>CM076981.1:32629997-32824997 GCA_039105355.1 Benthosema pterotum
CTCAAATGTCACCACTGCCTTTTTAACATATATATCCTATAGAATCCAGCTGCAAGGAGCTCAGAATGCAGCTGCTCTAAGCTGCTCTAAAAGTGCAGCACTTGGCAGATTTTTTTGACAGAGTTGAAAACACTTTTTCGGAAAAGCTTATGCCATCAACCCCCTTTTTTTAGCTTAACAAGCACAACAAAGAATACTTTGGTGGACTTATAGGGCAGTATAGGTGGGGGGTGTATTCATTTATATTTTTCCATCTGTCAGTCAATCTGTCACCCCACAACTCTATATATGGTAAAATAACTAAATACTGAACGAACTTGAAAACAAAACTGGGGTGGGGTTGCACACAGAGTGAAATTAAATAACCCTTTATTAACCGCCCACATTCTACTGCCAGGAAATCTGTGTGTGTGTGTGCGTGTGCGTGTGCGTGTGCGTGTGTGTGTGTGTGTGTCCGACTGTTTGACAGGGAGACAGAGACTGAGAGACAGAAAGCCAGGCATACAAGAGACCACAAACAGCAAAACAACAAAACATTTATCTGCACCCATAAACACATCCAATCACTCTGGCGGTGTGCCGCCGCTGCTCTCTGATCAGGCAGCAGTGGCTCATTATGGCATCCTCCGTGAGAGAGTGGAGATTACGCTACTGCTGGGGCAAATCGGTGTGTGCACAACAACAACTATGACTCAAAAATGGCCAGTGTTCACAGCCAGTGTGTCTTGAGTCTACAGGGTTTGATCATGTCACTGTCGGCCAGATTGACATCATATGAAGCATACTGTTAGTCCAGTACTTAGCATATATACCTGTTCGCAATTTTGCGTCATGGGAATTTCTCACTTGAATTGAGTCAAGGGGTCCCTAGACATGAAAAATCACCGAGGTGCTTGTCCGTCATAGTGGGACGAATGGCGCAATGGCCGAATCAAATATGGCCGCCATCGTATATGATGATAATCCAACTTTTGTGCACATACACATGCAATACCTCTATCCTGACTTGGGGGTGGGGAATTCATTTCTGATGTTGTCATGACCATTTTTGGTGGTTTTGACCTTTAAAGGTCATGGTCAAGGTCATTTTGCTATTCCAAAGACCATAACTAACCAGTTAGGGGTAATAACAGGTGCAATGGGTCTATTTCAACTAATTCTGACATTTATTAATTATCATATCTGATATCTCTTGTTTTTTCATTAGTAGGCCAACATGTGCATAAGACATATGGCAATAGAATCAGTGTTAAACGGCAGTCATTATGACAGGCTCTAGGATGCTGATTGTAGCAGATGATTGTAGGAGATGTTTGGCACTACAAGAACAAAGCTGCATATCCAGTGATAGCACAGGATGGTTGCTGGCAGTGGCTGCAAATCAACTTTGCCTAGAACAGTTTGATGCCCCGATAGGACAAGTAGAGAAATTTAATGAGGAATTTCTGGAGTTTGAGAACGAATGTGACGCCAAGTCAGAACTCAAAACAGCCAATTCTTTGGAGTTTGGCTGGAGTTGGTAGCTGTAATAAAACTGCTGTAGTCTCTGAAAGGGAAGGAAACTGGAATTTACATGCGGCTAATGTTGAGACTATGGCGATATTTGCAAAATGTGAATGCAAAATGTGAATGCACTTCCTGCGTCATGCTTATGGTATCTTGTGCAAATCAAGGTGCTAGAGTTCACACACCCTGGGCTCTACTGGTCAGTGGGTTGTTCAGGATCGTCAAGGTGTTCTGTGCTGTAGGAGTGACATGAAGTTCAAGCAGACCATTCAGCGGGTGTTGAAGGGTCCTGGAGGTCACTATGTAGTAGGAGCCACATGCAATGCAAATGCTGTTGCACTAGTTTCAGCTCTTGTTTCATGAGATTGGGTTGATCACCAACATCCTCAACCTTCCATCTCCATCTCCAGCATGCACTGTGCACCACTCTGTGCCTTACATTCAGCAACACTGTGGTGAAGCTGTTGGACTTCATGTTAGAGTGCCAGAATCTATACTCCTCGTCAATGTACCTGTAGCACTGCACAATCTGCTCACAAAGCAGGCTGTAGACAGAGAAGACATACCAAAGAGGAAGCTACCCCACTTCAACAAGCAACCACTGAAGGCCCAACAACCATTTTGAAGAATAGTTGATGGTGACCTTCCAGCTTATGTCAACAACTCAACTCTTGTCAGTGAGATTGAGCCTGGACTTCATCTCACCCAATTGAGTGAAACATCTACTCTTGCAACTCATGTTGTGGTAGACCTCATGTCACCCCTCTACAAGTCTACATCATCCCTCAGTTCATTCACCTTGTACTTGATTCCTACATCTCCTACATCTTTCTAAAGGAAGTGGAGGACATGTGATGTACAGACTCAGCAGCAGCCTTTGACATCATTGGCATGGACAAACATACTCATTCCTCAGCAACTTGACAGGTTCAGGGACTCTGAGAACAAGTGGAATCTCCAGCTGTTCAGGATATGGTGTGCAGTCAAGCCTGTTGCAATACCATCAGTGTCAGCTCTGTCATCCACGACAATGAGGTTCTCCCAGCAGATTTGGCTGGTGGTGAGGACATCCCTGATCTCTTGAACTGAATTGAGGAGGCTGTCACCAGGCTGGTGGTGCATATGGAGTGGACAATTCATGTTAAACAGTGCAAGAGAGTTGTTATAGTTTCCAATGATGCGGACACCTTTCCCTTACTGTTAAA
Organism: Benthosema pterotum; assembly: GCA_039105355.1. Taxonomy (NCBI): domain Eukaryota; kingdom Metazoa; phylum Chordata; class Actinopteri; order Myctophiformes; family Myctophidae; genus Benthosema; species Benthosema pterotum. The sequence goes on from CM076981.1 coordinate 32,632,709, forward strand.
TTACACCTACAGTACTGGGGGTGAAGGAAATCTGGCTGCAGTATGACACTAGGGAAAAGCGACGCATGCTGCCACAGAATCAAGTAGTCTCTTATCTTGGAAAACCTAGCCAAGATTGTGATCAAGGCACATATCCTGACTGGAGATGACTGCGTGAGCAAGGTGGGGCGGCTGTGGCTCAGGAGGTAGAGCAGGTCATCCAATGAACCGATTTCGAATCTCTGCTCCTCCTGTCTACATGTGTCCTTGGGCAAGACAATGAACCCCAAATTGCCTCCAATGAGTTGGTCGGAGCTTGTTACCACCATTGGTGTGTGAATGTGGGAAATGAGGACGCTGGCGTCGACTGTTCGCCGCTTTACCTCCGAATGTATGAATGAATGTAACATTCTTTTGAGCACTTGGACAGCATATAAAAACCTATAAAAATGCAATCCATTATACGTTGGGCACCAAATATGGTGCCATGGTTTCTGACCCAGTACAATATCTTGATGAACTTTGGTGAGACAGAAACCTTAACTGAACAAGACGCAGCATTGGCAGAGAAGGACTTCGTACGTGTCTGGACAGTGGCCAGATCAATACAACAACTGAAACGTTTGATGACCATAGGTTGGAAAACTATTTCAGTGTCAGTACTGGAATTGATGCTATTGATGCTACTGGAATTGATGCTATCCCTCCCACGAGCAATGTAATCAGAGGTCACATCAAACGAGGTGCCTTTCTGGTGCATAGGGTTTGCAACCTGCTGGCTACATCCAAGGAACCAAGCAAAACTAGCACCAATGGAGCATGGATGGGGGGAGAACTTTGGTACAGTTCTTCCATCAAAATACCTGAAGCCCTTACCACAAGTCAGCACTCAGCTCACAGTGTGCAACTGTGCAGGCAAGTGCACACAACGATGCGGCTGCTGTGCTGATGGACTTCCATGCATTACATCCTGCCATAAAAAAATAATAATGTAATAATCAATCACACTAGTGCGCATGTCCACATATATCCACTTTGAGAGGTAATACCTATATCACTTTAGCACTCTTATTAAATAATTTCAGCACCTACTTAAAGGTTAAATGAGAAATGTATGATTGCTATTATGTATTGCACATCTTCTGTTCTAAATAATAACAAAAGTAAGGGACAGAATTGCTATTCAGTCATTGAAAAAATATATTGACAGTTCAGTCAAAAGTCAATCAGTCAGTCATTGAATAAATAACAAAACAAAAATAAATAAATAAATAAATAAAAATGGGGGAGAAGACAGCCTCCACGTGGCCTCCCCCATACGTAGCTGAAGTAGTGGTTGCATGCCCTTTAAGCGAAACAAATGCCTCCAACGCCCACCGACCCATCAAAATACTTATCTACTTCTACTTATCAATATCAATATCACTCAGGAGTCATACATGTCAGAATTATTTGAATTAGACCCACTGCACCAGTTTTTATCATAACAATGGCCAAATTAGGTCTTCGGAATTGCAAAATGACCTTGACCATGACCTTTAAAGGTCAAAAACACCCAAAATGGTCATAACAACATCAGAAATGAATTCCCCACCCCCAAATTAGTCAGGATCGAGGTATTGCATGTGTATGTACACAGAAGTTGGATTATCATCATATACGATGGCGGCCATATTTGATTCAGCCGTTGCGCCATTCGTCCCACTATGACGGACAAGCACCTCGGTGATTTTTCATGTCTAGGGACCCCTTGACTCAATTCAAGTGAGAAATTCCCATGACGCAAAATTGCGAACAGGTATATATGCTAAGTACTGGACTAGGTCTCGTCGTACCTCCTCCTAATCGTCGTATTCTAGTTCCGCTCCAGTCCACCGCACCCAGGCGACATTCTAGCCAGGTCAACATTCTTGTCTCCCATCAGAAGGATCATCATTCTCGCCGGGCGACAATCACTCCTCATTCATCTTTCGATCATCATTCTTGCCAGGCGGCATTCTTGTCTCCCATCCGAAGGATCAAATTCAGGCAGCCTGTACCCCAATCTGGCAGTATGGCGCCCCCTCTGAGGCCCGTCGTTTCCCATTTCGGCCAGCCCGGCGGTATGGCGCCCCCTGTTGCCGGCCAGCCCGGTGCCGCTGCTCTGAGGCCCTCTGGGCCTCAATTTGGGCAGCAGCCCCGTGCCGCTGTGAGGCCCTCTGGGCCCCAACTTGGGCAGCAGCCCCGTGCTGCTGTGAGGCCCTCTGGGCCCCAATTTGGGCAGCATCCTAGTGCCGCTGTGAGGCCCTCTGGGCCCCAATTTGGGCAGCAGCCCTGTGCCGCTGTGAGGCCCTCTGGGCCCCAGTTTGGGCAACAGCCCCGTGCCGCTGTGAGGCCCAGAGGGCCCCAATTTGGGCAGCATCCCAGTGCCGCTGTGAAGCCTTCTGGACCCCAATTTTGCCAGCAGCCCCGTGCCGCTGTGAGGCCCTCTGGGCCCCAATTTGGGCAGCATCCCAGTGCTGCTGTGAGGCCCTCTGGGCCCAAATTTGGACAGCAGCCCAGTGCCGCTGTGAGGCCCTCTGGGCCCCAATTTGGCCAGGCCGTCATTGCCATCGGCACACAGCAGCAGCTGCAAACGCTGCAGCAGAAAGTTCACCAATTGCAGCATCAGCAGCAGCAGCTGCAGCAGCTAAGCCAGGAACTGCTGCAGGAAAGGCAGCAAAGGCAGCAGTTCCAGCAGCAGCTGCAACAGAGTCACCAGCAGTGGCAACAACAGTTGCACCAGCAGCTGCACCAGCAGCAACAACAGCAGTGGCTGCAACACCAGCAGCTGTGGCAGCACGAGCAGCAGCTGGCGCAGCACGAGCAGCAGCTGGAGCAGCACGAGCAGCAGCTGGAGCAGCACGAGCAGCAGCTGGAGCAGCACGAGCAGCAGCTGGAGCAGCACGAGCAGCAGCTGGAGCAGTGTGGCCAGCAGCAGAAAGTTCACCAATTGCAGCATCAGCAGCAGCTGCAGCAGCTAAGCCAGGAACTGCTGCAGGAAAGGCAGCAAAGGCAGCAGTTCCAGCAGCAGCTGCAACAGAGTCACCAGCAGTGGCAACAACAGTTGCACCAGCAGCAACAACAGCAGTGGCTGCAACACCAGCAGCTGCGGCAGCACGTGGAGCAGCACGAGCAGCAGCTGGAGCAGCACGAGCAGCAGCTGGAGCAGCACGAGCAGCAGCTGGAGCAGCAGCTGGGGCAGCACGAGCAGCAGCTGGAGCAGCACGAGCAGCAGCTGGAGCAGTGTGGCCAGCAGCAGAAAGTTCACCAATTGCAGCATCAGCAGCAGCTGCAGCAGCTAAGCCAGGAACTGCTGCAGGAAAGGCAGCAAAGGCAGCAGTTCCAGCAGCAGCTGCAACAGAGTCACCAGCAGTGGCAACAACAGTTGCACCAGCAGCAACAACAGCAGTGGCTGCAACACCAGCAGCTGCGGCAGCACGAGCAGCAAGTGGAGCAGCACGAGCAGCAGCTGGAGCAGCACGAGCAGCAGCTGGAGCAGCACGAGCAGCAGCTGGAGCAGCAGCTGGGGCAGCACGAGCAGCAGCTGGAGCAGCTGGAGCAGCAGCTGGAGCAGCTGGAGCAGCACGAGCAGCAGCTGGAGCAGCACGAGCAGCAGCTGGAGCAGCTGGAGCAGCAGCTGGAGCAGCTGGAGCAGCACGAGCAGCAGCTGGAGCAGCACGAGCAGCAGCTGGAGCAGCTGGAGCAGCAGCTGGAGCAGCACGAGCAGCAGCACGAGCAGCAGCTGGAGCAGCAGCTGGAGCAGGACGAGCAGCAGCTGGAGCAGCACGAGCAGCAGCTGGAGCAGCAGCTGGGGCAGCACGAGCAGCAGCTGGAGCAGCACGAGCAGCAGCTGGAGCAGCACGAGCAGCAGCTGGAGCAGCTGGAGCAGCAGCTGGAGCAGCTGGAGCAGCAGCTGGAGCAGCTGGAGCAGCACGAGCAGCAGCTGGAGCAGCACGAGCAGCAGCTGGAGCAGCTGGAGCAGCACGAGCAGCAGCTGGAGCAGCTGGAGCAGCACGAGCAGCAGCTGGAGCAGCACGAGCAGCAGCTGGAGCAGCACGAGCAGCAGCACGAGCAGCAGCTGGAGCAGCACGAGCAGCAGCTGGAGCAGCACGAGCAGCACGAGCAGCAGCACGAGCAGCAGCTGGAGCAGCACGAGCAGCAGCTGGAGCAGCACGAGCAGCAGCTGGAGCAGCACGAGCAGCAGCTGGAGCAGCAGCTGGAGCAGCACGAGCGGCAGCTGGAGCAGCACGAGCAGCAGCTGGAGCAGCACGAGCAGCAGCTGGAGCAGCACGAGCAGCAGCACGAGCAGCAGCTGGAGCAGCACGAGCAGCAGCTGGAGCAGCACGAGCAGCACGAGCAGCAGCACGAGCAGCAGCTGGAGCAGCACGAGCAGCAGCTGGAGCAGCACGAGCAGCAGCTGGAGCAGCACGAGCAGCAGCTGGAGCAGGACGAGCAGCAGCTGGAGCAGCACGAGCAGCAGCTGGAGCAGCACGAGCAGCAGCTGGAGCAGCACGAGCAGCAGCTGGAGCAGCAGCTGGGGCAGCACGAGCAGCAGCTGGAGCAGCTGGAGCAGCACGAGCAGCAGCTGGAGCAGCACGAGCAGCAGCTGGAGCAGCACGAGCAGCAGCTGGAGCAGCTGGAGCAGCACGAGCAGCAGCTGGAGCAGCACGAGCAGCAGCTGCAGCAGCACGAGCAGCAGCTGGAGCAGCACAAGTTGCTGTGAGGCTCTCTGGGCCCCAATTTGGCCAGGCCATCATTGCCATCGGCACACAGCAGCAGCTCTAAACACTGCAGCAGAAAGTTCACCAATTGCAGCATCAGCAGCAGCTGCAGCAGCTAAGCCAGGAACTGCTGCAGGAAAGGCAGCAAAGGCAGCAGTTCCAGCAGCAGCTGCAACAGAGTCACCCATACGTAGCTGAAGTAGTGGTTGCATGCCCTTTAAGCGAAACAAATGCCTCCAACGCCCACCGACCCATCAAAATACTTATCTACTTCTACTTATCAATATCAATATCACTCAGGAGTCATACATGTCAGAATTATTTGAATTAGACCCACTGCACCAGTTTTTATCATAACAATGGCCAAATTAGGTCTTCGGAATTGCAAAATGACCTTGACCATGACCTTTAAAGGTCAAAAACACCCAAAATGGTCATAACAACATCAGAAATGAATTCCCCACCCCCAAATTAGTCAGGATCGAGGTATTGCATGGGTATGTACACAGAAGTTGGATTATCATCATATACGATGGCGGCCATATTTGATTCAGCCATTGCGCCATTCGTCCCACTATGACGGACAAGCACCTCGGTGATTTTTCATGTCTAGGGACCCCTTGACTCAATTCAAGTGAGAAATTCCCATGACGCAAAATTGCGAACAGGTATATATGCTAAGTACTGGACTACTGTATACGAGTGGCCATATATGGAGACGTGATGCCATGATGGGGGACCATAGGGAGGCATGGGGTGACGGTTTGACTGACTGGTGAGAAATGCAAGTTTACATAGTAAATGTGACCCGCGGTCGCAACAACACTAACTGCAGAGGTTAATAATCAGGCGTGCACATAACTAGTGCGCCGGTGTGCACGCGCTGTCCATCAAGCACATGGCACTGTCAATCACAGGCTGGGTAACGCTTTTGCGCACCACAGACGGGCCTCATAAATAATATTGGCTATGGCCAGAAGGCTTAGTAAACATAGAATTTCGGAAACTCTGTTCACTTCATGGGGCCAAGTTGTAAACCATGTATTTGCAACTCCAGTTTGTCCCTATTCAGGCTGCATGAACAGCAGCTCGAGCACTCAGTGTCTGGCCCCCCAATGTCGCAACTCTGACACGAGATGGCTCTGCCCCCACTGGCCAATCACACCGTGTCTTGTGGACACATGGGTGCACTGGCCAAACACAGCGCGTCCTTCCTCAAACCATCCATGTTGCTCGCTAGTACTGACACATCATTCCGCTAACCACCGCAATCTCCAAAGAGACACCAAATTGAAACAGCACGCTAGACCGCACAGAAAACAACTTTGCGGTAAAGTGGCTGCTGCGCGATGTTGCACCAAACTAAACACCAGGGTGACGCACCTGGGTGGGATCCCCCCCCCCCCCCCCCCCCCCCCACACACACACACACACACACACACACACACACTTGACGAACGCAGCAAGATGTGGTGCTCGATAAGCTATGCCGCGAGGCTATGCCGCGAGCATCCAAATCTAGCTGATAAAACTAGAGTTTCATACAGGGACAAAGGATTTCAGTCACCCAGCTTTTGATAAGCATGAGTAAAGCAAAGATCACGTCAACATAGTTGAAACAATAAATAAGGGGTGTACAAATGGAACGTGTCCATTTGGATCTGGGCAGTGATACGGGTCACCGCATTTTGGAGCACCAGGTAACATCCCCAGGTGCTCCACTGAGTACCAGACCAAAATAGTTATGTGCAGCCCTATTAATAATATTCCATTGCTTGCAATAACATAACAGAACCAAGCGGAATGAATGATTGATCCAATTCAGACCGCAGATAAATTCTTGTCAGACTTTGAAAAGGTTATTTTTTTTTCATCTTCTCAATCTTTGCCCTGCTGTCTCAGCTCTTTTTTTTTCAGATGCCTTGCTCTTTGGCTTGGACTTGCTAGCTCTCCCTCCATCTGTTTCCAGACATAAGCCAATGTTTGTTAAAACGAACAAGCTGTGCTTTACATGTGCATGAATGTAAACAAACACTTTGCCAAGGAAAACATTAGCACATCAGCAAATATGAACTTGGGTGGAGTTCAGCTGTGAGCATGCGCCATCAGAATTATTCAGCTGTGAAGCTCAGTCGACAAATCAAGACTGCTTTGTATTGTCCTCACATACATCTCTCTTTGTGCAGTAAAAATGTATGAGCAAAATGGGTGCTGAGTGAACTAGTGATCTTTTCATGTGATTAGTTTATAGACTACGATATCATTATTGGACTGATGACATAAATAGGGTCAGGGGTGTAGTGGAGGGGGGACGCGGGGGGACGGTGTCCCCCCACTTCTCACATCTAAAATATTTTGGGTCACATTTGTACACTCTCAGAAAAAAAAATCAAATAGGGGGAATTCCCCTTTCAGAGGCGTCCCCCCACTTCTAAAAGTACCACTACCCAATGATTCTCGTGCCTTTTCAAGTCAAGGACCCCCAAATTGGTATCGGCAGACCCACATGTGAATTTATTCTGTGTCTGGGACCCACAAAAGAGGTGTATGCTTAAAAATCACAACCTTGTGAAGTGATGTGCGCTCATCCTTTATCATCTAATTCAGCCCAATCACAAGTTCACCTTCGTCTTCAATGTTTGTGTTTATACGATGTTTGCGATCACACAAACACTCAATTCTGGCAATTCATTGTCAATGGCATTCAATGTTTATACTAACACAATGTTTGTGTGTGCACAAATTCTCAAAGCGGATGCAGGATGGAATAGCACCCCTCAAACAATTTAAAAGCTATCAGCAGTTGGTGGAGTGCAAACACAAATAGGCCATGGCCTACTCGTGCGTGACTGGAGCTGGCTAATACTCATGACATTAGTTATAAAGCTCTCTTACTCACATCACTTTATCACCTAAACCAGCCAATTTGAGTACCCCGAGCCAAACAAACACAAACACAAACACTGAACACCACGCACTGATTGCCTTGCTTGCCCCCGCTATGCTGACGCAAGAAAATACAGTATACAGTAGATCAAGCTCACAATACAGCATGAATAATGCACTGAGTTTGTAGATCTTTATTTTTTAAACAACCACGCCGTTAGATTTCAATACTTAATATTAATTTTGCTGGGGACCTACAGTTTTTAATACAGAGGGGTGGAAGGAAGGAGCAAAAGCCAGAAATAAATGTACAAAGTGACTTGCAGTGGAACTTAAATTAACAGAATGTTGCTACAGGCCTGTTCAAGTCATTGAGCCTGAAAATGTGTTCCCTTGGATTCAGCTTTGTAGGCGAGGAAGGAGAAACAAACAGAAGGGCAAAGCGGAACGATGGGCAAAGAGAAAAGCACATGGGTATGGATGGGTGGGCGGGCATGGATGGCGTGATTCGTTGGCTGATGTCTGTATACATTAGATTGATAATGGGGTTGACTGACGAACAGATGGACGGATGGAGATCCTTTGTGATGCATTGCAACTTAAATGGTAAATTGGTAGTTGGCTGTTCATTTCACTGAGCCTCACTGAGATGCAGAAAAAAAACAATCTGTTCTCTCTTTGCCTCTTCCAGCCATGCCAGTGGTGCTGTTGCTTTCTCTCTCCATCTCTGTTTCTCTCATCCTGTTTCCACATCCATGTCTCTCTTCGCCTTCTTTGGCCCCCATTTCCTCTCTTCCTCTTTCCATCTGTCCTTCCTCTCTTTCCCCTGCTTTACTGGCTCTGCATCTCCATCTCCCATTTCCCTTGCTTTTGTTTCTTATTCTTCACATCTTGTCTCTCGCTCTCTCTCTCTGGTCTCTCAGGAAATCAAAGGAGTTGAACAGCTCAAATCACACTCTCGCAGGAACAAAACCTCATATGGTCGCTGTGGGAACACAGTCATCCCATCTCCACGGGAACCAATTCGTTCGGAAAGAGACAGATTCTTGTTTGCCTATTTTGATTGACTTGCCACAGGGATATGCTAATTGCTGTAAATGTTTCTGCCATCTACACAGTGTGACTGAAGCCCTTTTTTGAGCAAGAACACATTTTAAGCATCTGTACTTATCATGTACCGTACTGTGCAGTTCGGGGACAGGCATAAAAAAGGCAGGACAGAAAGACAGAGAAGAGGACATACAAATATGAATTCATATAAGAGATGAGCTATACACAGAGACAGGCAGGGCCACATCTAGGCATGGGCATGGGGGAAATGGACTCCTAAATGCACAGACTGCCGCACCAAACAAGGCATGCAAAACAACCCAAATGTCAAAGATATTTCAAAGTGCTTTTATTTAAAAATATTTGAAACACCATGCTACTAACTAAATACAATTGTTGCATCTAAACTATTTCACCATTCAAAAAAGAAAACTCTCTGAGCCAGACAGGGTTATGCATGCTGCGTGCCTGTTGCTTACTTGTCTAATAAAAGTCCTGTAAGAGGACTTTTATGCGGAATTTCCCCCCGCAATTGGGAAATGTTATTATATCCGGGCCAGGAGACATGTAGGCAGTCATAATATGAATAGCCCACTGTGAAAGTAATACAGCTTAGCAAACACATACGATACAGTACATGGATGTACGTTGCAACAAGACTTGGTCAAAACCTAAATTAGGCCAAATGTAGTCTGAAATGTTGGATGGATTTTAATTTCATAGAACTTTTCATGATGATATTGGAGGACTGAGATTACCAAAAAGGCTGAATTGCACATTCTTTTCTACTTTGGATTGAAAAGACTAGACATGAGGCCCGCGGGCCTCACGCCTAGAGTTTGCACCATTGTGTAGCCTTCATACACTGGCAAGTGGTATTTTTGGAGACTTTGCAACACTTTCCATATTTCTTCACAGGCACCGTAATTTTTGGATATAAGAGGAATTGTAATCGTAGTGAGTAACATGAAATGACTACAAAAGAGTATGAACATGAACAGTATGAACATGCAGCAGTAATGGGGAGTAATTGATGAAAAATGGGAGCAAAAAAAGTGTTGCATTTATATTTTTGTTGAGTATAGTTATAGGAACCAAATGGGAAGCCTTGGGTGTGTACTGTAACTTAGTGTCCAAATGAAACCAAATGGACCTGTTAGAGATGTACACGATCCGAGTTACATGAATAGTGGTTTCACAATATAAAGTGAGGGTCACAGAAAGAGAACAGGGAATAAATGGGGGGTCTGTGTAGCCTAAATCATGTCCTTGCAATTAAAATGAAGACTGCAAGAGCTTAAAAAAGTGTTCATTGGGGGCCCTTGTAATGTAAAAGTTTGTATTTTGTCATGAAAGGTGCTATACAAATAAGGTTTTTTTGTTATCATTATTACTACTACTATGCATACATTAGTGTACATGAAGACGCGCACAGTCACACTCACAGGCAGAGAAAGAGAGAATATGATGCATGGAATTAAAAAGAAACAGTGTCATGTAGATATGGACACTGGACAGTGCGTTAATATGCTCGGACAGCATGTGCGTGTGTGCTTGTGCATAGAGTTGCATGTGAGGATTCGCGAAGGTTTTTTGGGTTTTTTGAGGGGTCAGAAACTGAGCGATCGATCTGCTGTTCCTGTAGCCTGAATAGGGACACGCCACACTGGAGGTGGAAATAAATTGTTTTCAATGAGGGTGGCGCACATAAGCTTTATTTAGGCCATGTGTAAAGTAGCCTATTGTAGAGCAAGGAGCATAGTGTTTGTGTTGTGTATGTAGCCTATCTAAAAAAAGATCATTAAAGCTGTTGCATGTTTACAGTATGTGTTTGTTTCTGTGTCTGTAGCAACGTGCGGCTGAGATGCACGCTTGACATCACCACTGCCTCCTATAGAACATGATGTACTGTACGTTTTGTGCGTGTGACATTGTGTGCTTTGCGGATAAAGTATTAGTAACGTCCATGTTCTGCGTGGTGTGTCGTTAGTTCTAGAGGCTTTGTGGCTCCGGGAAAGAGAAAGTAAAGACTGTTTTCTGCCTGGCGCGTTGTTACTTCTAGAGAGTAATGTCGCGGGCTGTCATCATCGCATCGAGGGCAGCATTGTCGTGGTTGTTTGTTGGACTGACCGGCTCATACAGAAGGGGAGGGGGCAGAGTTTGGAGGCAGAGCCATACAGTAAAGGCAGAGTTGTGAGGCTGTTGACTCCTGAGAAAACCTCCTGCAGCGAGCATCCACTGCAATACCTTCTGTGTTTATTGCCTGTATTGGACTGGCCCCATAAAGTGAACATTGTTTTAAATGTTTTGTTGTGTGGTCCCATGAATTGAATATTGCTGTAACTGTGTTGTTGTATGGTTCTGGTGCACTGGGCACAGGCTCCAAAACGGTGGCGATTTTGACGTCACAGTAGCCTTAGTCCAGGAGGCATGCAGGCAATTTTCAGTCAGGGAGTTTAATTTGCAGAAATTTGATTTTAATAAAAATGGCCACTGCACAGTAAATATGACAGTTACATGGATGCAATATAGCCTATGCTGTGTGGACATAGGTGCTGGAGATGTTGTGCATAGTGAGATGAGTGCAAACATTATAGTTTAGTAGGAGAAGCGCCACAAAGGCGAATGGATAAACAGGCAAGGTCGCTCTCGGATTCTAGCTATTGTAGTAGCTAGATTGCACATGAGTGGTAATCTGCAGTGGCACACCAAGCATCAGTCTGAGCTGTGAGAAGATTGTTAAATGTGACAGGGAAATAGCAGTGTTTCCTCTATAATCTCTTTTTAAACTAGCCGCTTTGTTGATGTGAAATGAATCAAGACTGAGTAACTTGGCATATTTCTGACTTAAAATGTAGATGAACTTGCGAGTTTTCCTACATCTGCAGCAGCTGTGTTTGCTAGCAAGGTTTCATCCATGTCGGGTTCCTTAGGCAGCAAAATAAACTAGCTCACTGTTATGCAATTATGGTACTGAGGTTAACCGTTAGGTAAGATACCTGAACATACCTGATCGGTATGCTCAGATTTTTTACTTAAGTACAAACGTTTGTAAAAGTACTAAATAAGTACATAATAACTACTCATGTGCATGTTCAATCTTGACGATTAAAAAAAGATCCAGGCAAACGCAGTCTCAACACAGCCTGTGAGCTTGTAGTTAAATAGATTTAGTTTGGAAGAAAAAAGGCAGGGACCATAGTGGGTTTAACGGATATTAAACTATAAAAAAACAACCTTGGTCATTATCTCATCTACTCTAGCTCATATGAACACCAGTTTTTACACTACTTGATTCAGTATTTAGATATTTTTAGCTGCCCTGCCCACTATGCAAACCCATCATAAGTTAGCTTAACTCTATTTTAAGCATGATAGATCGTCAAAAACATCTGTCTTTTTTCTGAACATTGATATTGTCATTTAGTGTTTTTAATTATTTTGATATTATTATATTACTATTCATTTGCCCAACCTGCTTGCCCCAGAAGCTGCCAAAACAATATTTAAAAAAATAAATGAAATCCCATGGCCCATCACATATTAGGAGCACAATATCATCGCCATAAAAAAGATTGGGTGTTTCCAATGAATCTATTATGGTTAAGATGTAGTTTTAAGTCATAGTGGGTTTGTATAGGAAGGGGTAAAAATATCCATTTAAGCATCCATCACTTTCTGTAATCTCTGTTCAATGAAGTTAAATTGCCCATAATTATCAGTGAAAACATACACAGTGTAATTCAAACATGCACTTACAATATACACAAACATCTCCACACTGTCACTGACAGAAGTGGGAGAAAAAGCAATTCCATATAGACACTTGCTCACTGTCTGTGTAATTATCAGTGTGTTAATTAGACTTGCATTTAAATGGCTGTTTAGAAGGTGAACTGCTAACCTCCCTGTGAACCCTAGATATACCCATTAATACACACACGCACGCACAACCACCCACCCACACACACTCACACACTCACACACACACACACACACACACACACACACACACACACACACACACACACACACACACACACACACACACACACACACACACACACACACACACACACACACACACACACACACACACACACTTTCAGGCACCAGTGCACACATATGCAATCAGGTCTACACACACACATTATATCTATGATTACTTTGATTAATAGACATTATTATGGCTTCTTATGCTCCACCATCTGTGTGTGTGTGTGTGTGTGTGTGTGTGTGTGTGTGTGTGTGTGTGTGTGTGTGTGTGTGTGTGTGTGTGTGTGTGTGTGTGTGTGTGTGTGTGTGTGTGTGTGTGTGTGTGTGCGTGCGTGCGTGCGTGTTCGTGTTCAGAGAGAGAAAGAGAGAGAAAGAGAACAGAGTCAATCTGTGAGGCAGCTTGTTGCGCATTCTGGTAACTGTGACCCATTATGACAGCAGTGTCCCAAACACTGAGTAAGCAGCCTGTAAGATATTGTCCTATTTTCATAGGCCACAGAGAGTTCATGGAACTAATAGAGTGTGTGTGTGTGTGTGTGTGTGTGGGGGGGGGGGGGGTGCGTGTGTGTGTGCGCGCGCGTGTGTTTGTGTGTGTGTACATGCATGTGATTTAGCTTGCATGAGGTTGAGAGAGCCAGACAGAGCCAGAAAAGACAGACAGACAATGTGTCTTGTAAGGCTAATGTCACATCCGCCATTTTTTTGTGTCTGGCAAGTGGTCATTTGCATGTATTTAAAAACAAAAATCTATTTGATCCTCTGAGGCGCACAAACACACACACACACACACACACACACACACACACACACACACACACACACACACACACACACACACACACACACACACACACACACACACACACACACACACACACACACACACACACACACACACACACTTTCTGAGCTTAAATAGCACCACAGTCCTGTTGGAGCCGGAGGTAGACTTCTAATCAGGCCAACAACAGACAGCAGGAGAGCCAGGAAGGTAGACAGATTAACCAATAATGGCGAGGCCTAATTAAGAGTTATTTGGCTCTCTTTCACACAGCAACCACAGAGTCCCCGATTACAAACAAACAGGACTAAACACTGGACTTGCATCAGGTATTTTACCCCTGTTGCCTCATGCTGAGGACGTCCTGTTGCATACCCACCCTATCTGTATGCAAATAAAATTGATGCCGCTGTCGGTGGAATCGGCCTTTGAACCGCTCGCCGCGGGCTCTAGTTCGCCTGGTGCCTTGCTTGGGCACAACTCACAGAGCTCAAGCCCACTGTTTTCTAATGTTTACAACAGGAGCATCGCCTTTTTCACATTCACGTCACATGACTGTCAAAAGTCAAGTCACAAATAGTAAGAAGAAATAGATTAGAAGCAGTAGGTCAGGTCGTGAGTGGCTTATTGTCGGTATCAGCCAATTGCAAATCTCTGCAACAATATGCACTAGACCCCTGGGAGATGGATTGCTTAGGCGGAGCAACACACCTACCATCTGCTCCGGGCTCGATTCCCAAGCCCATTGGGTCTTAGTTTGTTGTGTCTTTTTTCCTGTCAGAATGGAGCAATCAGGATGGAATCCAGGGTAGCAATTAATTATATTTTTAATGAATTATATTGATATAATTATATTATTATTATTATTATTATTATTATAGCAATTATTATGATTTTGGCCAAAAGAATCATGACATGAAATGTTCATATTGTTGGGAGTAAGACTTCCACATTCGATCTCAAGTCTGTTTTGTAAAGCTTTTTTCACACCAAAGGGTCAAGACAGTTTTAGCACAAGTCCCTGCAGTGTTCGTTACACGTTGATGTGCGCTGTCCTGCGTTGACACACTTTGTCCCAAGCGATTCAACGCATGCAATGCAATGTACCATATCACACCAAAGGGACAAGATCGTTTTAGTGTTAACTCTTTCAACTGCTTGGACCCAAAGGAGTTGCAAAGTGACCCTTTGGCGTGAAAGGGGCTTAAGTGTGAATGTGTTTTTATGCTTGTTGAAACCCTGGCAATAATGTAATCTCTGCCTGCAGAGAAACAGCTGCAGCATCAAAGTAGAAGCAATACGTAGAGGGGAGAAATGCCAAAAATATAGCTATATATCTATTTTGATTCTCGGCAAAAAGTTGCCTCTATTACCTTTAACCATGCTCCTCTACCAAACATTCAACTTCAACTAATCAACTTAAGTTGTATTATCAAAACATCTAGCCAGCGCATTATTCCCCTTTCTGTTCTTTCAATGAATGCAAATCTAGCTTGATCTACATGTAATTAGTATCTACTCACAGAAGCTTTACCATGTGAATGGTAAAATAGAGAGAACAGTCCATTGGTAGGAATTATAATAATCTGGTTATTATACATATTGCTGTTGTTACATGAAAAAAAATCTTACAATATTTCCCTGAAAATTCTCAAATCATCATTTGCTTCAACACAGATTACAGCCTATAGTGTCCTGTAGTGACTACCTAGCAACCAGTAGATGTATTGTAGATCATATAGAGCTATATGTTGAAAAGCATGGGGCGGTAGTGACTCAGGGTTATGAAGGTCGCTTGGGAAGCAGAAGGCTTCCAGTTCAATTCCAGGCTCCCCCAGAGAAAGTGTCAAACTGTCCTTGAGAAAGATGCTGAACCCCTAATTGCTCCAGATATGCAGGTCAGTGCCTTGCATGGGTTTCCATTCCTACGCTATGCCATCAGCGCAGGAATGCCTATATTATGTGAAAAACACTATATAAATGCACCATTTACCATTTACTGAGGTTTAGAAGGCAGTCGTAGTGGGTCAGGAGGTCGCGTCTGTTTCGTAGCCACACTGCTATTCACTTTCTAAGTGTTGTTGAGCAATATAGAGTCAAGGTTCACAGCCTGCATGGAGTGCACCACTACATATTTTGACATTTAGAACCCAACATACAGTACTTTCCCAGAGTAAGTAAGCAGATGGAGTGAGGTTGTATTGCAGGGGTTTTCAACCAGTTGTCCAGGGACCACAAGTGGTCCTTGAGATGGTTCCAGGTGGTCCCCAGCTAACTTGGTTAACCAGATGAAAAGTTGGACTGTGGACCCTTGCGGGTCCATTTGCTTTCATGTTTACACTATCAAGAGTTAAAATATTCATTATCTGAATTAGCCCAAGTCTACACAACGAGGGAATGTAGAAAATTAATGGTCATTTTTTTTTATCCCACGATTTTGTAACGATTTTTTTCACCCAGTGCCAATTCCTAATGTGATCCTGGGCTCTACACACCCTCCACCAACCTGGGGAGGCAGCGGACTGGCCTCATGCTTCCTTCAATGCATGAGGAGTCCAAGCTGCCTTCTTTTCACCTGACAGGGGGGAGTTTCCCTGGTTGGACGTAGCGCGTGGAAGGAACACGTTATTCCAACCAGTTCCTGTCCCCTCCATCAGGCTCCCCGGCTGGCCAGGGGGAGGCAGTTTAGAGTCCAGGATTACAGCATGTTTTTGTGAGGGTATCTACCCTAGGGGAAACGGGGAGAACATGCAAACTCCACACAGAAAGGCCCTTTCGCCAACCCCGCCTCGGGTATGGGCACTGATGACACGGAGGAGCAGACACGCCGCCAGCACCCACAGCAGCGCCCCTAGCGGGAATCGAACCCAGTGCCACCGTGCCCCCCAATGAATGGTCATTTTGATGCGCTAAAAGGTCATCAAATTTCGGTCTGTGACCCAAATGCTGAATAAAAGGTAGGCCCTGGTATCAAAAAGGTTGAAAACCCCTGTTGTATTGTGTTACTGAATGTACCTTGAACGACCCGTGCTGCTACACCCTGGTTTAAACACAAAGCCAACGCATCCGGTTACATTAGTTATCTGCGAGAATGCACTGAACTGGGAAATAGCTGCCCATACAGTACCTGTTCCTCCAGCTTTTACACATACAGCTGAGGTCGTGTAGAATGCTGTGGTGAATCTATTAAGTCAACAGGGGCATCTCATTCATTCTGCTACAACACCACACATAAACCAACGTCAGATAGAGGACAGGGACAATTAAGGGGAGGTAACAAGAAACAGGTGCAGCTTGTTTATGTTCTTTTTCCCAACCCAGATGGGCCTTCTGTGCATCCCGCTCCCGGACACAGCTGGGTCTACAGCTGCTAAAGGTGCACATCCCACCTTTGAAGCTCATGAACTCAGGAGTGAACTGTGGTATGCCCGTCCCTAACTGTATATCATTTTACATTAGTGTCATGTTCTAGGGAGGTTAATTTAATGTCGCTAAACGTAGCGTTTGTATATTTTCTCTCAGTAATGTAATGCAATATCACTTTGGGTTACTTTAGCAGGCAATTTAGGTTCCTCTGTTACGCGGATGTCATACTCTATGTTGCACCCTGGAGTCATAATGTTGGGGCTTTACTGTCAGATTACACCCATTGTACGAGTCCATACCAGCTGTGTTGAAAGGACAACACCATTGTGTTCCACTGTTATTACCATTTTCCAATGGTCCATTTGGTTCCAATTTACACTAGTCAGAGGTAAATTAACACTGGACAGTGGTCCAGAGACAGAGAAATTGTATCAAATGGGGGATCCATGGCCAAATCTGTATCAAACTTTCTTCAAATTAGAAATGTGTGCTGCTGTGAATGTGCATTGCATCACATCACAAAACAAATATACACAGTATAAGGTAAACAATGATCAACACATACCGTAGGCTACAAAAAACATACAGTGCATAAATACCTGTGAAATATCTTGAAATCATAATGCAACACATAACACGCTAATGCGTAGGGCTGTGGGAATACATGTCACAGCCATTATGAACTTGAGATATAAAATGCAGCGAAGAAGCTCAGATACTACCATACTAGATTAGGTGAAAAACGTCAAAGTCTTCAATGAAGCATTTTCTGGTGCACTGTAAAGGAATAATAACCAAATGGACCTAAAACACATCTAGAATATCTGACCTTGAACATTCATCCCAGCAGGAAGTCTGGCTGCAAGCAGGCAGTTCGCTCTGCATTCATGATTTCTCTTGACCTATTATGGCCTATGCTATTCTGCAGTTTCAAAAACATCATTTACATCAACAAAGACGACCACAGCACTGGCTATTGCGTATGTGGGTTTAAGCATACATGCATGCACATATTTTCCATGTTTGTATGGTCTATAAGCAAAGAACACAGTGCAGTATGAACGCAAAGCAAGTGTATTGTCATGGTCATATTAATCCTTCCTTAAACCTAAGGATTAATCATATACATGTGCTATATTTAAAAACACTATCCTGCTCAACACAAGGACTGAACACACTGAAATATGTGACAAATATGTGCTACATGTTTGCAGTGCTTCATGTGTTGTTGTTCTTTGTATTGTGTTGTTGTTGTTGTTGTTGTTGTTATGGACTGAACTCATTTATCTCCCTTCTAGCATCAGCAGACTTTGTATTGGCATTTCTATGCAGGAGAATGGAAGTTTTGCTTCTTCGTGTTGATGTAAAAAAAAAAAAAACACTAGGGGCAAGGGCAGGTGCAGATGCACGTATGTGTTGTGTTGTGTGGTGTGGTGTGGTGTGGTGTGGTGTGGTGTGGTGTGGTGTGGTGTGGTGTGGTGTGTGTGTGTGTGTGTGTGTGTGTGTGTGTGTGTGTGTGTGTGTGTGTGTGTGTGTGTGTGTGTGTGTGTGTGTGTGTGTGTGTGTGTGTGTGTGTGTGTGTTTGGGGTGTTAGTGAGAGGAGAGACTGATAATGTCTCAGAGGACAACATAAGTGATATAAATGCTTTGAAGGCTTCCAGGGCAAAGTAATCCATTTTACACAGCAAGCATCAGAGCCTAAAGCTATTAATCAGCACATTAGATCAATGTCACTATCTCTTCCTCTCCCCTCACTTCTCTCTCTATGCTTCCTTCTCTCTCCTGTGTCTCTTCTGTGTCTCCTCCCGCCTTTCTACGTCTTTATCATCACCACCCCATGCTTACGTCTGTTCAGCTTCTGCTGCTATCTTTTTCATTACTTCAAAGAAAAAAAATAATGGGTTTCAGTGATATTTTGTAGATGACTTTCTAAAGCTATTGTTACAGGATTATGTAGATAGTTTGACTGACAAACCTGAGGATTTTTTTCTTCTTTTCTTTACATTTGTTGACAAGATATACCTAATGGTAGTTGTCAAACCTGTTGTCAAACAAAACGCAAAAACGCTTTTGTTGCCCCCATCATCATCATCATCATCATCATCATCATCATCATGTATGCCTGTGTGTGTGTGTGTGTGTGTGTGTGTGTGTGTGTGTGTGTGTGTGTGTGTGTGTGTGTGTGTGTGTGTGTGTGTGTGTGTGTGTGTGTGTGTGTGTGTGTGTGTGTGTGCGTGTGTGTGTGTGATCTGTGTGTGCAGGAGCATGCATGTTTGTGTAGGCCAGGGTACTGGCCTTACTGAAAACTTTTCCTCTATAATGACATGCACCAAATAGGGCTAATGTGGTTAAAGTTAAAGTTTTAATTAGAAGTGCCTAGGGGTGGCAGCTGGCTGAGGGGTAGAGTGGCCGGCGGCATTATAGAGTAACCGGAACCTTGAGGCTCCCAGATCGCAGGAAGGGCGAGATCCACTAGCGACCAACAACCAGGTTCACAACCAGGTTGCAACGTGGTCGCGACTTGTTGCAACCTAGTCACGACCCAGTTGCAAAATGAGCAGAATATAGAGATGAATCTGTGTAGTTTATTGCTGCTCCAACAGTGGACTTTGGAAAGAAACGGAATGACTCCGTTGGAATGGCCAGTGCCATCTATTACTCTATGGCACTGGCTGAGACCAGTGCCATAAAGTAGTGGTTGAGACGAGACAGTGAAAGTCCTGAAAGATACTGTACATAACATCAGTCTTACCCAATACCATTTTTTTCTGTTGTATGAGCACACGGCTGCTGTATTTTATATATGGCTCAAGTGGCTCAAATGCAGAATAAATAATGGACCTTTTTAAGAAAAAATCTTGAAACACTCATTTAAGGTACATTTAGAACCGATAAAAAAATATGCGATTAAATTGTGATAAATCAATGATTAACTATGGGCAATCATGTGACTTATCACAATTCAATATATTAATCGACAGACAGCTATATACTGTATATTATAGTGTAAATGTTTAGTATTATTAGGCAAAAAGCAGGACAAAAGAGTAATGTTTGAGCAGACTATAATATTAGTCACTTTCCCATTCACTGTAGTAGAAGCCGTTGCAGTGTTACACTGCAGATAATGTCTCTGCCTACAGGAAATACGTTCGCTGCAACCATGGCACTGGTTTATGAATGTGTCTGTAGTCTTCCACTTTTGGAAGTTTGTTGATGATGATGTCACTTCTTCTTGACAGGTTTTGATAAGACGGACAGACAGACAGATGTATATAGATGGCTCTGCAGCTCTCTAATCTTCACCCAATACAGTGACCTTATCTGCTCCATAAGCTAGTCCTGCTGCCTAACTGGGTATTAGCAATCAATACCTCACAGGAGGAAGGTGGATGGGAGAGAGAGAAAGAGATACAGACAGCAAGACAGAGAGATAGAAAGTGGACGTACACAGGCTAGATAAATCAAGGTGGATTATGACAACATCCTGTTAGTGAGCTCACAGAGAAATCCTTTCTAAACTTTTTAGGTACAGTAGCACTTCTTCAAACAGATTTCAAGATGCGTCTGAAAATGAACAAAGACATGTGGTCTCTAGGTCCATGTCCAGGTACACGAAAACTCACATTTAACTACATGCGTGTTGCAATGTATTGAGATATGCAAAAAAAAAAAAAAAAACTTTTTAAGGGGGTATAAGAGTGATCTCATTTGGGTATAATTGGCCTAATAATGACACATGCACACACAGACACACACGCACAGTAATATACCAAAACCTGGATGACACTTAGTCGCTGCCTAACTCCCATGTGTTTCATTAGGCTGTTACTGAATATGATCCCTGCATTGAGATCAAGCGGTGCTTGTTACGTGACTTCCCCGCTTGATAATACATTGATCATTCATTTGAATCAGATGTGTATAGATCTTTGTAGCGTAACATCATTTTTGACATGGACACACACACACACACACACACACACACACACACACACACACACACACACACACACACACACACACACACACACACACACACACACACACACACACACACACACACTCACACACACACACACACACTTCTACTATTTACCGTGAAGTCAGTTCAGGGGGAGAAAGGGGAGCCCAGGAGGATGTTATTCAATGAAGTAAAACTAGCCCTATCCCAAACTCTAACCTCAAGCCACAGGTGTGGCTTTGCCTTGGGCGAAATGTTAGTATGAGGATGTTTATTGTCCACCACGCAGCTACCATCTTTTTAGCTGCTGTTAGCCAGAAAAGGGCAGTATTTTCTTAAGGGCATTCTCCATTTAGGCAAGCCAGAGAAGAGAGCCAGAGACCAGAGAAAATTGTTAATAAAGCCAAGAAGAGCTTGCATTGTCAGCTGCAAAGCAGAGTACATTTTATTCTATTATTTTAATTCAAATTTCTTTGAGTGAGACTGCAATGAGACTGGGGAATCCAAATTGCACATTGCCCACATAATAGCCAGCAACCTTCTATCTGACAATTCATTTGTTCAAAAAAAGGACTATACACCTAGAAGGAATAACGTGTTCTATTAAGGTGTCCATACTATGCAATAGTCTTACAGTCGGTTTGGATCTGACTGATTGCTTTTAGATTCCGTGGTTCAATTTCTAAGGTTTGAACTTGACAGTAATAATGGCCCTGTGCCAGAAGGGTGTAAGCTTTATCAAAGGGTTCTGAAGTCATTTCTTCCAGTAACGGGAAGACTTGAATAAGATATTTTTTTGTGCAACCACAAAGATGTTCTTCCCCCTGTTGGTAATGTTCATATTTCCTCTAATATTTTCTGATGGAGATGGTACATCGTTTTAGTTTTATTTTATTACAGTTTTTTATAAAAGTATTAAGTTGCACAAGTTGCAAGTTTATACTCTCGTCTCCCTATAACGCTTCTGTTTTTTGCTTTTCGTTACCATTTGTATTAATGTTATGTATATATTTTAATGATTTAGCTTTCATTTCTCTTTTCTTTTATACACACACACTGTTTGTGTTTAGCACTGTTTTGTGCTATTGCCTGTACCTTATTGCTTTGTTTTCCTCACCAAGTTATTTATAGTGCTGTTCTTCTTTTATGGTTTGTACAATACTTCCAAGTTTCCTGTTTGTTGTTTTTATCCTATAATGAAGCACCTTGTAAATGTTGTTTTGGAAAGATATAGGGCCTACAGTACTATCTTTACTAAACAACCAAAGGGAGCTTCCACCTACAAATAAAGTATGTTGTTATCGACATAAACTTTAGTTTCCTTTTAAAACCCGGTCCTTTATCAGGGAGTTGTTCAACTTCCACATGGGTATTCTAGAATGATTCAATGATACATTTGCATGAACTGAAATTATGTTCCAAAATGGAGAAAGATGACATGGAGGGAAATACAACGTAAGAAGTTAAGTTTTAAGTTTAGAAATAGACCAGTCTTTATGTACATTTGATTCAAAGAAACAGGTTGTGTTAAGCCTGTTCTTTTACGAAGCCTTGAGATGTGAAGTTTCTAGAACTTGTTTATTCATGAATGAATACAATTAACAAAAAAGGATAGATAGTACCACTGTATAAAGACAACCTAAATCATACCCTGAAGTTTATCTGCATTGCTAGACCGTCTGTTAATATTTTCATCTTTTGCTCCATGCAATCTCGCCACTGACATTTATAGGTAAACTATATCTACAGGAAAAAGGTTAGAGCCGTTGGTGAAATGTTTCCACGATGTAGCTGCCATCTTCTTGCGATAAAGAAGGTGTAATGTTAACTGTCATTTCTAGAACTTTTAAGTGAAAAACAAAAGAGTAAAGCTTGTCGCAGTTCCACCGCAACTCACAACGCTGAAAAAGGTATAGCTTGCCTGCTAATAAATTTGAGCATAACTTTTGGCACCAATCCTAAAGCATAAATCAATAATTACAAAAAAAGCATACAAATTTAATATGACTGCATGGAGGGGAGATTATGTGTGATTATGACAAGGTGTGCGTGTTTGTGTGTGTGTGTGCATGCGTCCCATATCTGTCCCTTCTGTTTCATTAAAGTTTAAAGTGAATAGGTGAAGGTATTCACAGTCCTTCTGCTGCTAACCACTGAGATTAAAGGGAACCTTTGAAGCCTGAATTGTGGAATAGGATGCACAGCACCGTGTGTGTGTGTGTGTGTGTGTGTGTGTGTGTGTGTGTGTGTGTGTGTGTGTGTGTGTGTGTGTGTGTGTGTGTGTGTGTGTGTGTGTGTGCGCGTGTGTGCGTGTGTGCGTGCGTGTGAGCATGCCTGCGTGCATGGGTTTGCTGCCCTTTAAAACATATTGTACTATACTGCTCACCATTCCATTCAATTCCCTGGGAATCCTTGAAGGCTACAATTTCACAGCCACAGGAACATCAAAGAAAGTGGCTTTGGATGAGATAACTTCAGAATGTTTCATATTGTGGCAATATAATTGACTAATTAGAACTTGGCACAAGTTGGCAGCGTGAGAGAGGATCGCCTGACAGAAGCTGAAGTTTACTTAGGTGTGTTTTGATGGTTGAGGTAAAAAGGGAAACAAATTGGTTAACATGCAGAGAACGCAAATTAATAAAAGAAAGCTCGAAAGGTGCGCCCAGTAAAGTGCAAATAATTCTGCATATTAATACTTGCCTGAAGACCTCTCTCTCCCTATCTCATAATGCAGAAATAAAGCATTCAACACTCAACTACAACATTTCAGATGCTGCCTAGCACTCCCATCCTGGAGTGGCAACCGTATTTAGCCACAGTTTGCAAAGATCCCAAGTTTGCTAGGCTTTACGCCACAGACAGATCCCCTTTAACACCACTGGCCTGTTTGTTTCTTTAGCTCTAAGAAGCACTATATAATTGTGTTTCCAAAGGAATCCTAAAGGTTTTGCACAGTCACAGAGTACTCTTGGTGGTCTCAGGATTGCCGGACTACAATGTTGAGAAGCATCGGCTATGAGAAAAATACAGGAAAAAAATGGAAGCAAGTTAAAGTTATTAAAAAAGGAGAAAAGATAACAAAGCGTTTGTTATGCTATGAATTGTTAACCCAACTCCACCACCTCTGGGAACTTGTGAACTCAGAAAAGAAAGAAATCCGTAGTCAGGCTAATGAATGATTCCTTTAAAAGCACAAACAGATCAACAGATACTGTAGTTACTGCATCTTCCAATGGCACTTTGATTTGCCTTTGTGACAGGATGAAGATTCATGGGAAAATTGCCAAAAGCTGCATGATTGAAAGCCCATTGGAAGAACCACTACTGTGCCAAACTTGAAAACTGCACAACAAGCAGTTTTGTGCAGTTTTTAATCTAATAGTTTAGGTTACTTAAAATAAGGAGAAATGTTACAGTAGTTCTGGTCTTGAAATTCTTTCTATAGTTCTATAAAATATATACAGTCCTTTATATACACTACTATAATGTAACTTATTATAATAGTTACTATAGAATATTCTTCCTGTTCCATATACTTCAGGCTGACAGTTTGTTAATGACGTTGAAAGAGCTGTAGAGAAAAAACCTCCGACCCTCTCTTCACCTCCTGACAGCTAAGAAAATGGAAAATTGATATTTCTGGCAGAAACTCCATTAAATCCTGCAGCCAATGACAGGACACATGGTCGCACACATTATGAAATCTGTGGGGGGGGCAGCAACATGTTGTCATTATGCACTGTACAGTATGTTGTACAACCAGGTAGAAAGAAAGAAAGAAAGAAAGAAAGAAAGAAAGAAAGAAAGAAAGAAAGAAAGAAAGAAAGAAAGAAAGAAAGAAAGAAAGAAAGAAAGAAAGAAAGAAAGAAAGAAAGAAAGAAAGAAAGAAGCCATTATGAGAATGAATACATGAATCAACCAAGAGAGGCTGAATCTTTGCATATCATAATAACTGCAGCGTTTATGTGCGTGTGTGCATGTGTACGATAGACATTTTCCTAACTCTGGGGGATTATTGGTGCAGCAGCTCTAATGAAACGTTTCCCCATGAGCTTGTTAACAGAACACATCTCTCTTCATGGCGTCTGTCTCATCTCACAATTTAGATTTAGATCACAGTGGACAGAAGCACTGGCAGTTGGTCAGAGGGAGAGAAGATATAGAAGATAAATAAAAACGGAGACGCATCAGAAAGAGAATGGTTGGCAGACCAGAAGATAGAGAACATGATTACACATATTACTGTAAGAGAAGGCTGGAAAAGTTGGAAAAGAGACAGACAGTATAGTGCAGTAGAGTGAAATGATTCACACAGGCATTGCCACACATTTTCTTCTTCAAACGTGTCACAGTTGTCAAATTATACATGAACCGCACACCGACACATGTCATCTGAATGCAAATGAGTGCTTTCATCTCAAGCGGTGTGAAACACTTGAATCTTTAGAGGGATACGTCAGATCGCAGGTGAGATACATCTTGAGTCTAGACTGGAGCACTGAAGTTGTGAACTTTCAAAAGTGATTAATGGCATTTACAGCTGAAACCATCTGAAGTCATCTTGTTTTTCTGTGCTTTTTTGGGGGGACGCGGGTTATCAGGGCTGCTCTGCAACAGGCATGCTGGAGTTTAGAGACACAATCGCAGTGCAGTTTGTCTCCTGCAGTGCAGCATCAATGTCCAGCCTTATTTGGAATGCAACTATTCATCATGTCTGCCAGTGGGGCTCTCTGGGCACCCTTATTAACAGTAAACTTGCAACACGATTCTACAAAATTGCCTCCTAAAATGATGATGGTTTTCTGTCAGACCTATGTTTATGTGTCAGTTTGTGCTCAAATTATTTCACATCAAGGAGCCCCGGAATTATCTGTATTTGACTACGGAGCCCCATCTTAAAACATGTAGCTCCCGCTAGGGACCTCCCAGAAGCAAAGATTTGAGTTAGAAAACTTTCACTGTGACAGAATACTCTATATATAAGATTTGTTCCATGTTGTATCACTCATAGCGCAGCACTCGGCATAATGCTTTAAAACACGAAAAAAGGGTTCTCGCTATGAATGGATTAAATTGCAACAATTCTCATGTTTTTTTTGTCACAGCATCCAAACAGGACCTTATTTTGCCCTCATAATGCATTGCATAGATTTCTTTATAAAATTCGCAATAGGGCGGCCCCAGACAGGGACTATGACTATTTGGCATCCCTTAATTGGCAATACCAAGAATGGGAACCCCCAGTGTGTAGAGGTTAAATGCTCTGCCAGCACCACAGAGGCTGCGGGTTCAATCCCCTGCAGCGGTGCCTCCGGCTTGGCTGAGTGCTCCAATGAAGCAGTTGACAGTGTAGGGGATTGTTCCCTGTGGTCATGGTGCACCTGTCCAGCAGAGAGGGGAACAGGGAGAGAGGGTAAACCTGGTGAAACTCCTCACTGTGAGGTGGAAAGTAGCAGCTGGTGACTCTACATGTAGTCTACTGCTCTACACCCTCCCCATGGGGTAGGAGGTGACAGGTATGAAAAGTTGTTGTATACACGGTGAGAATTGCCAATGACTGAATGGGAGAGAATATGAAAATAAGGATAATAGTTGCTCAAACTAAGCAAGAAAGAGACACTAAAGTTAATTAGATATGAAATCACCTCAATTCTAGCTGGCGTCCTCATTTTCTTAGGGTTATACCGTAGCTGAGTGGGAATAGCTGTCTCAGGTCTGGGAATAGGAAAGGCCGCTGGTTCACCCATATGTGTCAAACTGTCCCTTAGTGGCCTTAATGCATCTACACCCTAGGCGCTCATCAAGACCATTTGAGCAGCCATAAGTTGGGTGAAGATGAAACTTAATTTCCCTGATGGGATCAATAAAGGTCTACCTTCAGATTGAATACGTTTCAGAGTTACTGTACCATTCAAGTGTCAGTTTGTGCCGTCTAATAGAGACTTATCTGCAGAGGCTTCCAGTGAATGGGAAAGGTAGGGGTTCAATGTCTTCCTCATAGAGATAATATCAGCAGTTAATGTGCATACACTGGCTGTTTCAGTGATCACTCCAGTTATCTTTATGAGATACTGGAGATAATGAAGAAAGGTTGAATGTGTATCAAAAGCATGCAAATGATAAATTGCCTTTACAGTATAAAGGTTCATAAAAGCCTAATGTGGCAATATCAAAAGATGGTGAAAGATGCTTGCGTTGCAGTTTTGTACCACAATGGACTTCTTCAACCAAAGGATTTTATTCAGTGCAATATGATTTGCTCTGCAGTAGCCTCAATAAATGCAGAGGCTTTATGTGATGTGATGTCTAGTTGTGAGTGTGTCTAAGTATGGTTTTGCTGAGAGGATGTGGCCAGCTCTAGGAGAGCCATTGTGAAAGGACCCATCTGTGTGTTGACCCCAGTGATATAACTAATGTTCATCCACCCACTCTCCTTTCCCTGGAACATCCATTCCAGCTCTCTCACATAATGGTACAGCCATGTCTTTTTCTAGAGTACAAACTCAAGTAAGAAAATCTTGCCTAAAACACATGGTTTAACATATATTTTAGTTTACTTATATGCCAAAATAACTCCCAGTCGCACATCTTAGGGAACTGGCCAAATCTGTCCTATTGTTACATAAATTGCTGTTGCTTTACTTCCTTATCTATGTTTCACACAGTTTCAATGCAAACAGTTACCCTTCCCTCATGATCTAAAACAAATACTTCACATTTTAACTGTCAGAGTAGAATAGAACTGGATGAAAAACAGCTTACCCAAAACAAAGGCAGAGTATAGAGAAGAGCACTTGGGTATTATGAGTTTCAGACTCCCACTGTGCAGGCAAATAGACCCCAACCTCACAATCCCATAATCTCCTCCACGACCACAAAGTGTTTACAAACTAATTTGCTGAATGCATCACTAAAGCCATGACAATCAATGAAGCTGTAAGCATAGCTTAGAATTACATCCACGCAGTTCTTCATCATAATGCCTCCACGTCTTTTTTGACGATGGGCCGCAGCCTGCTTCTGCCTGTTGGAAAAATTACTGCCCATCCTTCCAAAGTACTATTGGTCCGACAGAAGGCATAGCTTAACTCTAAACCTAGCAGATTTATTGCAAATATTCCTATATCTTGACTTTACTCCTACAGACTTTGTCCATACAAACAGGCACATCGTGATTGCTTAATTGGCAGTGGTTCACTTGAAAAAAAAATGTCTCAAATCATGAACACAGCAATTCGACAACCTCTATAATGACTAAATTCTGAACTTTGCTGGCCCACAACAACCTACTATAGCTGGCCTTGCAGCGACCTGTGCTCAAAGGAGCAATTTTTTCTTGTCTGTGAGTTTAGATTTTAGTTGTCTGTGTATTTAAGTTGTTTTTTTCTGTGAGTTTGTATTGTACCCTCTGGTATCTTTGCCTGTTTGCTGTCAGTTTTCCACCCAGTGTTTAATCGGGACTTAAGAATAAACATTGTTGTTTGCACTTTGTGTCGATATCGAGTTTTCCCGCATTTGGGTCGAGCTTATAAAGTTTCAACCCTCCTGTAGCTATTAGAGAGATATGAGAAAGGTTGTGGCATTCTAAAACTCATTTGATGATAATGCGGCAAGGCAAACAAACCATCATGAAGCTCTATGAGGTGCTATAATCCTAGCCCGTTTAAGAATCACAATGAGGTGTTATTTTACTTCCATGCTAAAGTTGAGCAGATGAGTGCCCCTGAGCATTCTGAATGTGTGTGGTACAGTTATACCTTTGCTTGACAGCATAAAATGTGGGAGATGTATGTTGGTGAACTGTCCTTGCAACTCATTTGGTAAACGTACATGGGATGAATTGTGGGCCCTTGAATAGAAGTTCCATTCAATATCTTTTCATGCACTACAGCCATATAAAGTAAATGGGTTTTCTTAATGTACTTATAGATTTTTCTCGATAAAGATCTATGAAAACGCTGACTTCATCCACACTCAACTTTACCAGCCTGTTATTAAACAGACACACACATGCACACACAGTCACACACCCACACACACACACTCCCACACACACAATTGCATGCACACTGCATCCCTAAACACATTCATACTTGCCTGGACCACACTTTACATGCAGATCACGAACGCACAAGCACACATTATTTTTATTGTGACAAGATAGACAAGCTTTTGGTCATCGACTTGAACTCTGTGTGCGCTCAACTTGAACTCTGTGCACTCACAGTGCTGTTAATTAAATGGTTTTTCATCACTGTACATGTTTCCTATTTCTTTTTTGAATGTATTGTCACTTTATCAGAATCCACTTTGGTCATTCTTCTGAAGGGTATGAACGGTTAACATTAAATAATAATTTTAAGAACTGTGCCACCATTGAATGGAATCACTACACCTGTATTTATGATTTGCTGACCAAAGAGCATGCACACAAGATAATGATGATCCACATTTGAACTCATGGCCAAACCGAAGGTTCTACCAAAGCTCAGCATTATACTGTAGTTCAATACTTTAAGCAAAACGGTCCAGCCCTGAGCGTTCTGTCTGTAGTAAACTGACAAAGGCAATATGAAGATTTAATCTTCATAGGAAATCTGAAGAGTTAATTGGATTGATTGACTCTTACTGCCCCCAGGCTAGTGCACGGTTGCCATTCTTGCCTGATATAGAACGCCGACAGGGTAAGATTAACCACTTTTTGCTTAAGTTGTCTTTCAAGGCAAAATGAGCAGTAAAATCTAAAGATCTACCATTATGGAAAAGTGGCTGTGTGATATGTCTATCTGTGATATTTTAATATTAAAAGTTTAAACTTGAACAGATAGTGTTCACATGTCAAAACACTTTCCCTTTTGCAAATAGTCGTATACATTTGTTTATTATTTAAACAATATAAAGGCTATATTTGCAATTGTTAATAAATAAAATTTAAAAAAAAATGTTTGTATTCCCATTCTTAAATGTGCATATACATCTAAATTAAAATTCATTCAGTATAACTTGAGTATAAATGAATAGTGATTCACGTTGGTTCATTTTAACCACACAACTACTATTTTAGAGAAATAAAGAAATAAAGATTACGAGAGTAATACTTAAGAAAATATTTGCTAAATTATTCATACGATTCCATCCATAAGCAAACCATCAACACGTATGATAACATTTTAGACGTGGGTAAATGTTCTTTGTTATGATAGTCATTTTATCTGTTATGTGTCAAAATGTTACTTGCACCCAGACTACTTTAACTTTGACTACATGCAGCCCCAGCTCAACCACCGGTGTTTAATGATTCAAAAGCCCTCCCACACAGCTAATACAAATTAAATAGTGATATAGCCATTAAAATTAATACCTTATATTGAGATTGTGTCATTAAAATACTTATGTTGAGAGACATTAGTCAGCACTGTCAATGAAGGCGAGACTGTTGATTCCCTTATAGAAAACTAGAAAACTTGGCAACATAAGAGACAGCCACAGCCAAACAGATTGACAGTGACAGAAACAAACAACGCAATGTGTTCGTTCCAAAGCGTTGGCTTTGTCCGAGGCTTGTCAGTTTCACCATTTGCCTTTAATTAAATACTTTCTGAAATGTCTATGGGAAAAAAAAAGAATGTTGGGGAATTCTCTTCTGGGTCTGTCGTCAAGAAGGAGGGAATGTGGCACTCTATAGACCTGCGCAGTGACGTCACCGCCCCGGTTCCATTCATTTTCCTCAAAGAGACTTTTCCAAAATAATTTATATAAAGACGATTTTGCCGTGGACAAAGCCAAATCGGACAAAGCCAACTATCTAATTAGCAGGTAGTAGAAAACGGCAGGATACAACACTTTTTGTTTAGTTTTTCATCTTAGAAATTATTTGATTGTCCCAATGATGTGTGTCATCATGATTTGTCACGACCCGAGTTGGCTTTGTCTGCGGCGTAATCGTCTTTATATAAATTATTTTTGAAAAGTCTATGAGAAAAATGAATGGGGAAAACACTTCTGGTGACATCACTGCACAGGTCTATAGTCTGTATAAGCAGCTGTGTAGTGTGTGCAGTGCATGCATGCATAGTTCCTAGCAAGTTAAACCCATTAAACATTAAAATAGGCAAATGCAACTGAACAACAACAACAACAACAACGCATATCCTGTGTGGGGATCCCTGACGCACAAGATATATTCAGTATATATCAGGTTGGCCTCTTGTGGCAAATGACAAATGACTGCGGGTTTACACTGGCCAGCCGTACATGCAGCCGCTGTGTGCTGAGGCATTATAAGGTCAGAAGTGATCGTTTCGTAACAAGCCATTGTTTATCAATGCCGTTGCACCACCAAGTTATATGGTAATTGAGATTCGGGTCTCATACTGAAAGTGATCCTCAGTTCCTCACACACACAAGTGCACACTGTAGGCATGAGGATGTGGGCAAACATCCACACTGCCTGGCTCACAGGCACGCAGAACTGAGAATATGTGAACACCAAACACAAGGACAATAACAAAATGGCTGTGCTGCCAGTCTAGAGCTGTCCATTCCAGTGTGCACGCACGCGCGCACGCGCACGCACACGCACACGCACACGCACACACACACTCTAAAACACATTTCTAGTAGATTAACATGCACATTATCTGTGGTTTTCAGCTTGTATTCAACCCAGGTTCAGAGCTCCCGGGCAGAGCTACGGCAGTCGTCAAACACTGCAATAAATACTGTTGAACCTAAGCAGAACATGTGGCCCGTTACCAGTGAATAGACATGTGTGTCAAATGGTTAAGGGTTAATGTGAATGAACAGTAGGATTGTGTACACCACTCACTCACACAACATGGATCATTATGATGACCGAGGTGCTCTTGAGGACAGCGGGCAAACACAATGAAAAGGCAGCAAAGGTTAATGCAAAGTGAAAAGAAAAGGGGAACACGGTGATGAAGCTGAAGCATTGGATTCCTCATCGATCCTAGCTCCACGGTGCCTCTGGCTTGGCTGGCCACGCCAATGAACACAATTGAGTGTATTCTGTTCGCAGTTGGCCAAGCAGCGGGGGAGGGAGTTATCCGTCGCTGCATGTGGCAACTCCTACAGGTGGTTCAGCAGGGATCAGAGCTGCTTGGGGGATATCATGTTCCTCCTCGCCACCGTCAGGTGAAAGGAAACGGTGGGTGACTTCATGCAAGTTTCTATACCAGTGGTTTTCAACCTTTTTGATCCCAGGGCCCACTATTTATTCAGCATTTGAGCCACGGACCACCATTCGAAGAAAATTTCAGCCCCACAGACCCCAAATCTAAAGATTTCTTTTGCTTTTGTCCACAATTCCAGGCTGGATTTCAGAAACAAAACAGTCAAGCATACAGATCAAAATGACCATAATCTCCTGCATTCTCTAGCTGTGTAGACTTGAGTATTTTAACTCTTGAGAGTGTAAAAAATGAAACCAAATGGACCCGCAAGGGTCCATTTGGTTTCATTTTTTACGCTCTCAGAGAGTTACACCAGGTTAACCAACTTTCCATCATTCAGCTGGGGACCACCTGGAACTCTCCAGTGGTGGTCCCCGGACCACTAGTTGAAAACCCCTGTTCTATACGATACAGTGGATAGACAGTAAAGGAAGGGTCCACGGCGTAGGCTAAATTGCTGAGGAAAAGGGTTGATCATGAGGTCTGAAAAAACAGGGTTCAGACTGCTGTTTATCTTATTGGTATAGTCAGTAATTTCACATGTTTTTGAGTGGTGCGTACACGCTCCGTTGCATAGCAATGCATACAATGCGTATGTATTAGTCTTGGGCAATATACCGGTATTACCGTTTATCGCGATATTGGAAATCAATACCGAGTAATATTGTTGGGTCTATAAAAAATATCGAATACCGAATATCGTCAAATACCTTATTATATAACATTATACTGTATTCCATAGAAGTTTGACATCAACACTGAGTCTATTGTTAAACGAGGTCAGCAAAGAATCTATCTGATGAGGAAACTAAACTCTTTCAACGTCAGTGAAAGAATCTTGACCAATTTCTATCGGGCATTTATTGAAAGCCTTTTAACTTTCTCATTTGTCTGTTGGTTCAACGGTCTAGCTATAAAGGACAAGAAAAGCTTGTTTAACATTGTAAATGTCTGCTCTAAGATCATCGGTGTCAGGCAGAGAGACCTGCGTTCCCTCTGGGAAGACCAGTTAGTGAGGAAGGCCAAGTGTATAATAAGCCAACCTCATCATCCTCTATCGGTTGAATTTAGGATGATGCCCTCTGGACGTCGTTATATGACCCCTCGAGGAAGGACTAATCGCTACACGAACAGCTTCATTCCATCTGCTATCAGATGCTTAAATTCCAGGGGAATCCAAGTGTAGGTTGTCCGGTTACACAGAGGTGGCAGGTCCACGGCATGTATTTATTTATTTCTTGATGCAGGTTGTTACATTTATTTATTGATTATTTATGGGACACTGTGAGCTTGTCCATCCACTTGCCCCCTGTCGATGAATTTGTCTGTTATATGTCTGTATATTTCTACTGTTTTTTACTGTTTGTATGACTAAGCACCTTAGTTGCAATGAATTGCCCAGTTTGGGATCAATAAAGTAATCTGAATCTGAATCTGAATCTCTCGTCCAGGGGTTTTCAACCAGTGGTCCGGGGACCATCAGTGGTCCTTGAGAGGATTCAAGGTGGTTCCCAGTTAAGTTGTTTAACCAGATGTAACTCTTGAGAACGTAAAAATGAAACCAAATGGACCCTTGCGGGTCCATTTGGTTTCATTTTTACGCTCTCAAGAGTTAAAATATTCATCATGTGAATTAGCCCCAAGTCTTGAACAGCAGAGCGCTCAGTTTCTGACCCCTCAATGTGGCAATTCTGAGAACTAGGTGACTGTTCTCATCTAGTGGTCAATACCGGTAATATCGAATATCGAGCTAATTAACACGTTATCAATACCGATATTAAAAAAATCAATACCGCCCAAGACTAGTATGTATGCATGTACACTCTGTGTGTATGTGTCTGTGACCATTCCACCACGAAAAGCTGCAACACTGCCATGCTACTCTGCCCACAGTGTTTGCCACACGGACATGAGCATTATGTCAAATCAACCTGGAGGTGAGGTTTATAGTACGGTTGGGTGATGATGATACGAATATATCGTTCTTCTTGAATTTACAAGTCACATCGCTGTTTACTTTTATTAGGTGTTTTTTCGGGGCGATATTTTTTTTTTACTCCAATTCTACAGTAGCGTGTAGACTAGAGCCCAGCAGAGTGAGGTGCTGCTGGCTGCAGTCAGTGATTCACAGCATGTCCTCCCTGCATTGTGTGTGTGTTTAAAGCCCTTTTTAAAAGGATTGCGACCGTTTCCCTTGCCGTCTCTCCACTCAATGCTCCTTTAATTAATGATGAGTCAGTTTTAGTGTGTGTGCTGCCAAAGAACAAGCACTTTATTGTCACAACCCAGTTTTAAGTGAGAAATTTGTTTAGCATAGTATAAAAACCTACACAAACAGAACTAGTACAAATAACTGAGTTAATCTGAAGGAGCACAGAGCGTCTTTGAAGTCATTCACAGACTAGCCTTCATATTCATATAATGCCTAATGTCATGCTCATGTTATTATTTTGGGGTGTTGAATTTGACTTCCTATTGGATTAGGCCAGCAGATTAAGTAGATACCACTGGTATGAATTGTACTGCATTAACACTAACTAACATACAGAGTGGACAAAATGATGGTAGCCTACATACAGTTAGGCTTTAAGTAGGCTGTGAGATGAGTATTTATGGCTCATCTGCACAAGAAAGACTACAGGCCAGATTTTCGTCTCATATCCCTTTATACGCAATCTAGCACTTGGGAAGAGGTGTTCCCACACCAAAGTTGCTATTTTTGTTACATTCCTATTCCCCTTAAACACCTCCTAGACCCCTTACATTATGCATAGCTGTGGTTTGGGCCTTTAATTCATCCCATATCTATTTCCCTTATCCCTACTGCTATGCCTACGCATAGGAGTATTTTCAAACTATTATAGCTCGTATTTCCCGATCATTTCTTACCATTCAACATGTTATATGATCACCAAACATCCATTTTTTTGCTTTATGTGGTGTGCATTTATCCCAAGTCTACGAAATGTTATAAATGTTATAAAGTAAATTGCATCGGGAAATTCTCAGCAAAAACAGACGTCTTTTTGATCATTCATACAGTATCTTGTGTCAATTCTGGACCATTTTTACATGTCAAACTGCTGTGTGACGGGCAAACATCAATCTCTCATTTGTATAGAATATGCGGGTAGGTCTTCTCTACGAAGCGGGATCAAGCAAAACGTAACTGTCGGGATTTCAGAGAACTGAATCACCAGCAGCAATGTGTCACAGGTTAATTAATGCCTTTAACTATATTATATAGCTTCCCTAAACACAAGGAAGTGACCGACAGCAGGCTATCCACAGCTGTTTATAGGACAATCAATACATAGATGAATTGAACTGACGCAGCAACTGTTCCACGTAGACATCTCCAATGCGCACAGACGGCCACATGTCCGCACGTGGCTCTGCCTTCTCATATGGGTTAGCGAGTGCTTTGAAATCCAGTTATCCATTTCCCAAATCTATTTGACGAAATTAGCAACTTAAGGGACTGCATGACAAACACGCCTATGACCACACCTCCAGTCGCAAATAACGGTGTCGGCAAGGAATAGTGGCTAAGGGAAAAGGAAAGGCGACGAAAATAGCAATAAGGGAATTTGTTGTGGATTGCGGGCCACGTCGCGCATGTAACGAAACTCGGGCCCTACATGTGTAAAGAGGTTGTAATTACTTTTGCATACCATCTTGGCCTTTAATTGATTTGCCAACCACTGCATGTTTGGAAAAAAAAAAAAAAAAAAGTTTTAATTAAATGAGAGTGTGGTCTTTCTTCCTGCTCCTGCAGTAAAAAAACAGAGTGAAAATATGATCATCACAGAGCGGTGTGCGCAGTGTGGTGATGACCAATTCACTTGCCTAAATGAGTCATCTCCTCAAGCCTGCTTGATGTCACCAGTGATGTCACCAGTGTGCCATAGTTGTGCTTTGACACTCTTAAATGAACTGCCACAAGGTAAGGTAGATCAAAAGACTGCTTAGTCCTTGGACTATAATTTACATCTGGCCCAAGACATAATTCTGCCAAATCTGTTACTTAATTGGTAATAAGATGACCATCAGCATCTTTCCCCAGCCTGTAGTGGAAAACACACAGCCCTTTCTGACAATCTAGAAACCACAGAAAGCTGTGACCAACATTAATTATCTCCCTTTACCATATTACATCATTACCAGCTATCATCACATCCAAATTCACAGCCCTGGCTCTCACAATCTGTTATTTCACGGTTCATTTGCAACTGTAAGTCCACACACACTTACACGCAGGCACACACACACATGCACAACATACACACGCAGTGCACATGCATCCTCACATGCAGCCCACGTATGCCATTGCTTTTTCATAGCTCTGCAGCAGCCATAACATCCATCACTATCTTTCAGCCATTCACAGCCCATGCACTTCGTTATTCACACACTCATGTAATGACTGCCGCGCACACACGCACCCCCCCCCCCCCCCCCCCCCCCCCCACACACACACACACACACACACACCATCTAATACCATGACTCTAACATACTTTACAGTGTCTTTCATCAGTCCAGTTTAAGAAGTCATCAGTCACAGCTACACACAGTGTAGGCTGTATAGAGATGAGCGATAGCTGGAAATTGGAACAGAGAGAATGCTTTTATGTGTAAATTGACATATTGGCAGACACATGGTTGGTTGGTGTGTGCCACTGTGTGTGTGTGCCACTGTGTGTGTGTGTGTGTGTGTGTGTGTGTGTGTGTATGTGTGTGTGTGTGTGTGTGTGTGTGTGTGTGTGTGTGTGTGTGTGTGTGTGCGTGCGTGCGTGCGTGTGTGTGTGTGCATACACAACAGAAACATTATAATATGAAACTAGTCTCTTCACCCTGGGGGTCAAACAAAGAGGCGTACATTGAAGGTCATATAGTTAATGCCATTTGCAGCAAAGATAGGATGCACACGAAGCCACATTCTGTCTCTATGTGGCGCACGCACACACGCGCACCCGCACACAAACACACATGCGCGCACACGCACACACACACACACACACGTTCTGTCCTGTGGTTCGAGTGAAGGGGAGGATATCTATACATTCATGGGTTCAGTCTCCCAGTCTGCTCATTTGAAATCCAATCACACTTTGCAAAGTTATTCAGAGAATGAAAAGTAAGATTGTATAGTCAAATAAATTTGCATTAATTTGGTCGGTCACATTTTGATGCCATAGGCCAGATGCAGGGGAGGTTTTCAATATTCTGACAGAATGTCGAGTTGTCGAGCATCTCGAGCCTCAATCAATACATCTCCACCCATACAGTATGTGCACGGTCCCTGTCCTTATTCAATGAGATCATCCATTACCTTATAGCGCAGGGATCATCTTTAGGCTCATCAAGATTTTAAGAACACTATCAGCTTGTAAAGCTCACAGTTGATTTGTTTTTAATGAACTTTCGAGGAGCAATCAAGCTGTTTTTGCGGATAACTTTAAATCTAGCACTCTTGAAATCAGTAAGAAAAGGTTACAAAATGCATTGTCTAAATAATATAGCACCCTCTTCTCCACAGTATTATTCCATAATCATGCAGCTACACTCATAAACCATCCACTGCACTTGTTCCAGTCTGTGATACAGTATCGCTTATTTATCACACATTTACAATTTGTTTAAAACTAAATGAATTTGATTCTCAAGGTCATATGAGAAATACACATTCACCAAAAGGATTCTCAAATTGAAAGCATAACCTCATAAATATTGTACAAATGTAAAATGGTGCTTTTCTGCTGTTAACAGCCATTCACACCAAGCACTGTATAACAATCACTATATATTAGGCTACTATGCTGTTCACCATTGTCTGTCTGCAACATTAACCCTTAAGAAGCACACATAAAACAATCCCATAACATCACATAATGGTTTGCCATATGAAGCAGGCAGCAAATGTATTTCCTTTATACACACTTTTTTTCTTTTTGAAGAATGCCGATTCTATTTTTATGGCATATAGATCAGGGATTGCCTGTAGATCAATCACAGCACAGCCGCCACAAACCACAGGCACAACTCAGATGACACTGCTACAGTTTTACTGCACAATTTCCAAGGGTGCATCAAGCTGAAGGTGGTCAGCTTTGACATACATCCCATTGGTTGTGTGTTTGACTACCCTGTACTATTTAATTTATGTCTGACTGTACTATTGCATTTCTGTCAATAAAGTATCAATCAATCAATGTTCACATTTTAGCACATTGTTGGTGCAAAAATGTGCTAAAATGTGAACATTGTTCAAGATACGTATTTCTCTGTAGCCCATTGTAAAAAGATGAATGATAGTCATTCTTTCACTACATTAAGAAGAAATGTTAAGGTGCGGGCTGTTATTTCAGACAGTTAGCAGAAGGTACATATTTGCTAATTAAATTAGCCGTCTGAAAGGCTTTTCAATTACACATGCCATGTCTTATTTTCATCATACTTCGTTCTAGGCTATTTGAAGAGCTGCTGTTCCTTCTGCCTGCTAAATCCTTTCTCCCAATTCCCATTTGAATATCCCGTAGAATATCCCGTGGCCAGAACTTAGTTGTCAAGTGACCTTTGGATCAAGTCAAACAAGAAAGGTACTACTACAGGTATACATAGTGACATAGTAATGGTTATCTTGTAGTGCATAAAGACAGGCAGACAAATTATTGTACCTCTCTGGCTCTGGGTGTCTTCTTACACAATAAGCCTGTATTGTACCGTGTGCGCGTACATGCGCACGCACATGCACACACATCTTGCACTTCTGACCCTGAAACTTTCCTGTATACATTCCACCAAGTTTTCAATTCAGTAGGTATTCAGGGCATTTGACCAATCATAATGCGGAGAAGTACTAGAACCAATGTCTTTATTTATTTATTTTTCAATTTCAACTTCAGCTAAGAAGCTTGCAAGTCCCGAGTTCAACTAATGGTTTCCAGTAGTTATTTGCATGACTGCCCCATAGAAGCAGAAGTGGCAAAATGATGTGACATTTGTGTAATTTTCCCCACACATTTTCACTGTTTCTGACTCAGACTGTTCAAATGTATGGGAGGTAACATTTCTATCAAGAGACTACAGACAGAAGTTCACTTATTGATGTACTGTAGCGTATATCTTCAAAAGATATCCTGCCAGGCGATCTTAATCAGTCCACCATGACTCAACTATTGTATATGGCTTTGTCCCTGGAGAAAATCATTTTCAATTCAGAATGTTCATAGAACACCCTCAGTGATTCACTGATCCTCACAAAATTATATTAGTCCAATTACAATACCTTCAAAGAGGGTCAGTGGTTTAACAAGCTAATTTGTATAGAGCCACAATCTGCAGTGGATCCCTCCCTTCACAGTGATGGCTATTTATGCTTAATTGAAAAAGTAAAAGAAGATTGCACAACAGCTGCTGCTCCGCCAGTGTTTTCATTGAATTAAAAAGGCCCATGACTGGCCTTCATCAGGTGACATTAATGAGGATATAATCTACCTCTATCTTAAATACTGGAATACTGGTGGTACCAAATGTTACAAGCCAATATAAGCAACTAAATTGCATTTTTTAAACATATAAGAACAAGCCTTAAACAGCAAGTTGTGCAATCTTATGCTATATTTGCTTGGTGTGGTGGGTGCCCATTTATGGTGGGTGTCTATTTATGTCACTTCTAGGTATGTCAAACACTTAACAGCATTTAGTGATTTGAGTGATTCTGAAAACTCTCTGTTCCTCCCTGTAACACCAAGGGCCACCACCACTCAATTATGAATGGAGGAAGGCCCATATCATCCTGATTGGATGAAGACTTACTCTCAGAGACCAAACTGAAACTATCTTTTCTTTTTGTTTTGTTTTTACTCCAGGGGCATTCTAAGGAGAGGGAGGAACTCCTCACATGACCAGCACAATATACAGTAGGGTGGATTATCCAAAAAAGAAAAAAAATCTGAAGTAAGTGAAATCACGGAATATACCTTTAACTGCCTTGCTATTGTATTGTTGTTGTTTTGTCATGGCCGAAACGTTGTGGACTAGTATGTCAGTGTTTTAATTCAATAGACGCACTGCAGAGCAGCAGCTGTTATACAGACTTATTTTACTGTACTTTTTCATTTGTATTTACTTAGTCCAGTAGAACTGAATGTGTGCAACTGCCCATGTTTTAAACTATTCATGCTTAATTGTCATGCATGGATGTTGTCAGACAAAAAAAATGTTGTCAGACAAAAAAAAAAGACATAACACCTTCATATGTCAAAGTATAAACCAGGTTTATGTCTCCCATCACAGTAATCAGTGCATCAATCTGATATAGAGTACATCCACTGTACTAATCACTCTCTGACTCAGGAGAAATTTATGGTCACAACTAGAAAATAAATAAAATTAAAGGGTTGTTTATTTTGTATTTTACCATCAGCATCCCACACAAAGAAGATTTAAAACTTCAACGATTTATACAGTAAATTTGAACCCACCATCATTCTCGTTGGATTAATTACAGTAATATGGTTCGCTTGTTGGATGATGTTCATCACAGCTCATAGCATCATGGCAGAGGGGAAATCCAGACAGGGTGTAGACAGCAGAGCAATAGACAGTGGAGGAGACAGGAGATGTTTACCAATTCACAGACTGACAAAGACAATCCAAACAATCCATCTGTGGCTTTTCATGAGCACTTGGAGCAATGTCTCAATGCTGTA
Organism: Benthosema pterotum; assembly: GCA_039105355.1. NCBI lineage: Eukaryota > Metazoa > Chordata > Actinopteri > Myctophiformes > Myctophidae > Benthosema > Benthosema pterotum. Next base: position 32,673,388 of record CM076981.1, read on the forward strand.
TGAAAGCAATCGCGTATTTTTAATGAACCAGCCTAATGAACAGAGTGAGTTATTTGCTTCCTTCCATTATTCTGAGCGCACTCTTTCTTCTCCAAGCTGATCTCATTTAGAAAGTTAACTCATTTCTACCTGGCAAGTGTCCAGCACAGGCACTGGTTTTCAAGCGAGTAGTTTATCAGAGCTAATTCTTGCTCTATAAGGCAGGAGTCATTCTATTAACAACCTTCCTGTCAGTAAAGGGAGTTCAACCAGCAACCTTCCACTTACATAACAGGTTCTCTAACTTCTGGATAGAATACTCTAACCTTTTGGCTAGAGAACCTGCTGCCCCGGGCGGGAACGTCCTTGAGTCAAGTCTGTTCTGGCCGTTGTTATGCTCTCCAGACAGTTGCACCCCTCAACATTTCAATGAAGCAGTTCTGTGAGATGAATGAAGCAAAAGAAATAAATCTCTGTCTCCTCCCATTTGTCTGTCTGCGTCTTCGAGCCATCTCCAGCAGCCTGTGATATACGGCCAATGTTTTCAAGCAATACAAGCCAGTTCATCTGTTTCTGCCATATCCAAGGGCGGTGATGCATGACAAAGACAAACACAACCCAAAATGTGGGGCCAATGTTGCAGTCTTGGTATCACTCTGTGCGGGCATGTCTCTGAGTACAAATGCTATTCATTGAATCAGTTTAAATGGCTCACCTTGCATGCTGAATCAGAAGCAAATAATCACCATTGCTGTAAGCTTTGAGAAATGCAAACCTATAATATCACTGAAATGTTTAAATATCATTTTAAATCATCCCAAAGCTACACACCTGCACTCCAGAGACAGTCGCTTCATATCTGGCTCTCTGGGTTTCCTCTGGAGTATTCTAGGAGTTCTGACCTTTTCATGGCCACTAAAGACTTTAGACAAGGAGCTTAGTGAGTGCCAGCAATGATTTGTGTTAAACGATGGAGTGGAGAGGGAGAGATACCGAAAAAGAAAGAAAAGGATACCAAAAAGGAGTAAAAGAGAGACAGTGAGAGACTTAGTATAAACACTTAACAAGCTCATCATATTATCCATTTCATTACAATAGAAATGCTGCACAACAGAAACAGTCTAGTAAAGCCGTCTATACAGTACGTGTCTTGAATTCAATGTTTTTCCTGACTTGAAACAGAAACCTTCAGAATAACCTTCAGCACAGACTATGAGCAGCAAATATACTTTGTCTATATACTGTATGTCTATCTATATATACTTATTGTCTCCACCAGGCCGAAGGCATGGGGAGAGAGTATGTTTTGTACGCTGTCCGTGCCCGTCCCTCCGTCCATGTACAGCTGTTACAGTGTCACCATGAGGCCAATTTAGGCAAAACACATTTATGTACATTACTCATACACATTTTATCCAAACATCACACAATTTGGTATACTATTTCCAGAGACGAGATCAACACCATTTCCCATGTTCCATCCTGATTGGCTAAGATGGGCTTCCAAAACTTGCGTGCTTGGTCAGTTTCGAACAGAATGCCACAGAGTGCCGTTTCCGTAAAATTAAACACACGCATTTCCAATAGGCCAAGGCGACATGCCACTTATTTTTTTTCGAAACCAGCCTTATGCTGGCGCTATAGCAAGGCAGTTATGTTTTTTTTTTTACCCATGATCGTGTTGTATGCCCACTCACTAAAGGGAAAAGTAGTCACGTGGTCATGATGAGTCCATTTACTTCGAAATATTTTGCCAAACATCACAAACACTCCATTCCTTTAGACTTATGCCTGCTAGGGCACTTTTTCCAACCTATCAAGAATGCAATCTTACTAATCTTCAGATTCTGACAGGCTGCTAAGATGTTGGATAGATGACAGTAAACAGCTCTTTAATGTCCCGTGCAATACAGGAACATACTGTATTGTTCCCGCTGTGGCAATAACTGGTGCAGAATAAACTGTATCAGTGCTAAGGAACAAACTTTAGAGGGATGATAGGTACTGCAATGGACCGTCCAGACTGAGACATACGGATGGCTGATGCACAACAGGTGTGTAAACAGCTCTCTGTCTTATCAGTTTGACTCATGGGTGATGGCTTGAATCAGTAATCACTTTTGCTTGGAAAATCATCTCAGAACCTTGACCAAGTCAATTTCAAAAGCCTGGATGTGATGTTCACCCCAGAAAATAAAATGGTTTCATATTTTCAAATCATAATACTGACAATATTTTTTTCAATTGTTTGGATACAATAAAACGGCAGAGATCACATTTGCTTTTGAGGTCCTCCCCCTGCACCCTGACTTATGGCCTCTCTGCAGAGTTCTGTGAAAAAGCTCTTAGTATTTCAATGTCAGGCTGACCTTGGGGTTGCAAGAGCATCCCCAAGGTATTCAACTCCCTCTCTGAAGTCTTATGCTGGATCAATATTAACAACTGCAAAATCCTCTGCCCGCTGCAAGAACAACAACAAATGAGCAGTGGGGCTTGGCAGGAGAGGATTTACAGAGATCTCAGCAAATAGCCAGTCCGTAGATCTACAAATCCAGGGTGCTCCAGTGTTCAAACTTTCACACAAATTGTCAGTGGGAATTGTAGAAGTGGGCGTCCCCAAAAGCATGTGGTTAGGTCCATGGCTTACACGTGTAAATGCTTTTTCATCTAGTTCAATGCGGTGGGATCAATGAACTGACCATAAGCCATTTAAGAATTTAGTGGATGTGAGGATGGATGAATTCGATGAGGTTGAGGTCATGGAGGGTGACCGAGATCCCTCCGCAATTGGCATAGGTGCGATTGAAAGGTGCATGGCAGCAGAAGGGGCGAATTAGAGAGGTCAAAGATCACACTTGGAAGAAGCAGCATGTAAGAAAGAGGCATTGGCACCAGGGCTGGAATTACTGTGGAGCAGAGAATAGGGAAGGGGAATGGATGACAAGGTGTTAAGGGTGGGAGGACATGGCAGTAAAATGGGAGCAGAGACAGGGGTCTATGAGTGAAGTGGTGTACGCCCACAAGAAAGAAAATGAGACTGGGAAGGGCCAGCTTGTGACAATGAACAGGAGAAAATATAGTGGGATGGGATGATTGTTTAATAGGGAAGGAGGTGCAGCCTGCAGGCACAGGGATGGCATGTAACAAGCCCTTAGTCCCTCCCCAATCGCCCTTGTCCAATGGGCACCTTAGAAGACAACATACAGTGTATTGCCAATTTGCCATCCTGTTTTAAGCCTATGATAAAGAGCAAGGATAAATTACGGGGGCGTGGCGCAGGCTGGTTCCGGAGGTTTGCACATGCGCAGTGTAAACAGGAACTGCTATGGTGGAATCTGATTCGACCATAGCAGTTCCTGTTTACACTGCGCATGTGCAAACCTCCGGAACCAGCCTGCGACACACCCCCGTAATTTATCCTTGCTCTTTATCATAGTTTTAAGCTATCCAGTGCAGCATCGTCTTTGAATGACGAACAATGATTGATGATTACGCAAATGACAATTGCTAATGAAACCATTTTACACATAGTATAGTACTAAAATAGAGTAAACAACACAGTCAGCAGTTATCACTGCTACAGGTTCTTAATATCAATGCCACATTTGATCTCCTGAGATTGCATTTGACCCACTGTCATTGAAAGGCCAAGCTTAGTCAAACATTTTGTTTTTTTATTATATACACATCACTGGCAGGCCACTGTCAAACTTCAACAGAAACCACCTTGGCTTATCGCATCCAACACTGTCCATATCACTGTCATTTTGCTCCCCTTGTCAGCCAAAGAAAAGAATGCCCTACATCCTATACTCCCCTACTACCACATGTATGGATGTATGTGACGATATGCATCTATGTGACTGTGTGTGTGTGTGTGTGTGTGTGTGTGTGTGTGTGTGTGTGTGTGTGTGTGTGTGTGTGTGTGTGTGTGTGTGTGTGTGTGTGTGTGTGTATGTATCTGTGTGTGCGTGCGCGCGTGTGCATGTGAGGATCCTTCCCTGCTTGGAATCTTCCCTGAAAATCCATGATTCATGTTTCTCCCTTTGGAACACATCAACCTGGCTCCATTTTGGTAACATGGTTCACGGGGCAAAATAAATAGCTGCTCTCAAGGTAACTAACCCTAGGCTGGCCCGGAACAGAGTGGAACAAACAGCACTGAATACACTGGTAGCTTAAACGCTAGGAGATAAATGTTACACTTCCACACCTGTCGTGTTTATATGGATGAACAGCCGATTGAAAAGGACATTATAAAATGTGGATCAATGTAGTAAAACAACTAGCTACAGGAGCACACTATGTTGTCAGAGTAAAAAAGTAATGCAGAGATGTTGCAGTTCTAGAACTTTGCTAAGCCGTTTCCTGATTATCTGTTTCTATGGCGACAGACAAACATAATGAAGTGATTTTCTCTTTGGATGCCTTTTAAAAATGTCTTTCTTTGTGTCGTTTCGAATAAAAACTAATTTCTGTACGTCACCAGAAGCTGCCGTGCCCGATTGATCACACAGCTCAGAGCAACTTAAAAATCATATCACAGTCACGCAACAGTAAATAAACAATGTCTTCAATGCCCTTGCTGATTGTTGTTGCCACATTCTCATCACTTGTAGAAATATCATCTCAAGCTTGACTGACATTCTTTGATCCCTTCATCCTAATTTATCTAATCTTCATGGCTATGGAAGTGTTTGAGCTGAAAACGTGAGCTCACTGCAGGAATCAAGGACCCACCCTATAGTTTCGAAATCAAAAGCTTAAAGTCCCTTCAACATTTTGGTCCTATAGGTTCTATGAATCAGAACCAGAAGTTCAACATCTAAACATCTAACAACAAGCAGTTTATGTACAGTATATTGACCCAAAGTTAGCTTTTTAGAGGGGCAGCATTGTTTGTGTGAATGTGGTCCTCCAGGGATTTCTATATGGCACCCTCCCATTTTCCTTCTTCACCAAATCTTCGAAGCGTAGATTTATGACTGTTTAAGACTAGTCACACACACTCACGCGCACACACACGCACACACACACACACACACACACAGTGACATTTGTAATGAATGGCTCTGTGGAGATTTCTCTACTGGTTAAAAGGACTGAAATGCCAATGTAGGATAAAAAAAAAAAATCAATGGACTATTCTCATAACTGCCAGATTCTGTGTGTGCGTGCATGCGTGTGTTCTGTGTGTGTGCCAATGCTTTTATGTAGGTGAATTATAGCAGCCTGATGGAATAAATGCCATAGAAATTGATTCCAGAAACATATCACTCTAAAATTATTACTAGAGATGTCAATGACATTAACAATGAGCTTCACTGTGAGTTTCATTTTGTGAGTTTGTGTCAAAGAAACTCACAAAATTTTACCTCTCCTTATCAAAGTATTGGACAGTACACAGATGTTGACATCAGCAGCGTCCCAAATAAAAGCCTAGAAAGCACTAGTGTCTATTTCAAACAGAAGTTGTTGTTTTTTTTACCTGGGGGGTTATAATCAGAGTAGACTAGCAACAGAGTAGCAACACTCCTGTTGACTCCAATGGTACTGCTGAAGAGATGGCTATTGGCTGAAAAGCACATGTGACGCCTAGTAAGGAGGGATTCAAGGTCCAAACAAACCATTCTTGCCCATCCAGCTCCACTTAGCAGATAGCACATTTGCAGCTAAATTGGCGAAATTATGGCATTTTAGGACATTTTAATGCATTAACAGACATCTAGCCAAATTAGTGAATACTGATTTATTATATAACTCGCTTTAGTTAATGTATATTATAAGAAAATAGGCTGTGTTGTGATGCAATGGTTAGCTATGTAGGCCTGTGTTTGGAACTTGAAGTGCTCCAGTGCAGGCACGAGGCACGTTAGTGAATAATTTGTTATATAACTTGCTTTAGTTAATGTATATTAAGAAAATACGCTGTATTGTGATGCAGTGGTTGTGTAGGCCTATGTTTGGAACTTGCGGAGCTCCAGTGCAAACGCGAAGCGGCGCATTCAAAGAGTGTCACTACTCTCTTCCTACAGACACTCTACTTATAACTGCCCCCCCCCCCCCCACACACACACACACACACACACACACACACACACACCACTGACCTTTGAACCTCTAAGTTCCAGAAACATGAATCTATGAAATTGACTTTGTGTTTCATTTTGTGCATTTGTGTCAAAGAAGTTATACTGTATTTTCAGTTTTGTTTAGGGTTAGTTTCCGCATAAAGCACCGTCTAACCCTAACCCTAGCCTAATCCTAAACCCTAAACATAACCTCAGTAAAACTAGGCTATGCCTACACCTAACCCCAACCCTAAACTTAACCTCAGTAAACTTATGCCTAAACCTAACCTAACCCTAACCATTCAGTAAAACTTCCTTCGCCCCGCCCTACTAGTAGTATCCGTGATCCACCGATGCAATGAATACAAAATATCTACTTGCCCGGCGGGTATCTGAATATCTGCTATACCGGCACGATTGGATCGTAACATTTCTGTTGATAAGTGTCTATTCAATCGATGGATAGAGGTCGAAGCGGGTGGTATTTTCAAGGTAGTCACCATCAGCACCTAATCACACCTTAGAAAGCATGAGTGTCCAAACAGTATTCCAAACAGAAAGTGTTTTGATCGGGGTCATATTTTCATGGCATCAACTGCCTGCCATAATTTCACCCTCCTCTATATCAAACCATTGGACAATATTAAGGTGCAGATAATCATTTTGTATTCATATTTAGGGTCTCTAATCATAAATAGGTGATCTGGCACCAACTGCTGGCAGATGAGAAAACAACATGAATGGCACATTCTTGTGCAGGGGACTTGGATTCTGGAAATTATACAACATCTGTCGTTAGCTTTCGGTTGAGTGGGTGACATTTTGTTTATTGTTTATTTTAGTTCCAAAAGCAATACATAGCCTAAGACACACTGATATGGCTGATCCATTAATTTGTTCCTTCACACAATTGATAAATTATGCCCGATGGAGTATGCAGACTCCATAGGCCCGCCTATCATCATTTTAGCCATGTGTGATTTGCTATGTTGTATAACGTTAACTGTCAAATTGTTAAAAATCTAATTTCCTGTATTTAACTAAAAATAAGTATAACCTGTCAATCATGTTGCTGAAGAATTATTTTCAAGTAACATACACTTAAGTTGCAATACATTCCAGTTACTACTGGTCCTGGAATGTATTGCAGATGGTGCTGATAGCCCAGCACACCACTGGATGTGAGCTTGACTCATACAGTACATGTTACTTTGCCCTGCCCCTTATTTTCCCTATGTACGTTGTACCATAAGAACCATTGCTCACCCACTGCCCTGCAGTGCCAGCCAGCCTACCTACCTGCCTGCCACACTGTGGTGAATAAACAACCTTGAACTAAACCACTGTGTGCTGGTGTACCTGGTGCCTATCGATGTGTCGCATAAACCAGGAAAGGAAACCACGAAAGGAAAGCAGAACAGAGACAAATGAACGCAGGGAAGAAGCCTCTTTTGAATGGATCAAAGTCTTTCAGGAGAGTACATTAATTGGAAATGAGTAATTTTCTGTAGTGCTAGTTGTCCCCAAAAAGGAGATTCAAATGTATCCAAATAATAAATCAATTGACTATGCAACAAATACAAGGAAGGACAGACAGCTTCTGGGAGGTGAGAAATGACAGCTATGCCCTCTTCAACTAAACCTATTGTGACGAACAATTCAGTTTGTCTTGCCAATGACTTGAACTCGTTCATTAAAGATCTCAATCGCTACTGTTACATCTGCTACAGTACATCAGATGAAATTGCCATCACTTGTCACTAAAACCTTTCAGACACAATTTCAGTCAAAAACTTATCATTTACTCTATCTCGCTAGTAGGTCATCGTCAGACTAAGCTGGCTCCAGTGGGAAATACGCTTATATATGTGAAAATACATCCATCTATGACAGTGGTTTTCAACCTTTTTCATACCAGGGACCACCATTTATTCATCATTTGAGCCACGGACCACCATTTGAGGATATTTTTAGACCCACAGACCCCAAAACTAAAGATTTCCTTTGCTTCTGTCCATGACCATTAATCTTCTAGTTGTGTAGATTATATGATTATATAAAAAATGAACGAGCTTGATCTAAATCTAGTACTTGGAGACACCAAGCATTCTTTAATTGCAAAGATTTTAATGGGACATTCCCTTTGTAGTGTCAAAATTAGGTGAATGTGTAGTATTCTTCATCATGCCGCTTCATGGTCTGCAAGGCAGTCATTATTTTTAAACAGAAAATGATCTGAAGTCATCATCTCCCTCAATGAATTATAACATTTATCAAAAAATAAAAGGTAATAGCTATTATGTTTTTGGCCCTCTTTGTACCTTTAAGCACCCAATGTTTGTTGAAACACGTCATTTCCATTTTAGTGTGAGACATCTGAATATATTTTATGACAAGGCGGTTTATCTTTACTAGTAAACAACGATTTAAGGTTTGGGAGAAAGCACTGAAAGCAGCCATTCCCAACCTGTGGCTGATTTGTTGGGTGCAAAGAAGAAGCCTCCAAATTATCTGCAAAACACTTGTGGGTGGGTACGTGTTTGCCTTGTGTAGATTTACCAACCCCCTCCTGCCAGTCAGTCAGTAAGTATTTTGCAGGTGTCAGTTTGTCAGTCAGGTGTGAGGTGAATTTGGAGTGAAGGTGATGTTTTGATCTCTTGAAGCAGAGCTGTCAATCTTTCCACTCTGAATACAAACTAGGGCCGACTGATTCCTGACTTCCAAATGGCCCACAAGCTCATCTCTATGGCACTGCATGCACACACAAACATGAATGCACACACTTGTGTGCACGCACGCACGGACGCACGCACACACACACGCACACAGGCAGCAGGGAGTCCCTACACTCAAATAGATGAGTGCAGGAACTCTCTCTCTCTGGTGTAAATAGTGTATGCACTTGGTAGTGCACTCATTGATGAGTTTGAGATTTAAATTAAAATTAATATGTAAACCCACCCAAATTGAGTCACAGCAATTAATGAGCTTAAACTGCCCATATGATTTTAGTTGAATGGCTGAATCACACATTAATCAAAATTTTGTTTTCCAGGTCTCTTCTTGTTCTTTTTCGTTTTAATTTTTTCTCTGATCTTGGACGGGGAAAGCTAGGGGACAGACACGCGTTTTAAAAATCAGTTCTTTGAGAACAGTTGTCATAATGTAAATTTTATTGTATTATTATTTTGTCTACTCTCAACAAGGCTACACTCAAACATATTGTTTAAATCACAACAACCTTGTTGTTTCTTTCTTTTTTCCTCTTCATGATGCATTCTGGGTTTTTGACAACCATCATACTAAGTGGAGCGGGTGTATTCTAATCACCAGCATGTCTGTTTGTCTGCCACAGTGACAGTTTATTCCAATTTGCTGAAATTTGGCTGATGAATTGGTCTCAATTTTATTTTGTTCATTCTTTTTGTCATTTTTCAAATGTCAAGATGCAAAAAGCACTTACTGTATATTAGTTATATTTTATACACAATTATATTCAGTGTTTTATTTTTTCTCAATTCCCCTTGCTTTTTTTTCCAAGCAAGGGGCATTGTAAAAAAAAAAGCTTCACTTTAAGTGTTGTGATGAAGCCAAACAAGATCGAGAAACAATACCCTGTGATAGCTTGATGTAAAAAGTGGACCTCTAACCAGTCACAACACACTGCAGGTTTCAATCCGTCATGTTTAGAGAAGATTGATCTTGTCAAAAAAAAACTTAGGCCTACTATGGAAACGGCGTCCATCTTAGAATGGACGGGACATTAAAACCAGTGGTAAAACAGTTGGACCGGTAATCTGACAGCTAAAACGGCAATGAAATGGCATTGCCGTTGGCAATGCTGATGGTGACGCCAGTGTGCATGTGGTCCTTCTGCAAATGTGGTGAAATTAGGTGAAGTATGATCTTAGGATCATACTATTGACGATCTTAGCATCGTCAATAAAAACATTATGGGCTGCTTTGCTTATCAGATTAGCAAGTTCAGGGCCATCTATAAGCTACAGTATATAGGGATACACCGGTACATGTTCTATTTATACACATACAGGTACGGTATATGAACAGATATGTTGCATATGCTTGCCATAATATTGGCATAGTATTATATTCATATACGTATTTAAAATAAAACCATAGAACCACCATTAGCCTTTGCATGTCATGCACCTCCTAAAATGTGCACAAAGGGGTGCATGCACCGTTTGTTTGGGAAGCAAAACGGTTTATTTTAGAAAGCATCACTTGAAACAGAGGCTGGCTGGCTCACCAAGCTAATAAAGCATCCAGTGGTTTACAGCCAAAAATACACTTTTGATGTTGCGCTACAGTATCATGAACTACACAGAACTCACAGGTCATGTGGGACCTGCTTTCTGAGTCAAAGCTAAACTTTTTGATACAACACTATAGAATAAATCATTCTCGTCCAGTCATTCAGGTTGTTTCTGCCCTTTACTGAGATCATTGCAGGCACTTTATACTCATATATTTCTGATTTATTTTTACTTGTTGTTTTGCATTGTGTTCAATTATCCGTTTAAAGTGTGTTTTTAGTTTCATGTAAAGCGCTTTGAATTGCCTTGTTGTTGAAATGTGCCATACAAATAAACTTGCCTTGACGTGAGAGATTCCCACTGTGCAAAGTAATATTTTTATAGTATCAAACACAGAAGGCCAAAAAAGAAAGAAAGGAGGAAGATTGATTTACTGAAAGTGTGCGGACTCACTTTCTACGCAGCAGTTGTTGCCCATATGGTAATGTTGTTGTCATGGGCCCAGGAATTATTTATAGAGACTTTGAGCATTTCCACTGCATGCCAATTACCTCCCACCCCTCAGAATATCAAGGCGGAATTTAGAATTCAGACAAAAAGACATACATACTATAGGGATTTAATAGCTCACTCATCTCTGTAGTCCCTGTGTGTGTGTGTGTGTGTGTGTATATATATATATATATATATATATATATATATACACACACACACACACACACACACACATACAGTATATATTATATATATACATATATATTTGTAGTGTAATTTTAACAGTAGGTCAATGATCCCCTTTCAACGACTGTTTAATTGAAAATCAGAAAGAGGCAAAGACTTAAGACATAAATATGTTTATGTCTTGTAGTCACCTTTTGTATATTTATAAGACAAAAGAACTTCTAGGGATTGATGTTGTATATTAGTATTTCAGTCAGGCACTTTAAATCAGGATTCACCATTTATTCCAACAATAATTGCATTTTGGTGGAATGACTAGCTCTGCTCCTCTGATACTACAGTTAATCTGCACAACCATGGCCTACAATCTAACCGCCCTATAGCAGAGCCTAAGAGTTATTCCATGAACTTAACCTGATCCCTACAATGGCATGAGTTAAAATATACAGATATAACAAACAAGCCACATACACTACGTATACCTTTAAATTAGGGAAGACCTAAATGAATAAACACAATAAGGGGCTGGGAAGTGGGAAGCCTGGGATTGAGGTGGGAAGCCTGGGATTGACAGACTGAAGGAATGGCACCAATATGGCCCGGATACAGGCATGGGCAAGGGGGGGCAATGCACCCCTAAATGCCACGCCTGCCCCCCTAAACACGACGGCAAGGAAAAATTCCAAATTTTAAAATCATAATTATATAGCTCTGTTCTCTCTCCCTCGTTTAAAGTATTTGACATTCAAACTGGTGCATTCTGTCATTCTGTGTATCTACAAGAGTTGCGCTCACTGCACGTTGTGAACATGAAGATCAGCGCGCTCACAAAATCCAAGATTCTGTCACATGCGCAACTACGCAGCAAAATGTTGAGATTACAGATGTCCAGTCCTCAGTCGATTCTCAACTGATTGTTATAATTCCAAGTTGCCAATACTCTGTGAAGTGTATATTTTCATTGGTGTATGGCAGGCTATATGTTGTGTATTTTATATGACTTTATCAAACAATATGAAGACAGATAATGTCAATGTTTAGGTATGTAGCCTGAGCAGCACACTACTCTTAATTATTAGGGGCTTTCCCAGTGCTTAATTTCACTCAAATGAAAAGTGAGTCATTAAAAAACTGAGCACCATGTCATTTTTATCTATGAGCCAAACACTCATTTGTTTGAAAGACTATACAGTATATGAGTAGGCTATTGCAATATTTACAAATGTTTATAATATGGAATGTCACACAGCTGTGCTACAGCTGTGCTAGCAATTAAGTAATTACAGTACATCATGCCTGCTTGCATCGATCTGGACCAAATCAATGAGACAACAGAGGATGCTGATGCCTCTATAAGCTTTCCCATTTTAAATACATAACTTTGCCAAAACTTTCTCAGGAGGACAATAAAGAGATTTGTCTGCATGATTGTTCTGCTAACAAATAAACAAAACACATCTCAGAAAATGCTATACACCTCTCACAGTATACAAAACCAAATGATTGAAACACTGTCCAGAATGGTACTCAATGAGATCAAAGAGAAATATGACAAAGCAGATTATCCTGGGTTTGGCATTAAAAGTGACTAGGGACAAATACAATGTGGAGAATCTGTCAGTCCAGAGGAGCGCCTGATTGGTCTGTGCTTAGTAGTGTCAAGAAGGGCATCCAATATAAAACCTATAATACAAATCAAATGGATCAGAGGAGAAGATACAGTATACAGTATATACTGCATCTAAGATAAATATGGATAGATGAGCTAGTATGATGATAGCATAGTCCACTGTGCAGCGTGCCTAGCAAAGCCCCCCCCTCCACCCCACCAAACCATATGCAGCTCCTAGTGGGGAGAGCTACTGTAGATCCGGGCCTGACACCAACACTAAGAATATAGCACACTGTATAAGAGTGATCACTGTTCTGCTTATAAAGACTGGAATTAACAATTAGGGTGTGTTAGCAAATGAGAATGAAGGAAGATTGGGGAGCTGAGCATTGAGAACCGCCTGGCTGCCGTGCTTGTCTGAACTCCTACGCCTCCTATGGCTCTGTGGCATGTACTGAATTCTCGAGAGTATAGGCAAGCTTTCCAGAAATTTCAAAAATGCGAATTCAGCACCTGTGTCACAAAAGGGGACGCTCGGTAGGCCATTCAGACACGTTTGTTTTCTCATTATTTTCTCTTCTTCTTGGACTGAATTGTTAAGTCACTGTAACAACCCACTGTGGAAATGATTGTGGTTGACTGTGGTTGCATGCAGTATAGCCACTTCACTCACGTGAGTTTCAGGAGTCAGGACACAGGGTGCCTTCAGCACTTCGGCTTGCCTTCCACCTTTGCCGGAGACACATCCCCCCCAATGAAGTGCAGCGGCCAATGAGGAATCAGTTTTTTCCGGTCGTAGGCTTACTCATCTACAAAGAGAAAAGCATGGTCACAATATGAAGCAGAAAAGTGTTGGTCAGATCATCCTTCAGATGGATTTCCCCCATCAGAGCTATAGTTACAATACATGAGCCCTATTTTAATGTTATCCATCCGAAAAGGGGAATTCTGCACGTGACAATGTGCAGAAGATCTGACTACTTTTTGAGTCAAATATACAGCAAGCCTCACTGAATCTCATGTCCTAAGAACTGAGGCAGTGATACCATGACACTTGATCATTGGTTATAGTCGCTATTGACTGTGAGCATTGTCATGAGTTATCTGCAGGGTCTGGTGGGAGAGAGTTGGGCGTGGGTATCCAAGGCCGCCCCTCCCCTCCCTTACTGCAGCCCGAGATAAGACACAACTGAAGGAGAAAAGAGAAGGAACTGCATGGTCACAAAACATTCTCCTTTCAGCTTTAGGGTCCCGCACATTCACAATGACCGACTCAAACTTGCCGTAAGTAACCACTTTTAACATGTTTTCAAGAACAATTACTGCAGGTCAGTGGTTCTCAAAGTAAGGTCCAGGGACTCTCGGGGCTCGTTGAGTAGGTTCCAAATGGATCCTAAGAGGTCTGTAACCCTGAGGATGAATGGAGCCAAATGAACCTGTAATGTTTTATGGTCCATTATGGGGTTGCATTCTCAGAGTTATGGGGACCCTTGTAATTAAAAAGTTTGAGAGCCACTGTTATAGATCCAAGTAGAATGTTAGAAACACTGAGCACATTTCATTGTAATATTGATTAGGTAACAACATGAGTTGTTGGTATGAACTATCCTTAGTGAAAAGAGTCTGACGGACGACAGCACCGCGAAGAAGAACAAAAAGAAACCAAAGAAAGAATCTGCCTGGAGAAAAGATGGACCCCGGGATCCAATGGAGATGGTGTGTGTGTGTGTGTGTGTGTGTGTGTGTGTGTGTGTGTGTGTGTGTGTGTGTGTGTGTGTGTGTGTGTGTGTGTGTGTGTGTGCGCATCCATGTGTGAATAAAGGGCAGAATTGGCTCTTAATCTGACAGAACTGTTTCCTCTGGGGGCCACATCTAAGTAATAAGTAAGTAGTCTTGAGAATCAATGGTTCCTGAGCCATTTGACCCATAGGTCAGGAGGATGTCTGTAGTGTGAGGCAGCTTGCTATACTATTACGCCCCCTGCCAAGATGTACAAGTCCATCAGTTGGACATGACACTAGTGTGTCGCTGGGTCTGACTGACCTGCCTGTCAATGCTTGATGCTGAATACCAAGCAGGGAGGTATTGAGTACCATTTTTACATTTGGTGTTATGACTCAACCCTTACTACTCCAGTCTCAGGTGGATAATAACTGGTGCTGATAACTGATAACGGTAAACAGTTACCTGGTCTTGTTCTGGTTTAGCTGGATCTACCATATATACTTTCCTCATGTTTTCTTATTCTGCCCTAGTTGAGTAGTCTGCCGGAGGAGAAACAGCAGGAGTTCCAGAAAGCCCTCCACCTCTTCTCAGCGGGTCAATTTCTGCCCAGAACCATTCAGGAGGCCAAAAGGCACACCTACAACTTCTGGAGCACGCAACCTGTGCCTAAACTAGGTATGGATAAAAAAAAAGCCTGCAATATCAACCACTGGAAGAAGTAATATTAGTCTTTACATTTAAGTTACGGTTGTGATCCCTGATGTGATGATACTGTATATATAGTACATTGCAACAATCTCCAAATGCAGGGGTTTGTGGTCATTTAACCTCATTGGCTATTCGCCATGTCTGACTATAACCACTTAAACGCTCTCTTTGCCGAAAATAGCCAAATATTCACCCTAGAAAGTGCAAAGTGCATGTGGTTAAACATACAAAACCCATACTGTATAAACCCATACTTTAACCAGCTATGCTGTTCATGTAAAGCATTGTAGGTATATTATAATAAAGACAATTCGAGGTGCATTGCATTCCGGAATAACAAGTAGAAAAGTAGGTTTACTACAAAAGTTCTTGAATCCAAGATTTTGGAATGGATTGAAGCCACCTATCAGCCAAGTACATTTGAAAGGTCTGTGTATTTCAGAGATAAAAATATGTCTGCATAGATGCTTTAATCTCTTTGATCAAACAAGGCTCACTCTCTGTGTCCTCAGGCGACACTATAACGTCCCATGGGCCGATAGAGGAGGTGAAGGCCAGTATCCGCAAGGAGCCCTACTCTCTACCCGAAGGCTTCTCCTGGGACACGTTGGACCTGAAAAGCCCTGCAGTGGTAGGTTACACAATGTAGTTCACCGTCAGTTAAGCATAAATTATAAATATGGGCTGTAGAAACTGTGTGAGGTACTGTAGGAGGTCAAGGCTATGGCAAGTGCTACTGTAAGTACTATGCGCTAAGAAGGAGTCTGGCATGGGGCGGATGTAACATTTCCCAATTGGGGGGGCAGGATAAAATGGTATGGGGGCGGCCGTGGCGCGAAGCCACACACATACCATTTTTGGTTACAGAACTTTTATTAGGCAATTAAGCATCAATAATAACATCAGTTCTTGTTGAGGTTAAAACAGGCTCGTAGCATGCATAAAGCTAAAGGTCTGAGGTCTGAGTTTTCTTTTTTCAATGATGAAATGCTGCTGGTTTAGTGGTGCCACGACTGTAGTTAGTTAGCAGTGGGAAGGGTTCGACTCTTCCCACAAAAAAACAACAAAAAAAAAAAAAAACTCTGACATTAAATTAGATTCAGCTCCCACCTTAAAATCATTTTAGAACACCTGATGCAAGCGCCTATAGCCAGGGTTAAATGAGACAAGGAGCCATCTTAATGCTTCTCCTCCTGTCATTCAGTGCATAACATGTCAGTAGCAAAGAAGACAAGGTGCCTTTTCATAGCTACTCCTCCTGTCTTTCAGCTGAAAGAGCTATGTGCTCTACTGAATGAAAACTACATGGTAGAGGATGACAACACTATCAGATATGATTTCTCTCCGGAGTACATGACGTGGTAAGACTTAACCATTTACATTCTTTTTTTCTTTCTACTTTTTAAATAAAATAAGTGGCAATTTAGGCATTTAGCAGATGTTGCTATTCAGTGACTCACAACTGCAAGATCAGAGTAAAAGCATGAAGCCTTGTCAACATGACAGGATAATAGCCTTAGGCACATAAATGGAGCGCATAGAAAACCGCTTGGCAGAAACTTGTAAACATCAAACCTAGCATTTGTTTAAACAAGATGTTTAATAACCTTATGAATAGCATTATTTCAGACAGAAACAAACACTCACTTCAGAGTAGATTAACCATTTATTGCCAAAACTGGAATACAGTTAGACTGATACTATCAGCTGGTTGACAGCTGAGTTCAGCTGAGGCGTGCAGACCTGTGTCCCTGTATGAACTAATGGTAATGGTAAGTTTTGGAAGCACATGTGCTTCTAAATAAAAATAACATTACAAGTCATACAATTAACCAACATTTGTGCATAGTACTGTAAAACTAGAATCTAGTTGAAAAGGGCGACACATGGAATACAGGGACTGAAGAGTGCAGGGACTAAGGTGGAGTCTGAATGAGTTTTCACTTACAGGCGACAGCGGTGGAATCCAAAGCGGGTGTGGGAATTATCGGTTGATAAGATAAAGTGGATGCATCGGAGTGAGAGTGCAGTTCCGACAGCAAGGGGGAGTTTGCATCATAGCTTGGGAGCCAGTAGAAGAGTAGGATGTATGGAAGCTTGGCCAGAAGGGTGTTTTACTTAGGATCAGCGGTTCCCAAACTGGGGGGTCGGGACCACAAGGGTGCTGCTAAAAATTAAATGTGATGCTTCACATTTAATTTTATGATCCAAATATGCAAACAACAAAATATTGATCTGTTTACTTTGACTTTACCAACTACTTAAGCAAACAAAGAAAGTTTAATTACTTTTCCACTGCACAGTGCTACACTTGGTGTATCATTAAATGTTGTAATCTCTGTTTATGGCAAGGTGTGGGTTTGTTTTGTGTTCAAGGCTGCCTGCTGCTTCAGCACCACCTTGTAATTTATTTTCACACACATCTTTCACTCCCCGTGGGAGCAACCTCCACAAGTCTTCCAAGGGTCCTATAGCAGTGCACTGTTATGTCCTTTTGGTAACATTTGAACACTCAGCGTTAAAGTAACAAATAAGATCATGCTAATGAGATGCAGTGAGTAGTACAAGCAGCAGCTCTTTCCTCTGCAGGGCTCTGCAGCCTCCTGGATGGCTGACCCAGTGGCATTGTGGGGTGAGAGTCAACTCCAACAAGAAGCTAGTGGGCTTCATTGCTGCCGTTCCTGCTAGTGTCCGCATTTATGAGACGTGAGTATACTATAGTTAATGAAGTGTATACTGCACTTCCTGGGTGATGTAAATCTTGCACACTCCATGACTTCAGCCATTGTCTTTTTTTTAACCATTTACTATTTTGAAATAGTTTTTAAAACGTTTGGCTAAAATGCGGAAGATATTGCTCGGTATCAGTCGGTTTGCTCATGGACAACATGTTCAGTTTTACTCATTCGTTTGACAGCTTTAGTTACTTTGGTTTGGCATTGTAACAAATATGGAAACATATAACAATATTATTGGTTAACTAAACCCTCTGGGCATTTTTTGGTCTAAAACACGTTGATAACACGTGTTTCTGTGGCTATACAACACGTCTAAAAAATCGGTAAAAAATGGTGTAAAAGTGAAAGTTTAAAACACGTCTAGCCAACACCGTTTCTAGACGTCCTTCTTTTATACGTCTATAACACGTCTTAGACTAAGACGTTTAAAACACGTCTAGACTAGACGTGTTTTAAACTTTCACTTTTAGACCATTTTTTACCGATTTTTTAGACGTGTTTTTATCAACGTGATTTAGACCCATTTTCTGGTCTAAAACACGTTGATAAAACACATCTAAAAATCGGTAAAAACGTCTAAAATTGGAAGTGGGCATAAAGTATCCAATCTAATTAACACCCAGATTAAAGGGAAATTCCATCCATTTCAACATTTCACTGTAAATAATATACCCTAGAGTTGCTGAGTGGACATATAAAAAAAACAATAGCATGCTGAAACATATCTCAATGATGCATCACGATGTGTTTCTATGTTAATGATTTTTCTTTCAGATCTTTTTCCTGGAGTACAAAAGGGAAGGGTCAAAACTTACCTTGCTGCAATTAATCCCATAATTCTCTGACAATTACCACCACTGGTAAATACTTAACACATCAACGTTGGAAACAATGTTTTCATTTTTATTAGCACTCCAATAATCACAACAAATTGGGTTCCTTGGTCATCAGACTAGAACAGTGATTTCAACCAGTGGTCCTTGAGGTGGGTCTATGTGGTCCTCAGCTAAATGATGGCAAGTTGGTAACCAAATGGAACCTTAAATATCTCAAGTATGAAATCGAATGGACCCTCTCAGGTCCATTTGGTTCAATTTTGCAGTCGTTGTATTACACTATAATGTTTGTGGACAAAACTGTACCAAATGGAATCATTACATATCTTTTGTTCTGAGAAGCTACATGTAAAATGGTTGCCCATGCTTCATATGCAAATCAAATAATGGACCCCTGAAAAACCACTGTTCTTCATTGACAGGACATCAGTGAAGGCATTTTGACACATGTGGTGAATGGGGGAAGGTGTGCAACAGTTGCAAATGTGCTTGGCTGTAAAAAAAAAAAAAAAAAAAAAAAAAAAAAAAAAAAACAGAACTACAGCAGTGGACTCCTAAAGTGCCATAGTGTTAAAAATGCAGTGTCAACTCTAAATCATAGCAAACAATAACCTAGAAATGTTGCCAAATAATGAAGAATGCCATGGCTACTTAATTGCCCTCTTATACACGCCCACCACCACTACTTTGTGCAGGGCCTGTTTGATGTGGTCAGTCAACACAGAATTGGCTCTCCTCTCCATTGTGCGTCCACCCCATTCAAGATCTTGTGAACCAACTCTGAAATGGGAGGGGGAAAAAAAACTTATAAGCAGAAAAACTCAAGATTTTAATGACCCTTTCTTTTTTCCTTTTTCTAAGACTACCCCAGTATTAGATAACCTCCTGAAAATATTTAGTAACAATTATAACCATAGGCCTAGTGACCCTTTAAAAGTAATTATTATTTGTCCATATACTGTAATTCAATAAAGAGCTTTAACAGTCAGTGACCATTACAGAGATTAGTATACTCCAGAAAACAGGATGTTTGTCACTCACACATTATAACATGAAAGAATTGGCAGAAACAATACTTATTACCTGCTGCCAACCACCAAACATATTAAAAAGCACCATCAGGCCATTGAAGTCTGAAGGCATCCGATCAGCTGAGCACATCCTGTGCAAAAAAATGACAGACATTAAAAAGCTGCACAAGCACGGCTCCAAACACTGTACATATCATGACATGTTAACAGCAATACAGACAATTGAAATTAAATAACAGCACAATAGAACTTTACATACCTGTGCACATTCAGCTTTTTTTGCATGTCTGGTGAAAGTCACTCACATCCTCCTCCGTAGTCTTCATCACCATTTCCTGAAACAAGAGTGTAAAATTCATTTGTTATCATGAAAACAGAATTTAGACACTCACTGCACAATCACTTTTGTGATCTTCATTTCTATAATTAATGAAAGATTACCTTGTGGAGTCCTTGCTGAGCAGCTGGTGGTCCTCCAGACTGTCTATTCAGGTGTTGGAACATTCTACTGTTAAGATGGGGGCATAATAGTAAAACAGTTAGTTTTTCTAACTTAGATGGGGGTCTATATATTGTCGCTATAAATGGTTTGAGAATCACTAGAGCCATAGAAATCTTCTCGTATGGGGGGTCTTTAGCATATAGTTTTCACGGGCTACTTAGTGTTTGGGAGTCCTTGGCATGGAAAGGCTTGGGAAACACTAGTTCATGTAGAGCAGGGGTTTTCAACAGGTGGTCCGGGGACCACCAGTGTTCCCTGAGAGGATTCAAGGTGGTCCCCAGGCTAAATGATGGAAAGTTGGTTAACCAGATGTAACTCTTTGAGAGCATACACATGAAACCAAATGGACCCTTGCGGGTCCATTTGGTTTCATGTTTACACTCTCAACAGTTAAAATATTCATCATGTGAATTATCCCAAGTCTACACAACTAGAGAATGTAGAAGATTAATGGTCATTATAGCAGGGGTTTTCAACCTTTTTGACACCAGGGACCACCATTTATTCCGAATTTGAGTCACGGACCACTATTTTAGCCCCAAAGACCTAAAACTAAAGAATTATTTTTGATTTTGTTCACATTTCCAGCCTGGATTTGGGAAACAAAACAGTGTAAACTTCGTAATTAAGTGGTGCTAATTCAGATGATGAATATTTTAACTCCTGAGAGTGTAAAAATGAAACCAAATGGACCCGCAAGGGTCCATTTGGTTTCATTTTTACACTCTCAAGAGTTACATCTGGTTAACCAACTTCCCATTTATCCTGGGGACCACCTGGAACCTTCTCAAGGACCACTGGTGGTCCCCGGACCACATGTTGAAAACCCCTGATTTATGGTCATCTGTACGTTTGACGGTTTTGCTTTCTCTAAAATCCACCCTGGAATTGACAAAAACAAAAGGAATCTTTAGTATTTGGGGGTCTGTGCGGCTAAAATATCATCAAAGGGTGGTCCGTGGCACACATTTTGTCTAAATAGTGGGCCCTGGTGTCAAAAAGGTTGAAAACCACTGATGACTAGAGCAGGGGTTTTCAACCTTTTTCATCCCAGGGACGACCATTTATTCAGCATTTGTGCCACGGACCACCATTTGAGGATATTTTTAGACCCACAGACCCCAAAACTAAAGATTTCTTTTGCTTCTGTCCATGACCATTAATCTTTCAGTTGTGTAGACTTGGACTAATTCAGATGATGGATATTTTAACTCTTGAGACCGAAAAAATGAAACCAAATAGACCCTGGCGGGTCCATTTGGTTTCATTTTTACGTTCTCAAGAGTTACATCTGGTAAAACAACTTAGCTGGGGACCACCTGGAACCCTCTCAAGGACCACTGGTGAAAACCCCTGGACTAGAAGCATTATTTTTCATGTGCTGCGCCGCCGCCGCCCCCTCCTCCTCCATTTACATTAGCACGGTAAAATTAACCAAAACGATAGTAAAACATGAAATAACCACTTCTGTTAGCACTCACCATTGCTGCACACGCAAGTCGCTTCTTTTTTGGGGGGGATTGGATGACATATTGAGGTTTATTCCAAGAAATGCTCGACGCCATGTGTATCCTTCCTCTGCAAGCACTTTCTTGTGCTTTGAACAATGCCCCGCAGCTCCGCGCATGCGCAGTCGTCTAGTGCTCATGGTGACGTACCTGCGCAGTGACGTCACCGCCCCTGTTCCAGAAAGGGATTCCCCATTCATTTTTCTCATAGACTTTTCGAAAATAATTTATATAAAGACGATTACGCCGCGGACAAAGCCAACTCGAGTCATAACGAATCATGATGACACACACAAACTTTTGGGACAATAAAATAATTTCTAAGATGAAAAACGAAACAAAAAGTCTTGTATCATGCCGTTTTCTACTTCTTCCTAATTATATATTATATGATGATATTGTGTTTGTTGTCATGATTTGTCACGACCCGAGTTGGCTTTGGTCGCGGCACAATCGTGTTTTTATTAACCATTTTCGAAAAGTCTATGAGGAAAATGAATGAGGAATCCACTAGTGGAACAGGGCTGGTGCCGTCACTGCGCAGGTCTAATACAAATCCCTACAACATTTGGAGATATTAATGGAGCATTCAGTTGTTCCTTCAATTAAAGAGTTTTCATTAAGAAATTAAAGGCAATGGTCTAGATTTGGTATAATAGCGGTGTTGTCCAACACGTGTAAAAGGTGGCTAGATAAACACCAAGCTTATTTACCCACTAACAACCCTTAAATGTGTTTAGGCTGCATGCAGAGATCAGGTATGCAACGTACGGTTGTTATATTTTATCAATATGTATTCAACACCCGATAAATAAGTTGGTCTAAAAAAAACACCATACAACACCCATTATAGCCGGTGTAAATCGCGTGTTACACTTAGACCGTACGTGTTTTAACCGTGTTGTGCTCAGTGGGAAAGTGGTGAACACGTTCATGCTTTACTAATTCTGATTAGAATTGTTGTATGAATGTTGCCTACTTTAACAGACTAGGCCCTATATGATATTTCACAGTGCTTAATTTGTAACTCAACCAGCCGGGGAGCGAAGTCACCTCCCGCGATACCTACCTGCATGTTTTGTTGTTATTGTTGTCGTCGTCCTCCTTCTCTTTGAAAACAAACCGCCTGCTTTCCTGAAGACTAAACTCCCAGTAGTAGTTGAACTATTGATTCATTGCTTCAATGGTAGCCTATATTTGATATGCAACGAAAGTCGAGAGACATAACCACCTGCAAGACTGGCGCGTGGGAGGGGAACTGCCTTCCAGGTTTGTTGTGTCAAGTACAGTAGTAGCAGCAGCTACCAAAGGCTCTGGCAGCTACCATTTCCTTCCTTCCTTCCTTTCAAAATAAGAGTTTTTTTTCCTCATTTGTTTGTACTTGTAATGTGATCATTCATTCCATGTATTACTTTGTAATGATAATGGGTGTAGCTAGGACCAGGAAGGAAGAGCATGCCTGGCTTGAACATTTTAGTAAAATAATAATAAAGAGTATTGCATTTGCATATTATAATGTGCATTTGAGGTGCCGGGGTAGGCCCGGATCTGCCTCTGCCTCTGCAGTAACTGGCATACCCGGATATCAAAATACATTGATTCAACGTTGAATTTTGGTTATCTAACCAAAATCCAACGTTGAATCAATGCATTTTGCTATCTGGGTAGATATATTAAAATAGGTGGCTGATTGGATGCTACAATAGGTGCCTGATTGGATGCTACAGCTCATTGGGGGTGACAGCTAACCGGCCCCCAGCTGACCAATGAAGGCGAATGTGCCCTGCTGAAGTTTTGTTTGTGTTTGTTTTTTAATGTTCATAACATTCATGCTGACGTACAGTACATTTCAATAGAATACAAGATAAACAAAAGCTGTGAATACAAAGTTATGAATACAACAATATAGCACTAGACTAGAGCAAGGGTGGAATACTAACAGAAAACGAAAGCATGAACAAACTGAACATAAACCAACAGTTCTCGCAGATTTCTTATTAGGGAATTTAAGTTCCCGTTTCTAGAACACGACGAGAGAATAGGCGTGGTCCGTCGCAGTTGCAACAGAGCCCAACATAGATAAAGGTAGTGATTTGAAATTCATCGTGTAGTACCAGCCTGGTGCACTAGGGGCGCCCAAGAGTAGCTACACTATGTGAACCTGCTGCTCGATCCTGATTGAAACTCCATATAGGCCTATGGTATATGCACACCTTATAATAGAGCATTTTAACAGATTTTTTTTTGTGATATCTGACAAAAGTGAAATCACTTCCCCTACCTTTAAGAAAGCAGGCGACTCCGATGGATCCATCTCTTCCACTGGTGTCTCTGGTTTCCATGGTGACACTCCTCTACAGCGTAGCTCTCGTCCACGTTGTTAACACAACGCCAAAAGCTGCGCTTTGCCGTCCGAGGAGAGGGTAGGACAGCCGCAGCCCGCGAGGCTTATATATCGAGCACAGAGCGATTCATTACTGACGTCGTAGGTCGGCGTTCTACCAATCTTAAATAGACTAGTAAGTGGTGAAGGTATTA
Source organism: Benthosema pterotum (assembly GCA_039105355.1). Classification (NCBI taxonomy): domain Eukaryota; kingdom Metazoa; phylum Chordata; class Actinopteri; order Myctophiformes; family Myctophidae; genus Benthosema; species Benthosema pterotum. Next base: position 32,697,594 of record CM076981.1, read on the forward strand.
CTGAAAGTAGGCTACACAGGCGTGAGCACATTGGGAGCGACTCAGCCTGAGAAACAAGCTGACTGGCTCTGTCATGTGACGTCTTTTTGACTGGTCGTCAATGGGACCGCACAACCTTGGATCATCCATTGACTTGCATGCGCTGAAACGCTTGGGACAATGTGTGCATCAACGCACATCAATGTGCAACGCACATATGATACCACAGAGACATGCGTCAGGACCACCTTGACCCTTTGGTGTGAAAAGGCTGTTGGGAAATGTGTCCCTTCAACTGACGGCCGCACCTCAGATCCGGAAACATCATCTACGTTTATACTGTATCTCTATGGTGATGGGTATCAGTGCTCAAATTTCTACATTGTGTTATCTCTACTTTTAACTACAGTTTGAATACTTCTGCACTACTATGTCCATGCAGAATTGCAGTACCCAACAGAATGATGAAAAAATGTTGCATTTTCTGCTTGTAAAGGTACCCCAAAAGCGTCTTGTCCTGACCTGAATGTGTTCCCACCAGGGAGAAGAGAGTGGCACAGGTCAACTTCCTGTGCGTCCACAAGAAGCTGCGCTCGAAGCGCATGAGTCCAGTTCTGATCCGAGAGCTCACCAGACGGGTCAATTTGCAGGGAGTCTACCAGGCTGTCTACGCAGCTGACGTAGTGGTGCCCTCACCGACAGCCACTGGCAGGTACTATATGGCAGGCTACGGCACATAAGAACATGTATTCAACTTTGAGCGCTGCCTCCGCTCCATTATGCAGCAATATGTTATGTGTACATGAGCACAGAAAGCTGCAACACAGTAATGGGCCTTTCACACGGGAAGTAGTTATTGTATGGTGTCTGGTGTTTGTTTGCTGTGCGCATGCTGTGTGTTTGGGTTCCATTCCACAATTCCGACCTCCCATTGTTGCAACCTCACATTGTTCCGAATTTACGAGACGCAAAACCCTACCCCCCTCCAACCATAACACTAACCCTAAACCCCCGACCCTCAACTAAACCTCACAGACCTCACAGTCTGTGAGGTGGTTGGGGGTCGGCTGTCCCAATCAGGGATTTAACACAGCCACCGCCCAACAGTGCCAGCCCAGGTCACTTAGCATTACTGTATCTGTCCATACTATGATGGACGGACAGACATAGCTGTGTATTGTAGTGGTTAGGCACCACTCAAAAATGTGTATAGAAGAGACATACAGTATTACAAACGCCACAGTATTGTATAACACTCTATTGGTTAAAATATCATTAAAGGCAAAAAAAAAACTAGTTTTAACTCTTACACTTTGAAATAGGTAAAGCAACTGTAATTAATTATACTGTGTAAGAGTCTCCAGAGCTGGTACAAATCAGGAGGTTTGGACTGATTAGCATTCATTTGGTTCAAGCAAATCAAAGCACAAATTGATACAGGAATACCCAGAACTTTCAGGCATGATTGAAAGAATAACAATGCATACCGGTATTCTAATTATTCTGCTCATGGGTTTCTATCTATTCTGCGGCTCTGCACTAAATTAAATATGAAAATAGCAAGGTCCTTGTCCTCCTAATGTTCATTTGGTTGGAGGTCATTGACACACAAAAAATAATTTAGGATCCTCAGCAAAGCTTTATGAATAAATTGTCACCATTTCTAAACCTTATGCAATAACAAATGTCTATGGTGTACTAATTAGTCTACATAACCCAAAGAGCCTGTGTGTGTGTGTGTGTGTGTGTGTGTGTGTGTGTGTGTGTGTGTGTGTGTGTGTGTGTGTGTGTGTGTGTGTGTGTGTGTGTGTGTGTGTGTGTGTGTGTGTGTGTGTGTGTGTGTGTGTGTGTGTGTGCGTGCGTGTGCGTGTGCGTGTGCATGCATGCCTGTGGGATTCACTAATTAGACTACATGCCCTAAAGAAACTTATCTTGTGTGTGTGTGGGCTGTGCGTGTGTTTTAGATACTGGCATCGTTCTCTGAACCTGCGCAAATTGATGGAGGTGGACTACCCAGGTCAAAGACAGAGCCTGGCCCTGCAGAGAGCTCTCAAACTCAACCGCTTGCCTGAGGTTTGCATACAGTGCCACCTGGTGGCAAAAATGCTTTTCACTACATGATGGCCCAAACAGGCGTCAGAACGCATATGTGACAAAGAAATAAAGTAAAATAGCCTGCACTGTAGCATATTTACAGTATCCAATATGCTGCTTCAGTCAAAAAACTAACTTGTTTCTCTGTTTGTTTTTAAATACCTAAAAAAAACATATCTGTGCCATGTTTGCACTCCTCTTCTCCTCCAGGTGACCAAGACACCAGGCCTGCGCTGTATGACGAGGCAGGATGCTCCAGGGGTACATTCTCTTCTACAGGGACACCTCCAGAAGTTCCACCTAAGCTGCATCTGGTCTCTGGACGAAGTAGAACACTGGCTCTTACCGAGGAAGAATGTGGTTGACACTTATGTTGTGGAGGTTTGTCTGTGGCTTTGTTCAAAAATGTGTTTTCAATTATTTCAAATATGTTGTACAACTAAAAAAAAAGACTATTAAAAGGTTTGGGGTTAGGGTTGCCCCATTATGGGGCAATGGAGGTCCTCCCAACTGGACAAATGTGGTTTGAACTGAGGAACCATCCCTTTGGCCTAATTTCGTACTGGAGGAAAGGCCCTGGAGTCACCGGTCACCAAAAATCATAGGGTGCATTCAGCCTGTGGTGCGTTAATTAATAAACAGCCAATAAAATCTTTGAGAAGGCAATGAATTAACCTAGTTGGAACAAGAATTTAGAGAGTAGGAGATCTACAACCAAAGCTAATCATCAAGCAGCAGTCTGGTCCTTATATACCCTAGAGAAGCTCTGAGCTCAATCCAACCAGAGGTTAGATATGGGGCCAAAATGATGAACAGAATGACATACTGCAGCCTCTCTCTCTCTCTCTCTCTCTCTCTCTCTCTCTCTCTCTCTCTCTCTCTCTCTCTCTCTCTCTCTCTCTCTCTCTCTCTCTCTCTCTCTCTCTTTCAGGGCAGCGATGGCGTGCTGACCGATGTGGTGAGCTTTTTCACCAAGTCCAGCAGGGTGCTGAACCACCCGGTGCACAGCAGCCTGAACACAGCCCACCTCCTCTGCTGTGTGTCTACTGCTACACAGCTGCTCAGTCTCATGGAGGACACACTGGTTCTGGCCAAAACTGTAAGCTTTGGCCAGCTTTGGCCTCTCTCCTAACCCACCCCACCACATTGCTGCAGATCAAATTGTACAACAAATATTCTATAATAAACCTGTAATAACCTCTTTCGTTGACAGAAAGGGTTTGATGTCTTCATTGCGCTGAATGTGATGGAGAACAGTGGCTTTCTAGAGAGGCTCAGGTTCAACATCGGTGCCAGGAATTGTCACTATTATCTGTACAACTGGAACTGTCCTAACATAAACGCTGATAAGGTACAGTATGAATATGAATCACATGTTTCTTTCTTTCAGCTGTGATTAATTATTAGACACTAGTAGTTAATTTAAATGAGTTGAGAGACAATCTATTTGTTTTGCAGGTTGGTTTGTTGTTTCCTGTGTAAATTCAGACCTGAGAGAGGAACCAAATGAGGACTGGTGCAAAACATCTCAATGTAACAATTTTGTTTATTTCTCCGGTTTTTACTTATACTAAATTTGCCTAGACATGATGATTATAATCCATTGCCATTATTTCTATCCACATATGCCAATCAACTATTTGTTCTATTTAAACCCTTGTGCCTTTTTCCCAAATTGCTAACCTCCACAATGACCATATTGGCTAGTTATTTATTTTTAGTAAAATGTGAATCGTTTACATTTAATGTATTTGTCTACCGTAAACGTTTCACATGAAATGGTTTGCTTAGTGAGACCATAGTTACAGTGTTAATGAGGAATTCACAGAATGAGCTAAATAACATCAATATATTCTGTGCCATTGCATGCTTGAGTGCATAATGTACATTGTGATGCAGCATTCACAGTGTTTGTTAACTTGAGCTGGGGCATTTGCAAGTTAGATTTTACCCAAAGGCCCCCAAACATTGTCAGTCCTACAACAGCTCCATTATTATCCAGCACATGTGAAACAAGAAATCACTGTATCTGTTGCATTAAAGACATTGAATAAGCCCACATGAATGTGTTAAAGACAGTACATACCGTAAAAGCGTACACTGCTGTGTGTGTGTGTGTGTGTGTGTGTGTGTGTGTGTGTGTGTGTGTGTGTGTGTGTGTGTGTGTGTGTGTGTGCGTGTGTGCGTGTGTGCGTGCGTGCGTGCGTGCGTGCGTGCGTGCGCGCATGCATGCACCTCTGTGGAGGGCGTAGGTGGATGCGTGTGCTCCATGGTATCATGGCACCATGGTATCATGGTACCACCACATATATTTGTGAAAAAATGTATCTTCTAATCAGTGTTTTTAAAAAAACATTCCCCAAGGCCTGCAAAATAAGAAAGCTTCCAAGACGTCTTATAGATTGGGACAATGACCCTTGGCAGGAGTAAACACGACTGAGTCAATTACTCTGGCTCTAGGGTATGTTGCCACGTTCCAGAATCACAACAACCCCCAACACACTATGTCCCCACTTTACCCTGCTAAGCAGTCAGGAGAAAAAGGAATGCTGCTGATAGGACCACATGCTGTGTCATTTTAGAGTTATTAAGTTATTACTGAATGTTATTCCCTCCCTCTTATCTTTTGAAACACAGCAGCTTTCTATATTTGCTCAACTCAAACCCCAAACATTTGCCTTTTTAAGGCCTGAGTTCTTTTAGTGGTGAGGTCGTCTAGAACTAATCTAATGTTGCAACTTGCTACAATTACTAACAATACTTCATGGGAAAACCATGACTTACAGTAGGCCTATATTTTAACTTGTTTAAGGCCTGAGTTCTTTTAGTGGTGAGGTCGTCTAGAACTAATCTAATGTTGCAACTTAACTTGCTACAATTACTAACAATACTTCATGGGAAAACCATGACTTACAGTAGGACTATATTTTAACTTGTAAATCACAACTTCTCAAAACTTTGTTATACATGCAGTAGGAGGCGCTAAAATCCTACAATCCTAAACAATCCTAAAATACTACAATGTACATTTTACAGTGAACTATGCATTAACACAGCAGATTTTCTCTTCTATCTGTGGACCCAAAAAAGTGCTCCTAATTGGAGTACGTCTCCATCAGGTCAGGTTGGATATGTGGGCCGGCAATGTTCCTGGTGGCACTATAAACTTTGTTTTGAGTTTAGGGTTAGGCGTGGTGTAAGGTTGTAGGGTGCGGGTTAAGGTTATAAAAAGGCAGAAGTTTTTCCTTGAACTTTTCCTTGACCTTGCATACATTTTGCACTAGTGTGTGTGTGTGTGTGTGTGTGTGTGTGTGTGTGTGTGTGTGTGTGTGTGTGTGTGTGTGTGTGTGTGTGTGTGTGTGTGTGTGTGTGTGTGTGTGTGTGTGTGTGTGTGATATTTCATATAGAGGGATATTTACATTAATTATACATGGTACTGTAGTAACTGGTAGCCTTGCCAGGCCATGGGCCACCCATATGAGAAAAAAAAAACTCTTGAAAGTGGCACCTTTCATACAAGCCACTTTACAAAAAAAATAATAATACTATGGATCTTATCTGTTTTGTCAGATATAATTCTAAATTACAAAAGTTGCCACTTGCAAGATTTGCATATAAGTAACGTTTTTTTCCATATGGGCATATAGGTCAGGAGCCTACAGTATGTCCTGTTTCTGTAGCGTGAGGCAGCTTGATGTACAAGTACGCCCCCTGGTATGTTGCAATCCAACCCTTTATGCCGAGTGCTAAGCAGGGAGGCATTGGGTCCCATATTGGTATTTTTAGTCTTTGGTATGACCCGGCGGGGAATCAAACCACGACCTCCAGGTCTAAAGGCGGACACTCTAACCACAAGAGCTGGTAGACAAAGTAGGTACACTACACACAATTCTTTAAACTATATATTGTACCCTGTACCCTGACATGGCCTGGTACCTCAAGCTCTCATCTTAACCATCTGAGCAGCCAACAGCTGGGGGGCGCAAAGGGAATTTCCCCAGTGTGATTAGATCCCACCAATCCCAGAAAGCGTGAGTAGGCTACTTGAATGTATGATACTGTTGGACTTATCTTCTTAACTCAGGTGCATGCCAGCTGATACGGCCAGGCCTTACTACTGTTCTTATCCAGTGCTGACACCGAATACCACTCAGGGCATTGAGCTCTCTAGAGCAGGGGTTTTCAACCTTTTTGACACCAGGGACCACCGTTTATTCAGCATTTGAGCCACGGACCACCATTTGAGGACATTTTAGCCCCACAGTCCCCAAAACTAAAGATTTCTTTTGCTTTTGTCCATCTTATAGTTGTGTAGACTTGGGGCTAATTCAGATGATGAATATTTTAACTCTTGAGAGTGTAAAAATGAAACCAAATGGACCCGCCAGGGTCCATTTGGTTTCATTTTTACGTTCTCAAGAGTTACATCTGGTTAACCAACTTAGCTGGGGACCACTTGGAACCCTCTCAGGGACCACTGGTGGTCCCCGGACCACCTGTTGAAAACCCCTGGACTAGAGGTTGACCTGTTCCAGTCAGATCCTAAATCACATTGCTAAATGGTAAATTGTACATTTATATAGCTGTCTCTATACATCCTTTGGGAGGTTGAAGGTTTTAGATTTGGTGGGAATGGTTTTGCATTTGCAAGAATGACACTGACTGTCCCTGTCATTTCCTGTATGATTGTCAGCTTGGTGAGCTGATAGCTTTTGTGTTCCATTCTTAGAGGCACTGGGTGATCATCAGTGTCATCCAGGTTTTACCTTTCCCCTTTCAGCTTGGCCTATCTGGCCAAGTCAGTGATCAGGTGCTGAGCCAGCCATGCTCTCTGTCCTTGTCACAAGATGGCACTGTCTCACCAATGTCACAATCAATTGTGTCACAAAATTCCACCCACTCAGCTTGTCTTATTCTGGTGTGTGGGGAGGACGAGCATCACAGAGTTTCAGGAAATGCAAGTCAGCAGCTAGAGTTCCCAACAAAGCTCACCTTTTCTCTCCTCATACAGTAGATTTATTATGGCATCCTCTTGGTAGGTAGCCAAACTCTTTGCTTTAAGTTGGCCTTAAGAGAAGCAGATTTTCTGTTCCTCTGGTCTGACAGGATCTTTAGTGGACTGCATGCATGGAGGAGATAGATACCAGTGTATGGAGCCCTTCTTTGTTGTAGCAGGGTAACTTGGTCCCCCAGGAGCTGCAGAGATGGCTTATCAATTTCAATTAAATTCAAAGGGCTTTATTGGCTTGAGAAAATATATGGTTTAATAGATTGCTAAAGCTGATCTAAGGTTTTTGGAATACCTGAAATATTTATATTTCAGCAACAAATAAAGTTAAATATGGAATACTGTACATACTGTACAGAATCCAAGTATGGATTCCCGGCCTGAAAGGGTTTTAATAGATTGCTAAAGCAAAAGCATGATACAACAGTGCACCAATACATCAAAACAAACAATAATATGAACATTTGAAAGTTTAGAATGTTCAATAAATCAATTTCTATATACCAAGTTCACTCGTACACACACAATACTAATTCTTTAGCGTGATTGTGTTTCACCAGGTCCCTGGAGTGTAAGCTGTATGAGCCCATGTTTGTGTTCACTCTCAGTAGAGGAATATAGGCTGAACCTTCTCTTTTCCCATGCAGGGTTTTGTCAGGTGCATGTGTTTATGAGGTTAGATATAGTATTGATAATGTTATGTTTAGGCATAGTTTTTGTGAGGTTATGGTTAGGGTCAGTTTTAGATTTAGGCATAGTCATGCTCACCACAGGACAAGTTCTCAAAATGTTTCATGTCAAGAACCCACAAATTAATAGTATGTTAAGGCTTTGTCCACAGTCTCACATTGGAAAGGATTTGGTGACCCGGACCCTATAAAAGATTTGTTAAATGTTTAAAATTGGTCAGATTATTTTAATGGAACATTCAGACATTTTGTGAACTTGTGGGTTAGGGTAAACTGATGTAGGATAAATAATGAATTTGATTTTTAAACATCAATTAATCAAGTACTGATATTTTTTAGTTCGGGAATCTTTTTAATGCCTACCACCACCAATGTTGGGAATATTACTTTGTTTTACTAATATATTACTTATTAATCATTACCTCAAAGTAATATATTTATATTACATATTACTCTCTGAGCAAGTGTAATATATTGATATTGCTATTGCATATTACTCTTTAAAATACATTTTACAAAATAAATAATTAAGTATTTAGTATTAAATATTGCGTAGGCCAGTGGCATACTAAAATAAAGCAAGCGCGCTTGGCTATCTGGCCAAATCCATTTGAAATCCATTTGAAAAAACATCACTCCTGAAAACAGTATACCTACATCATCCTACTCTGCCAGTAAATGATTTGATGATAAATTATAGAAGAAGTAATTATTTAACTTCTGCAGTTGTCAAGATAATTTCACAAGAACACTTGCAACGAGACAGTTTGACATAAAGTACCGGTAATACAGAAAGTAGTGCAGTAATGCAGAAAGAAAAGTATAATATATTAAATTTAAGTAATATATTTATATTACAAGTTACTGCATTTTGGTAATAGATGTAATATATTAAGTTACGTAGTGCACATGTTCCAACACTGACCACCACTGAGCCACACTGTTGAGACATAAAGGGCATTGTAGTAATGGTTGAACAGGAACCAATAATGCACGCTCTGCAACAAGGGGCGGAGTTTCAACTTTTGAAGTGAGCAGTGTGCGCTCTCACTACTTTAGCAGACAGTGCAGTCAAAACGTTAGAGAGCAGCAGGAGGTGGACTGGTGGTAGTAGTGTTTATTTACCCCACTACTGTACCTTTGTTTTCGTCTTGTTGTGAAGCTTGCAGAGTGGCGGTGCAAGACATAGCCTATTATCGGAAAGTCTCTTTTCAAAGAGAAGTTTCCACATGTTTTTTTTGGTTGAAGGCTGTCTCCTTCTCCCGCGGTTTGGACATCAACACAAAGACTTTGCCGTCCTCGTCGCATGCTGTGTTGCATTTTTCCATTGCTTTATTTTATTTGTATTTTCCGAAATAGCTTCAAACGTCGTCCCTTTGAGATACATTTGAAGTGTCAGTCAGACTGCGAAGACGATCAGTCCAGTCTCCTCAGGTTTCCAGACATACTAGGCTACTTTCACTGGGAAGTGTTGTTTTGCTGAGCAACTCTAAACGATTACGGGTAAGTTGAACTAAAGTTGGTTACATTCATTGTATGCATTCTGTTCTGTCATGTTGTTACTGTGTAACGACAAAAACTGTATCGGTCTGGTTGTGGTTGGAAGTTGTGTCACTGTAGCTAAAACGTTTCCTGTTTTACTGGCGTTGACAGCTGTGCTGCTGCTGATGTCCTAAAGTAGCCTATAATGACATTTTGCGGCACATCAGTATGCCAACATTTAAACATTGCACCAGTCAGTCTTTATTATGAAACTGTAGTAGTCTATACACTAGAGATTACACACCCTGGCCATGTTGTACACAGGGTAGTTTTCTCCTTCCCTAATCTGTTTTAACTGTTTACCTCTCACTGAGATAAGGAATTGACAAAAAAGACAGCCATTCTTTACACGACTCTGATCTCCCCAAATTAAATCATGCAATTTTCGTAGACATTTGATCCAATTTTGTGGAAGCCTTCTCAGACTGTCTTGTTTGCCTACTACAGTTATATGTGACAGCTCTTCCATCATTGCCAGCTGGTGTGCCAGACTGTCTATTCACTCTATTTAATGCGTGGGTTTGTCATGGCACTGTGCTTGAATGGAAGAGGCGCTTGTGTAAGACTGAATGAGCCTAGTCCACGTCACGTCAGTCACACCAGCCCAGGCTTATTGTTTTTTACCCCACTGTCCTTGTACTTGGCCCGCTGCCCAGAAGTGTTCTGGGTGACGAAGCCCAGTTGACCACAGTTCTCCTCCACTCCTCCTTCAAGTGAGAGACCAAAGGGAGTGGGGAGTCCCCTCTGCAAGCAAGGGGTGTGGAGATTAATCGATATAAATCGATACATCGGTACCCACGTGCGAGATGCGAGTGCATCGGTTCCGTCACTCTGTATCGATGCAATTGACGGGGGGAATCTAGATGCGTCGCGATGCATTTGCTTGAATCGGTAAAAATCGATGTTGAGCGGGGTTTTCACGATTTATTTCGCCCTATTCTATGTTTTCTAATCTGTGTTGAACGCACCATTATTGGGAAGGAAAAGGGCTCTGCCATTCGGCACCGACAGTTACGACAACTCGGCTTACTTCCTGTACAGTCCAATCGAGACTCTTCTACATAGACATCTATTGAATAGGGACAACGTGACGAGGCCCGTCAATGTCGCAGCTCTGTCTATAGTCCCCCCCCCTCCCCTCCTACACTCTGCAACAGCGGGGCAGCAGCCAGTCAGCTGTAGTAGTCTGTGATCAATACGTGCTACCGACGTGGAGACTAATACCCGCGACTATAAACCCCACGGATTAAACAAGAGAACTAGTGAACGAAGCACCATATTTAGCTTCATAAAATCTCTGTTGTGTTCGTGGTTGAGCTGTGTCGCTCAGTCCGTTGTTCACTGTAGCACCGACAGGTAATGATCCACACAGTGTTCTTCTCTGATTCTCGAACCAACACTCGAACGCAGTTGCAAATCTGCGCGATCATTGTGTGTTGTTAAATAAATCTTCTGCACACGTTTTTAAAAGTGGTTTTCAACCCCCTTCGTTTTACAACTTTCCACTGTGCAGCTTTTCCTTGGAGCCTCATTTACTGTATATTCTGCAACACGATGGTGTTGCACACAGAGTCAGCGACAGTAAAAGTGCACATCCACAAGCTCTCAGTGACTCAGTCTCAGCGTGGTGTGGATGCAACGTGTTGTGATCTTGTAGAAGAGTGGTTTTCAACCTTTTTCATTTCAGGACCCACTATTTATTCAGCATTTGAGCCTCGGACCACCAATTGATGATATTTTAGCCCCACAGACCCAAAACTAAAGTTTTCTTTTGTTTTTGTCCACAATACCAGACTGGATTTCAGAAACAGTCCAACATACAGATCAAAATGACCATTAATCTTTTACATTTTCTAGTTGTGTAGACTTTAGGCTAATTCACATGTGAATTAGCCTACTCTTGGGAGTGTAAACATGAAACCAAATGGTTTCATTTTACACCAATAATTGCATAATGATTGATTATATTTTTATAATTGTAATAATAGGGTCTTTCAGGTTAAGCCAAGGACCCCTTAGGTTTAGCTGAGAGCGAGTCAGTGAGAACCAGGGACCCCCATATATACAGTATAGTATTATCTACGTGTTGATTAAGATACACATAGACTTGTTTGACAGTACTCTGCAGTGATCTGTAAATGCATGTTTTATATTGGTTTATTTTCTATTTGTATGTACAAACATACATGATGATGAGTACATGCTTAGTATACGCTAATCCAACAATAACACAATAACCAGCAGAGAGCAGAGCACAGCAGGCCCTTTATTTTTTTTTTTTTTATTTTTATTTTTTTTTTAGTTGGGAAGTTAGAGATACAGTAGGCCTACTAACCTACAGTAAAACAATACATTGTTTTGAATTTAAATGTATTGCATTTTGGCATTTTTTTGGAAAATTAATAAACCTTGAATATAAATCCTTTTTATTATGTTAAATTGCCACCAGATCGCATCATATCGCATTGTTCAGAATAAAATTCAATGGTATTGTTAAAGTATCGGTTAAGTATCGGTATAAGGGGGTGTATCGTATCGTGTCGGGGTGAATCGCATCGCATCGTATCGTATCGCCAGGTAATTCCAAATAATCGCTAAAGTATCGAATCGCTGGCAGTGCATCGAGATGCGTATCGAATCGCCCTCAGTGCTGAGATTCACATCCCCTCTGCAAGCAGTGACAGAGGGGAGCAGTCCAGGGAGGGTTTCTGCATGACACCTGCGAAAACAATCGGATAAGAAAGCGAGAGTGGAGGCTAAAGGCCAAATTAAACATGCTGAAATACTTTACAGACTGACAGAGTTACTGTAAACACTCATTTTGGTTTCTGGTGTGAAAAAGGCTGTGGCACACACACACACACACACTGGTGAGTGGTGACTATAGGCCTACTGCAGTATACAGTGGGAATGGATAATGTGGCTTGGCATGATGCAGTACAGCACACTAGAATCAAAGTTGTGTTTGCCTGTGTCAAGTCAACATGACATTGCAGAATGCAAAGAAATGCAAACTACTTGCGTGGGCGAGGGGCGGCATATGCTTTCACTTTGGAGACGGATAAAGTTTTGGACTCTCTGGACTGTGCAGTGCTTGAATTTGAGGCGTGTGTATTTTGCACCGGTTGTGAGGCATAGTTTGTTTGCCCAGTATGTGACCACAGCTCTGCTGTGACCTGAGCGGTCCTTAGATCTGGTCCTTGTTGTCAGTTGGGCCGCACTGAACATGTTCACTTTCACTGGTTGCCTTCCCTATTTTGGGCATTATTTTTGAAACAATTTTAATAGGTCATAACATTCTGTAAATGGTTCAAGAGTACATGTCCAGCATGAGTAATTGTATCCATTTTGGGGAAAGCTGCTACACGAGTTCCATAATGACATCATTTTAATTGGCTTCAGGATCCAGGACTTTAGGCCTAATCTTACCTATTATACTTCATTATAATGGACCATAATTTGCTTTCATGTTAGTACTACAAATCATTTGAGCGTGTGTCAATATCTCATTATGGAATGGAGGTCTTCCTGCCATGTTTCAGATGAGGTAGACCGGGGCGTGCTGTGACTCTGACAGCGGTCATGTCACAATAATCCTCCCCTCCTCAGCACTGCACCCCCCCCCCCCTGCTTTGACATGCCAGAGCAGGGAGTGGTCCTCTGCTCTACCCCCCTGTCCTCCTCTAGCACACACTTCCTCTGCTCTTTTACCTGCCTCCTTTACACTGGACCGTGTAAAGACCCCAAACAAAGAGAGAGAGGCTCCATTGTAGTTGGGCAGTTGAGCGTTAGTTCCTATTGGAGTTAGTAGTAAGTGTTGTCGTTCACCTGAACACGTAGTCTCGGCCCACAGCGGTGTTGGGTTGCCTCTCTCTCTCTCTCCAGGCGTCTCATTACTCAACACACTGGGGCAAGGCTGATGAGGGGAGGAGGAGGTGGTGTGCTTTGGACCACGGCTATATGTATACAGGCTCATTGGGAATATTAGAAGTTGGAACAGGTGATTGTGTGCCTCAGTGTTGCCTTACCCACTTCAAATGAAGAATGTACACAACCCTAGACACTTTTCTTTTATCCAGTTCCACTTATGAAATTCAACACTTTTGTGTGTGTTTTTGGCGCTCCCATGTTTGTTTTATATACCAACAACTAACCAAGTTTGAACAATCAGGCTTTCATATAATATAGGAGCTTTAATGAAAGTTGCTCGCAGGAACAGCTCGTTCAATTTCAACCTCATAATGATGTCATCAATGCATCCTACAGTACTTTGTATAATTCCTCCTCTTCTTCAGGCTTCAGTTCCACATTTGCATTTCCACATTGTTTAGCATGTCCAACATTGCTGCTTCTCCAAGCTTGCATGGAATGGAAACAAGCCTGGCTTTAGCGTCAGTAATGACTCATAATCTGCATATAAGCATCTCCACCACCTCAGGACGTTGTGGAACTGCAGTTAAACTGTCCAGAAAGAAATGACAAGGACTGGCTAGTTTTCTTTTACCTCCTAGGCTCAAACCTTTAGAAATAAGCTTGTATGTCATTTGTGCTTTAAGAGCAGTTCATAAATAATATATTCTATACATCAGAGTGACTAGCAGCCAATCAATATGGCATTTCAAGGCCTTCAAGTACCCATAGGGTCCCTGGAACCTACTTTGAAAGCCACTGATATAGATTTACTTCACCTCACTTTGTGTCATTTACATTTACTGTAAATGACACACTCGTATGGCTACTCGGGGAATCAACCACTATACAAGCTGTATTGGAATCGGTATCAGGAAGGGAAAAAACATTTGTACAATTCTAACTGCACGCAACTTTGACAGTATTACAATTCATACTGCATGCCACAGTATCTTTAATAGAAAGGGTTCTAGACACACACAGGACCATGTTCTTAGGCAAAAAGGGACTGGTTGGCGAGATAAAGCTTGTTTTGAAATATCACAGACCTCATTGGAGCTACTCTTGGCACAATCTGAGCCTGCAGAGCCAGTGCTTTGTAATTTGTTTGGCTTTTGTGTTCAACCTGTTTTTAGCTGCTTTGTGAGCCAAATGTTTGGCAGATTTGATTGGACTTTAACCTTTTTCACTTGGTAAATTCTTCATACGCCCTAAAGGCCTTTACTCTGTTGCCACACACACCTGTATGTCTGAGGCCTGTTTGTTTGAACTCATAGTAGATGGACAGGGTGTTTTTGTTATGCCAGCATGCTATCATAAACGTAAGGGCTGTCACTCTGGAAATAGACAGTAAAACTCAATGTTAATTGTAAAAGTGTTCAGACTTTTACTGTGTAGCCTACCTCATGCAAAGTGTGGCTTATAGCAAACACTAATTGGGGGGATATAAACACTCCAACCTGGTAATTTGGAATTGTAATTGAGATTTATATGGGTAATTTATTTGGGTAATTACAGCATATAATGAGCCACTAACAGGAAGATACCTTGAAGCAAAGTTTGTGCTTGTGTATCTGCATAGGTAGCCTGCCATCCTTTAGAGATTTAAATTCCTGGCATGTTTACAGTTCACTTGTAAAAACCTGCTTATGCTTTGGTCAGTCGGTATACATTCTTAATAAATGTGTTTATACTGTATTAGCTCAGTGTTTGCTGAAGAATCTGTTTGCACCTGCATTTCATGGAAATCTAGCATTTGAATCTCAGGGTAATAACAGCTTGTTTACGCTTTCAGCCTTCACTGTGTGTCTGCTGGTCAAATTAAAAAGATATAAATCTCGGTGTGATAGATTCTATATGATGTACGACTGAAGAAAGGGAAGGTTTCAGCCCAATCTGACAGACTTTTTTTTAGATTAATCCCGGACACTGACAATTTAGGTCTTTTCCAAAACAAAAGCTTTAAACCCTTTAAGTCTAGTACTGTTTTATTTTTTCCACAAACGAGTGCAAGACATTTAGGCTACAGTTGATGGCTATAAGCCAGGAAATCCACCCACTCACCTCCTCTGGTTTCCCCTGGTCTCACCCTCTCTCCTCAGCACTCAGCAGAGGCCGGTGTCTGCCGCCCCGCCAGGCAGTTCCACACAGCGCAAATATTTACAGTAGGGAGAGGGGATGTGACAACATGAGCAATTGGAACTCCCTGGAGAAGGGTGCTAGGGTTAGCCGGAGGCTAATCTCTGTTAAAACATATTTATAAACCAGGCTAGCAATTAGAGTGGCAGATTTCCAGCATTGACACTGAAGATGTTAAACTGTATTATTTAGTCATCGACAGCACGGCCGGGCTCTAGTGTGCAGATGTCCTCCTTACACAAATATGAGTTTCCGTTGCGCATTGCTCAGGATTGAATTTCAATTGCGCACCTGATTTCCATTTGTGAAGCATCCCCCTTTTGGGGACCACATGAGACAAGCGTCACACCAAGCCAGACCTTCATTTCATTCAATGTTGCCACATTGCTACGTGAAAAGCCCTGCCTGAAAAACTATACTCAGTGGTGGACATTACTTCAAGTCAATTTACTTAAGTAATACTTAAGTACAGATTCTGAGGATTTGTACTTTACTTGAGTATTATATTTCTTTGATTCTTTTAAGACAAGGATTTGTACTTTTACTCAGTTACATTTCTATGAAGGCTTACCACACTATACTTAATGTTATACTTAACGTTATGGATTGAATGCCAAGAGATGACACATTGTGTTTGAACTGAAACATGTTTTCTGTGTTGCCAAAATGGTGAACTGGTGAATTTCAGTGTTGCCAAATTGGTGAATTGGTGGCTTCTTTCCAGGCCCCCCTAGCAACTTGTGAAAAGCTTCTGGCGACAGAAGCTTTTCAGAGATAAATTCGCTTTTCATATTTTTTCTCTCTCTGCCTCCATTTGCTGCCTGCCTGGACTGTGTCTGGTCTGCTCCCCTCCTCAGTGACAGACAAGACTCATAACACCAGACAGTCAAATACACACACTGTGTGCGGCGTGTCTGCTCGGTTGAATAGCCTTGTATAGTTTTCTTTTACCTACATTGTGATCTGCTGCTTCCGACTTTATAGAAGTGAGAATTTATTTTGTACATATTTAATTGTTTGATGAAATGACAAAGTTGGCCACCATTGTCAACAAGTGTAAGCTTTATGGTGTTGTCCTCTCACAGTTATGAAGAAATGAAGAAGAATTGATTCTTTTTTTACTTCACCACAGGGTCAATAGCAAGCTCGTTGTCAACTTTTAATGCTGTATTGTATGTTCTAAAAAATAGAAATTGTTCAAATGTACATGGAGCGACCGTTCCATCACTCGGGATGAGCATTCTGCATGATCAGGCCACCGTCCTTCGCGATCGGGGCCGACTTGGATCAGGGCCGAGCCTCTGTGTTACCGTAGAAATGAGGATGAGTCCGAATCAATGAGTCAAAAATGGGACACAGGCAACAGCTGCAAAGACCAGCTTTGAGTGTGTCAAAGCCAAGGTCAGGGAGAGGAAAACAAGGACAACTTATACCCTATTTTATGCTTTTACAAAGGATCAAACATGGAAGATTTTCAGTATATGACCAAAAGTAGGGGCATCGGATTAAACATGGGTGTAAATGGATACAGTACCTCCCCCACGGCAGATACTGAATCTACAGTTCCTCCATGAAACACAATTGGTGCCAGACAGACTAGATCTGGATAAACCAGATGTGGGGTGGTGGGGTTTCCAAAGCCTTCTGTTTGGAGTCAGACATGGAAGCACTAGTAATACAGATGTTACACAAGGTTTGCTTTGAAAAACAATCATTTTTGAGTAGAGGACCTGTTTGTGGATCACAGGTCCTCTACTCAAAAATGATTGTTCCTATTTCGCATCTTTCCCAAGAATTTTGATTTTTATCCGCTGTGGGAAATGCCAGCAGATCATATTAGCTGCACTCTGTTGTTCAAGATATGCAATTAGTTCAAGTAGGTCTTGGAACCTACCAGTCCATTTAACAACGTGACTAATGCCAAGATAAATCAACAAATATCGCCAGGCATAAAGACGACACTTTACACAGTCATGCAAGCGGGGTTAATACCTTGGCTTACGCAGATCTAGTGGCCATGCAAATGAGTGCTTACAACGAAGAAATGTCACTTTTAGAGGGTGTAGCCCACTTTGACTTTGAACTGCTTTCCCCACATACATTCCTCAGAACAAGCCATTAATTTCAGAAGGCGTTGCACTGTACTGATACCCATAATCTTAAGTGAGCTACAACGTGTGTTAAAGAAGGGTTTCTTTGAGTTGTGACATTTGTTTTTAAACAGAATCCAGTCACAACATTGCCAGTGTCAGCGTGTCCATTAGAAACACTCACACCAGCTTAGGGCCAGTGCTACTTATCTGCCATTCAATGGTTAATTCCACTCTTAGTCTTAATGCTGTATCTCCCCTTAATACTGTACCCCCACCCCACCCCCTGCAAAACGGGAGAAACTCCATACTCCCACACCCCGACCCCCACCGTGGTCAAATTCCAGCTGTCCAGATGCTGTCCTGCGGATTGCCAGAGATCACGAGAGAAAGGCAGAGCCCCCATATGACTTAGATTTGCCTCTCTCTCTCTGCAGTTGTATGCCCCTCCTCCTCCATTTGTTCAGTGTTTTGATTTTTTTCCCCCCAGTGATTGTGTCTGATCTCTCTCCATTTACGTTTTGCGCTGAGTCTCTTTCTCACCACTTCCCTCACCTCAACGCTCATCTGATACAGTGAGATGTTAAGCCTTTTGAAGTTAAGTATTCTCCCACGGGTTCAGGGCGCCAGGCTGGGCCTTAACTACGTTTTAAAGTCCATGCGTGTTGACAAGTGTAAAAGTCACATTAGATGGTATTTCACCGAAGACAGTGGACTGAAAGTTACAGTGCCAGAGTGATCGAGGGGATTACTGTACTGTGGTTCATTCATGATTCCCAAAGTTATGTACGCTTGTAGTGAATGATAGTGCTCTGTGATACTGAACTGAAAATGCAGTATGTTAACTAAATCTGTATGTACACAATGTTTTCTAAAACAAAATGTTGTCTGTGACTTAGGACTCTGCACAACCACAACAAAAACATCTTAATTGGTCATCTGAAATGCTTTAAAGATGCAGTGCCATGATGTTGGTACTTTTAATAAGATGTTGGAATGAAATTTATAATGGTAATACCCAATGGTCAATATTTTGAAGGAAATAGGTTTGTGTGGCACTCCAACTTTCATTAATATATTGCTGCCATTAGCAATCTGGCTTCAGTCCGAGTAGCAGACGTGATCTGGCTTCGACTGAGACCTGGTTTTCACTTTCAGCACTGTGTGCCCTGTATCAGTTTCAGATTCAGGTTTTAACTGTCTGTCATCAAATTACTTGGAATTGTTGTGACGGATGTCTAATGCTTTGTTGCACCCTAATTTGTAATGCATTTGACATCCAATATTCATCAAAATGAGGTCTAGGGGTTGAATGATTGGATCTGCACATTAGCAGTTTAACGTTATACCAAGTAGACTTTGTCGGTTGCAGTTTGCTGACAACATTCAAAGTTGCCTGCGTGTGCACACACATGCACACAGTTGACCGTTTGGGTCTGGGAGAGAGGGGCCAAGGTGAAACATCACAAGAAAAGACAGAGGAGCCTCTTATTCCTCCTATTGGTCTTTCTGATGGGAAATACACACACACACACACACACACACACACACACACACACACACACACACACACACACACACACACACACACACACACACACACACACTGGCCTTTCATTGTATGCTTGGTTGTGGTTGGAGCAGCACAGCAGTCGGATAACTGTAGGATAGCAGTTGGTGTGATGTAGCTACTACATCTGTACCATTAAAAAGCTCCTGTGTGTGTGTGTGTGTGTGTGCGTGTGCGTGTGCGTGTGTTGACAGTATCTGGCCTACATTAGCTCTCTGAATAGAATCCAACTTAGCACGCTTTCTGTGGGTGTGATTGTGTGTATGTGTGCGCGGTGAGAGATTCCTGATCTGCCAGCCAGATAAAGCTTAAACCCCACCCTTCCTCCAGTCCAACCTCCACGATCAGACACTGCCAGAAGCCAGTTCGTTTTAACTCTGAGAGTGTAAATATGGGTACTACGGTCCTCGGACTACAGAGTCGGACCCTTATGGGCCCATATTGACACTCCCTTACAGCCATTTATTTGCTTGTTTGCGTTCTTGTGTGCGTCATGTGTTTAATGGCTCCTCTTTGAATGCAGAAAGCCGGAAGCCTGGGACAAAGAAAGACTATAAAACAAAAACAACCTCTGGGTTAAAGTGGGGGGGGGACTCACTCTGTGTCTTTCTCTCATGTCACACACACACACACACACACACACACACACACACACACACACACACACACACTGTACAACCACACACAGCACATTATGAGACCATCGGTAGTCATGAGCTATTAGCTGACTGAGGGGGCTGGTACGATGTGTAATATAATAAGCATGTTTGCTTCATCCCCCATACAGTGAGATACAGTACTATAGACAGACATGCAGTGGGGTCTGTTGGTTCATGCAATGTTCATTACTGCGGGGTCACTTTTCGGTGACACAGACTCCAGGCATGAGTAGACCAGGGGGTTGTAATGTCAACTGCCTTATGGTTGACTGGCTTCAGTCAGCAGGGCTTCTGGTAAAAGTGTGTGTGTGTGTGTGTGTGTGTGTGTGTGTGTGTGTGTGTGTGTGTGTGTGTGTGTGTGTGTGTGTGTGTGTGTGTGTGTGTGTGTGTGTGTGTGTGTGTGTGTGTGTGTGTGTGTGTGTGTGTGTGTGTGTGTGTGTGTGTGTGTGTGTGTGTGTGTGTGTGTGTGTGTGTGTGTGTGTGTAAAAGTGGTGAAGTGGTCCTTTAAGTCTCCTGGGTAACAGCAACATGCTCAGTCTCTTTTGAGTCTTGACCTTGGGAAACACTGCATTAGTCTCTGGCCCCATTTTCACCCCAGACCCTTTAACACCCTTACCACCAGCACCACCACCACTATGCTGCATGGGGCCTCCTGGCAAATTATGCACCACAAAACTACCGCCCCCCTCCACCTCCACCACCACCACCACCACTCACAATAGCCTCCTTTTCTCTCTAAGCATCTCTCCATCGTCTCTCCCTTCTTCTACTCCTACCCCACCACCATCTCTCTTATCTAATCAAGATACTCCGTCTACCACATAGAGTTTGGCTCTACTTTCAAACTTGTTGTATACTTAGGGAGTAGGGACCAGCTATGTGGCCCTGTGGTCAAAGTGTCTGCCCTGTGTCTCATAACAGAGACTGTAATAATGGGACCCCAATGCCTCCCTGCTTGGCCCTGCAGCATTTTAGCGTCATGTCCAAGGGGTGTACTTGTACATCAAGCTGCCTCACGCTACAGGATCGGAACAAAATCAGGAGTAAAAAATAGTGTCTGATTGATGTAGATTCAGTAATAAAGTTACAAATATTAAAATGATGTGCTTTGTGATTCATATAATAATTGGAATAGAATTCTTGCCAAGAAAATAATCTATTGTTTCCACTCTAATTCGCACTCTTCCTTTTCACCTTCATTGTCTCTACCCTTCGTTTGGCAGTTCAGTCAATCAGGGAGAAGTTGAGTGAGGATAGTACAGTGTTTCAGCATAATCACTAGTGGAAACACACTGCTCCTGTACTGTGACAAATCACACTATTAATCAAGGCCCGCTTCAGCAGTGCAGGGTGGAAATGCGGTACGATTGCTGTTAGCATTAAAAACCCTGCTGTCATCCTGCCTCGGGTTGCAGGCGCATAGCCCTTAAATGAGAAAGCAGTAAATTGCAGCAAAATGGCTTTATAATGAGAAACATGTTGGCCTCTCATTACGCGGCCTATTACTGTAAGAGGGTGGTTTGGAGAAATGCACAATAGGCCCGCCTCTTTGTTTTTCAGTGTTTTCGGATGCATTTGCTTGGCTAAATTAATGGGTCTAAGTCGCCGCTTAGCACATGCAGGAGTCAGATATGGTTATTGGATTAGGAGCTGCTGACCCATAACCAAGCCTGTCTCTGACTGGCTGTGGTCACATGACCTGGCTGCAGGCAGCCAGACAGACATGGATGCACAGAGCAGACACCAGATAGGCCACAAAGACACTTTCTCTGCCAGCAAGGGATATCACATTCCTTTTGTGTCACCCCCTTCAAAAGCATTGTGAAAAAGCCAAAGGTAATGTTGTATTTTCATTGGAATCCATTTACTGTACCTCCTTTTACATTTGGCTACAATTGCTTTGGGGATGTAAAAAATCTCAATACACTTCTTTTAACTCGTACTGGCAAAGGTTGATTCATTTGCTCAGGTGGGATTAAAATTTTGCTTTGAGATGGGTGCTACAGGGGCTCTGGTTAATAAAAAGTAAAGTAAAATAACTCAGAGTTAGGTCATTTGCTCAGCAGCAGTGCACTACGTACAAGTGAGAAGGATTTCCAATTATCAATTCCCTCAGAACTTTCACAGCAGAGACTGCTGCTCTTGCTGTTTTGTACTGACACCTGGGATTCTCACTATGGGAAATACTTTCCACTCCTCTCTTAGGAAGAATGTGTGTCAAGAGCTGGCTGTGCCGTATCCTCACCCAGCTCTTCTCTGCCTGCAAAGGAAAGGAAATCTAATGTCTGGGTGTGTTCAACCACTTAAGGCTTATGATGACAAAATATAAAAAATAGACACTCTACCTGTAAGCTCAAACAGTAATGCTCATTTTGATCACCCACACACCTAATTTACAGAACTTTCCAGTTTTTGGTTGTTGGTTACACTTATTCATGTAAGTGTGAAATGCCTTGTTGTAGGTTGGGATGCTCGGTGATGAGATACCAAGTGCGTGCGTACACGCGTGTGTGTGTGATGGTGAGTGTCTCTACTGTGTCGGCATTTGTGCTTCAGTGTCACGACCATTACCCGGGGGGGGGGGGGGGGGGGGGGGGGTATTGAAAGGAAGCGTGTCTCTGATAAGACCTTAATAACCGCTTACATACTGTACATACAGTTGCACTCATCTCTTGTCCATAAGTGGGCCGCAGGCAATGGGTCTGTTTATTCAGGCTCAAGACTTGGCTTAAAGAAAAATACAAAAGGAACCCTTAGATTCGATACACTCACAATGTCCATGCTCTGATGATCTTGGGGTGTTGCCTCTGCCATGCATTCCCATTGAGCATTCTTGCACAGACACGCGATTTCTGAAGGAATCCAGAGGCTAATAGACTGCAGGTCGGCGGCTTGGCCCCTCGAGGCAACTTTTGACTATAGGTCTTGTCCTGCCTGCTACGAGGAGACTGAACCCTTGAACCCATGTTTAAGAGCATACTCTCCACAGGGGTCAGTGTGTGATAGTGCTTTCATTCCCCCACTGTGAACTATAATGCTTCTCGTATATAGACAGTGACACCAGTGGGCTGTGATTAACGAGGATGGGGTCAGTAGGTGGACATGGAGTCTGCATGTTGTTCCCCGTTCCTTCCCTTCTTTTTCCTGTTCCCAGTTTAACTCCTCGGCCTTGCAGTTCAGCTTAACTCAATCCTGTGTCTGACTCACTATAGTGACTATACATTAACAAGAAAGATCAGACTGAACTTTGCACCGGCTCTGTGACAGGCTGAATTTCGACCAATGTGCTATCATTTACACATGCTTCTAAATGTAAATATCAGCCTAGCTCCATCTCAAGATGTTCCCCATTAGGGGAGCTGTTGTTGTATCACCAAACTGAAAATGTTGTTTACATTTTTTTCTACTTTCAACCTGGCCGGAGCTGGGCTGATGTTGATAAAACTTCACCTCAACCTTTTTGTTGGCCATAACATTCTGGCATTTTTGGGAGGGACACAAAAACAGTTTTCTTTCCCTGCATGAGCATTGAATTAGGATTTTGACCACACACAGTGTTGTAACACCAGCCAATTGAACTGCTGTGGCGTTCATATCAAAGCATGTATTATTAACAGAAAAAAAAGATAAGGGCCATTTAGATAAGCTATAGGAGCATTCCATATGGTGTTAGCCCTACAGAGATGAGATCCAATCTTTTTTGAATGCTCTGACCGGTATTGCATCATCTCAAATCTACAAGCACACAACGCATCACAGCGAGACATGCATGTGAGCTTGTAGATCAGTTGGTGTGTGATACTGACACGTGACTAAGTATAACTCAGGCTTCGGTTTTGGCTTATATAGTAGAAGCTGGCGTGAGTTATTTAGCTTGTAAGAAATGCAAGTCGACACAGGAACAACCAAAGTTGAGGCCGGGTGGGCTTTGCACAGGGAAAGAAAACAAATAACCGGCTGCCAAGGCGCTCTCTCGTACCACAGAGTACTGCAGGACAATGACTAAGACACTCGTTCCAGCGTGAGAGGGAAATATGCCCCTTGATCCGTCCCGAACGACGTCCTCGCCCATCCTTTCCCTTGAGAAATCTCTGGAAGTTTGCCCAGATTAGGAGCACAATGCAATGATTAATTGGGTTTTTATGAAATAGGATATGATGCGCCCTCGGGAAGTGACACACTTGGCCGTTATTGGGACAGAGCTTCCTCTCATGGTCTGTAACATTTCCCGAGGCCAGCAGCTGAGAGGCCAGAGA
The DNA here is from genome assembly GCA_039105355.1 of Benthosema pterotum. Taxonomy (NCBI): domain Eukaryota; kingdom Metazoa; phylum Chordata; class Actinopteri; order Myctophiformes; family Myctophidae; genus Benthosema; species Benthosema pterotum. The sequence goes on from CM076981.1 coordinate 32,721,529, forward strand.
GCACAACCGATGCTCTTCAAAACAGAGGGTTTGGTTTGTTTACATGTCCCCAGAATCCACATTTACAATAATATATGCCTGTCGGGCTTGCTTTAGATTGTTAAAGGAGAGCCCTGTGAAAAGTGATATTATGTTCCCATATGACCTTTATCAAGTGTCCTGTACCACCAACAAAACCACAATTAAGATGTGTGACACCGACTGCCGCGGTACATCTGTCAGAAACATCAGGTTCCACAAAATGCTGATGGAAATGAATGAGGTCGGCTGCGCTATAAAAGCTTTTCCTCTCTCAAAGTGCCTTTAAAACATCTGCTTGTGCTGGAACATTGCTTGTGGCTCACAGGCACATTGGGCCTCGTTGAGAGCTCACTGCGTGTGCCTTCTGGCCCTGCATGTTTCCACTTGTTCTATCCATCCCTTCTTCTCAAGAGCTAACCATAAAAAGGTAAAGCGCAAAACAAAACAAATCTTTGGGTGAGTTCACCGTTTACTGATAGGGGTGATGATTTCTCATGTACAGTATGAGTCATGCAGTGCTGTGGCTTTCCCACCCACCCACCCCCCTTGTTCGCTTGAAATAACAGTGGCAGCTTCCAAACAAAGCAGCATTTTTGTTTTTGGATCTGCGTGATCATGCTTTGGCACACTACTTTCTGCTCCTTTTATAGGTAATGTGACTTAGGTAGGTGAACTGTGGCAAACTACTTTGACCTGAAAGCCACGTCCAACCTCGGGAACCATTTGCCTTCATAAGGAAGTGTGCGCATTTCGCTTTGGATTGAAATGCAGCAAAAGTTACAGATGACGCAACTAGTTATTAATGCCTCGGAGCATGGCTGTTCTTGTTGCTCTCTCAAGTTGAACTTCAAAATATGATTGGAATCTGATATCTCTCAGTTTGCCCATGGGCCTGCAGCCGGGACCAAACACTAATTGATGAGGTAAATCCATTAACAATGTAAATGGATTGCCAATTAGTTTACTGCACTCCCTACTTTTGGTGGTAAATTACTCTTTAACCACTTAAACCTTGCACTTGACCAGAGTCCCCCAGGGTTCTATTGTAGGCCCTCTCCTGTCTACCATCTACAGTACAAGCACTCATTGCATTGCTACGTGAGCTTGTAGATCTACTATGTTTGCGAAATGTTCAACCTAGAATAAGGACGCTAATGTTCAAGTGATTAATAACTGGTTTATCTGCTTTTACATTGCTTCTCGTAGAAATGTTTATTTTGGAAACAAGGGGACCACATTATACATAGGGTTGGGACTCGGACCCGGGTCCATTTCAGACCCGGGCCTGAGATCGCGGGTCCCGACCCGGTTCCATCATTTTTTTATGAACGGGTCCCTTGACGAGTCCCATCAATCAAAATTTCGCTCCGCTGTGTAATGAAGCGCATGCACGATGTTGTTGAGTGCAGCGCAGGACCAGCAGCAACAGCAGCAACAGCAGCAAACAGCAACGGACCACAATATAAGGAGCAGACGAACATTATTTTCAAACTCCTCTACCATTTTGCCAACGCGACAAGGACACATGTCCTTGTCGGGAGCCCATCTCCACACGTGTGTGTGTGTGTGTGTGTGTGTGTGTGTGTGTGTGTGTGTGTGTGTGTGTGTGTGTGTGTGTGTGTGTGTGTGTGTGTGTACTACACGCACGCTGTAGTAGTGCGTCAATGTTCTAATCTACAACATCACCTGCTTTAATCTCTTCCACCCAAAACTAAAAGTATTCTTACTGGAAAGTTGACTGTAGTCTGTGTTGCAGTCTCTGATGCCCTCCGTGCGTTTGTCACGTTGTCACGTAAAAAAGGTCCAGTAAATCCTCAATTCCCCAACAAGAGTTACAGTATTCCATGGTAGCAGGTCCAAAACACGTGCGATAAAGGATAACATTTAAATAACTTTAGAGGGGCTAAATACACGACGGCATGAACAACAGCCTAGACTAAAAGCGTATAGGGATTCTCAGCAATAGCCATCTAATGTCGGAGTTGCGACATTGAGGGGTCAGAAACTGGGCGCCTGGGCGCTGTTCATGCAGCCCGAATAGGGACAAACTGCCCCCGTGCTCAATAGGAGTCTATGTAGAGCAGCCGCCATTAGACCTTTCCATGGAAGTGAACGGAGATGTTGTAACTGTTTATACTCTACTGGTCCGGAATGGGGTATTTTTCTGCCTTGACAACGCAAGGCATAGGCTACATTATGCATGGCTCTGCTTACCCACTGACCCATGAATAAGAGCATGCTGTGCCTGACACAAACTGCATCAAGACTTATTACTAGTACACTAGTTAAGATTATTAATATTTGAAAATAATGTGTCTGTGAGACATAAACAAAAGAGGGGAAAAATAATGTACCTTAACTATACCAATGCCTAGTATTGCCTACTAGTGCAGTAGTGCCCTCATGCCTATTTTAACTATAAAGTACATTTTTTCTGCCAATAAAGTGGCTTTTGTTATTGTTTTTTTTCTTTCTTTTTGTATTTATATAATAGTATGAAGTAGTGTAAAGTATGTCACAAAAAAAGGATATATATATATATATATATAGATATATATATATATATATATATATATATATATATATATATATATATATATATATATATATATATATATATATATATATATATATATATATATATATATAAGGACCCGTTAAGGGACCCGTCTGGACCCGGAATCGATAAGAGGGACTCGGTAAGGACCCGGACTCGATAAAATCCTAGCGAGTCCCAACCCTACACATTATACATGTGGGTGAGAAATGCTGTCTAAGGATCAGGTGTTATCACTCTCTGAATGTTATGAAGAGGAGAAAGCATTGCCTAGAGCACCTCTTCTGCTGAATATCAGAGACGTGACATCCTCAAGCTCCCCGACAGCGGTATGGGGCAGATCACAGCCGTGTCTGGGAGATTCGTCTGGCTGGAGTTTTTTTTAAAGCTCACTTCAGGCTAGGGCAAATTTTAAGACCTGATGGCTGAGCCAGCAATCTGGAGACGGCAGACAGAGACGATTTATCATGATGATCGACAGATGAAAAGCGGTGCATATCATATTGTGCATTTATTTTAGAAAAAAAGCTATAATAAAACCAATTATATAATCATTGATAACCTGTTCTGGTATCCACTTTTGAAAGACCACTTCTCTGCCAATACTTTTACTTAAAGGGTGGCTGTCTTTAGACTTTTTTTTGGTGGATTTTGGTCGCTTCTCACAGGTTTAAAGTAAAAAGGTGTGCCCACGTTAGGAGTAGGCCTGTATGATCATACCCTTGGACACCACAAGGTTCACAACCAGGCCCAGACAAAGGTGCATTTGTCTGCTAGAATAACAGTTTGTGGTTTTACTGCGTCCGTTCTATCCAAACTGTCGCGACTTGGGAGACACCGTGGTTCCTCACTGTCTAACTAATGCTGTATGTGTGTTATGGAGGTGGGAGGGCTTGGTGAGGTCAAGGGGATGGCATGCACTCACATGTGCGTGCGCACACACACACACACACACACACACACACACACACACACACACACACACACACACACACACACACACACACACATGAGATGTATCCTGATTCACTGATTTCCTGTGTAATATGTCTCCACACCATATTTCTTTTCCTTTTTTCAGTGGAACAGACCTGTGGTTTATTGTGGCTGGAGTTTTTATGATCCAGCAGGTAGTTAGTGGAGGCTTCAGCAGATTTGTGAGAGGCTGTCATTATTACAACATTGCCTTCCTTGGACGGAGTTAATTTACTCTGCCTTATGATGACACCAACTCTCCTTTAGCTCCCTTGCTCCTTACACCCCCCTCTTCTACTCTTCCATTGTCTCTCCTCTCCTTTCCACACCTCTTTTCTTCACAAATCGCTGCTGTCACACAGAAACCTTGTACGTCCAAGCATGCTTACTTTTTAGGAAAGTTTGAATGGTTCGGCGGTTCGAATCCCAGCTCCCCCTGTCTACATGTCGAATTGTCCTTGGGCAAGATAATAAAATCCAAATTGCTCCCGATGTGCCGGTTGCATGGATTGCTGCAATCGGTGAGTGAATGTGTGTGAATGGGTGAATGTAATGCACGTTGGATAAAATGCACTCTATAAAGGCACCATTTACCGTTTACACTTGTTTTTGTTTTGTTTTTTCAAGATACTTTTGGGGATTTTTGCCTTTATTGGGGCAGAGTACAGCGTCTCACTTACAAAATGTTTTCACAAATATTGAAACTATAGCCAAACTACAAGTCCACGTGTTGCGACAAAGTGTATACAACGACGTCATGGGGCATTAAAACCAAAACTGTTAAACTCTTTGAAAGACTTACAACAATTTTTCTGCCCTGCAGCACCGAAACGTTTTCCTGACACCCTTCTCTAGTTTCTACAACAGTGCATATGCCCCTCTTTCCCATCGAAGCTGCGAGTTATTCAATGTGCAAACCCAGATGTGCTGAATTAACCCCTGCCCTCTACTGTAGAAATCCCTTAGGGACACGTTAAGGCTCCCCACACAGCCACCCCCACCCCACTTATATAAACATTCCTACATCCATGCATTGACTCTGTCTCTCAGCTCCTGCAGGGTGTCCAGAGGCTGTGGCTCCATAGGTATCGTTAACATATTTGTGCCGTGAGACGGCCTTATAGAAACCCCCTGCGCTCCGTCTTTATGTGGAGCGAGCGACTGGCCCGCGCCGCCTCACACAATATATATTTTTATTGCTGTTGTCAGCTCGGCCCTGTGCGTGTTTTTAAGTGGGTCTCTCTGTGACCGCGGGACCTCTCCGTGCTGTCTCAAGTCCAACAACGTGTGTGTGTTTTTTTCCTGTGCCGTGAGCTCATTGCCCTGCTGTTGTTGTAGTAAATACAGCAGCATTACGTGACTGGACGATGTTCAAGTTGCGATTAAGGCTGCTGAGGCACCGGCCTCCAATTAAGGAGGAAGGGATGATTACAGTACTTGATTTTTTTTTCTTTTTATACCCACCCACCACACCTCACACACACACACACACACACACACACACACACACACACACACACACACACACACACACACACACACCCCACCCCCCCCCCACACACACACACACACACACACACACGCCCCCCACACCACCCAGAGCCTCCTCCTTCCATCTCTCCCAGTGGGTGGATTACATAGAAGGTTACATGAGAGTCTCAGTGTGGCGATCAGCCAGTGGGTCTCTGGTCTGGGGGCTAAGGCTCATCTTAGATCAGATCTAGCTGACATCATCCTCACAAGGGGGGTTTGTTAGTCAGGGCAGGATATTTGCTGAGCTTGGCTTGAAGCTCCAGCTCCTAGGCAAGTTACATAGAATTTCCATTTGCAATCATGACACCCTTCCCTCCCCAAGCTGAAGCAGTATGTACAGTATGTATCTCCCTGTGGCTGTGGCCCACAGATTTATAGGTCTGGAAAAGGTTTTAAAAGCCTATTATTGTATGGGATTATGTGACATTAAGGCTTTGCTGATCCAAACACTAATGCTTGTGACCTTTTGTTTTGCAGCACTGGAATGCCTTGGATGAAGTGAGACATTGATCTGAAGGGACTGGCCACTCCGAAGCCACTTGTCTGCTTCCCATCTGGACAGTTAAGATATCTGCCTTGGATTCTGCTCGGTTTGGTTAGAATCCCCTGCACTCTGGCTAAATTTGAATAGAGGGGACGGCAGAATGGATGGTGTAGACACCCTACAGAACCCCGCCCTGGAGACCAAGGCTGAACGAATCGCCCGCTACAAAGCGGAAAGGAGGAGGGAGCTTGCAGAGCGCTACGGCAACGCAGACGACTTCACCTCCAAATATGTCCGCAGGGACCGCAAAATTGGCGATTCGTCAGAAACGGGCCCTTCATTGACCAAGGAGAAGGACAAGGAGAAGTCTGAAGATAATGGATCAGAACACACTTATACCAGAAGGGGCCTCAGGGTAAAGCTGGCGACGTGGCAGAGCAAACCGACAGGGAGTCCTCCGTGGATGTAGGGGGCACCGATCACGTGGATTCATCCTCAAAAGCAGAGTCGGCCTCCGCTCTGAAGTTGTCCTCCCATAGCAGGTGAGCGTGGTCATATATTGTGTCTATAGACCAAATTAGGAAGCATGTGCCTTGCTCTTAGGGAGTGTGTGCACCGCTAAGTGTTCCAATGATTCAAGACTGAATAAATCAGCCTGACTGCCTCACTGGGATATTGCAAAACTTCAAGCAAAGCTTATTTGGCTGTGGAAGAATAATTAGGAGGCCAGGCATCTCAACACAGTACAAATCCAGATTCCATGGTCCAATGAACCCTTCCTGCATCTGGCTGGTGCATTCACAGAGCCCATAGATAGTAGTACCATCACCTCTTTGAAGTAAACACCCCTTCTAACATTTCCAAAATTGGCCATGCCTCAGCAGTGCAGGGCTTTTTTTGCACAGCAGCATGTTTGGCCGCTGTAACGTACTAGCTGCTTGTTTTGGGTTCAGTCTCAATGTTTTATTTGTGCCAGAGTTGCAAACAACAGTTGTAGGTCTGTAGCAGAATACTGAGTCGACTTTTTCTCTCTTATGCATACTCTGTTGTGTTAAGCACAGAAAATAGCCAGTGTACATGTGCCATCTGACAACATACAGACAGCGTGATCTGTGTTGAGCTTGCAGGTCATCTGTATTTATTGCATGACGCTGTCACCTGAACATGCTGTACCTGCATCCACGTATAAGTCGGGTGTTACTAGCAGCAAGGAATGTCCTGAGTCCTGTTCATGGATAATGCGAAACATGTCCCATCCTGGTTTCAGGGATGTTTTCTTTGCTGTAATGGAGCTGGGGGTTACGCTGCGTGCCGTGCAGTAAGTGCACACCGCCAGGCTTGTCTCGTCCTGACACTCACCCTGAGGCGAGTGGGTGAGAGATTTGAATGTGCACACTGCCATAGAGGAGAGGAGAATGTGATGAGGGTTTCAATGTGCCTCGGCACAATGAACGCTCCAAGCAAAATGCTCATGCCTCGTACTTATTGAACCAAGATAAGTCTGACTGGCGTGCTAGCAGATGCTATCGACCTTTACGTTATTAGATTGGGAAAGACATGCCTTGTGTTGTTGCAGCAGTGTTGCAAAATTAATTGTTGTTTGACAGGTTACTGCAGGTCTGGGACGTGGGGCATTGCATCATTTCATCATGTTTTTTTTTTCACAGCAATAGAGGTTAGAGGCTATTTATTATTTATTTATTTATTTCCCCCCCTCAAGTCTTGCTTACCATAAATATAATTGATTTTGCATGTCTTATGCTTTGTGTACTTGGTACTAGCGATTGTCTTGCTGTGTAGGCCCACCTCTATTGAAAGATTTCTTTGGGAAAACAAATAATCATTGGTCACTGTAAAGATACATAGCCTACAGAGAGTCTGTGACAGGGAACAGCTCAGCTGACACGTCTGTGACTTCAGGCCACTCCAGGCCAGTCCTGTTGTTGACGTTGTGACAATGACATGGCCTATTTTAGACTGGCAACGGGTCTGCATGTTGCCACTTCTTTCTAGACACATATACAGTAGGATCTATATGGATTATATAGCTGCGTGGTATCTGGACACGCAAATGGCCCCAGAGTTAAGTTATCATATAAGCACAAGTGGTAGAAAGCACATTGAGAAAAATGTTAATTTGAACATGTGCTGGTGGTGGTAATTATGTCTTTTTACTATTAAAATAATTGAAATAATAATTGAAAATGGAAAGTTGTATACATGTCATGTAATGGGAATATTATATAGACATGCTGTACAGACAAAAAATAGATAAGTAGGTTGCCAAGACCTGCTACAGTGTCAAGGTCATGTCATTTTACTCCCATTTGCTGAAGGCTGTGTGACAGGATGTTGTGTCTGTGTGGAATGGGGACAGCGTTAAGCCAGCTGGTGACAATTTCTCCTAGCGATAATGGAAACACATCAGGAAACAGGCTTATCTGCCAACAGACGGGCATCCTGCCCTCACCCATACGCATTCAAATACTTATTACCATGTGGTTTTCCTTGTCATGTACTGTCACACAATACTATATGTAAAAGACCTTAGTACTGGTTGACAACAGCCTTGACATTTCTCAAATGTTTTCAGAAGTCAGGCCGCGCGGGGGCGTGCGTGCGTGCGTGCGTGCGTGCGTGCGTGCGCACGCGTGCATGTGTGTGTGTGTGTGTGCATGCGTGTGTGTTTGTTCTCACTTCTCAGAGGACTACCCACCAGTCTACTTTCAGTAGATTATTGTAATGAACACCAGATTTTCGGAATGGTGTTATTCTCAAATACCCCCAGTTATGTTAAAAAATGTCAATGGTATTTTCAGCTAATTGCTCTTTGCATGGCCTATAGATCTGTACTATACTGTATGTTGCTAAGATAAAGGTGTGTGTGTGTGTGTGTGTGTGTGTGTGTGTGTGTGTGTGTGTGTGTGTGTGTGTGTGTGTGTGTGTGTGTGTGTGTGTGTGTGTGTGTGTGTGTGTGTGTGTGTGTGTGTGTGTGTGTGTGTGTGTGTGTGTGTGTGTGTGTGTGTGTGTGTGTGTGTGTGTGTGCGTGTGTGTGTGCGCGCGTGCGTGCGTGCGTGTGCACAATAAATGACACAATGACACATGACTTCCCCTCGCTTCTCTTCTTCCAGTGCCCTTCACTCTTCATTACTCTCTCCTTCATCTCCCTTGTCTGTCTTTGTGCTGTTCCTCTCTCTCTCTTTCCCCATTGTTCTCTTCGCTGTTGTCTTTGTATTTGCCTGTTTATCTTTCACTCCCCAGTGAGCTTGCAGGCAGCAGCATGGAGCAGATCCACGCGGCCCCCGTGCTCTACAGACGGTGGGATCGAATGGCGGGGAGCCCCACGATTATCTACGGGGGATCTCAGAGGGGTGTGGCTGGGCTTAGAGGCATTCTGAAACCAGGGCCTGTGTCACATCATAGACTTAGAAAGGATAGAGGGCGGACTGCTCCACCCCTTGCTGTTCATTTCAATTAACAGTTGCTCAGTGGTGTTTTGAAGCCCCCGAAAGAACGATGTACTTCCGCAGTAGTTGGACACCAACAGTATGTCTCCCAATGCGGAGGTGCAAACAATGTTAAACCCCAGCAGCGCAGGTTTTCCTCGTTAAATTCAGGGACCCGTCCAAAGTTTGAGCTTTCACCACTACGTCTTGCAGCATTGGCAAGCCTTTGTGAGGTCTTGGGACACATGCAGTGGACCAACCACTTTTTATCTCCTAGTAGATTTAGACGCTGATAGACGGTAGTACAGTGCAATCTCAAACTGAATCAATATATGATGGACCAAGCACTTCCTGTTTATATCCAAGACATGTTGATGCTTATAGACAGTAAGTAGTATAGCACAGTCTCAAACTGAATCAAATATAAAACATAAAAGACAGAGATGTTAATGCTATACTTCTCCTACAATATTTACATACTATATTTTGCTGAACATGTACAGTATACGGTACTGTATGTTTGAGTCAAACAATGCCAGTCATTTTTCAATAACAAAATAACCTTTTCTTTCTTTTGGGTTGCCGACCCACAAACCCTGGTCCAAGAATTGATATTCTGGACACGTCATAATGGACAAACATTGGGGCGAAAATTGCTTGCCCAAATGAGCCGATTCATAAGCTCACAACTCAGTGAACAAAGTATATAATCTTGTTAAGAAGCGGTTCTCCCCCTGTGTCCGCTACGGTAGATACCCTTACAAAAACATGCAGTTTCTGAACTGCATCCTCCTGGCCAACCAGTGCGCCTGATGGAGAGGACAGGAACTGTTTGGAATGACGTGTTGTTTTTTTCCATCCACTACGTCCAACTCCCCCCTGTCAGGTAAAAAGAAGGCAAATTAGATTCCTCATGCATTGAAGGAAGCATACCCTCCGCCCAGGCTGGTGGAAGGTGTGTAGAGCCCAGGATCAAATTAGTAATTGGCACTGAGTGGAAAAAATGGGTTACAAAATCGTGGAGGGGATAATTTTTTTTAGAAGTGGTCCTATACCAGCCTCTGCTCATCAGGTCCATATCATGCCCATATCAGGTTAACACATCAATATCAAACTCTCCAATGCTGTGAGGAGGACCCCCCCCTCCCGCCTCAGTGACCCGTGACCCCAACCAGCTGTCCCACGGTACTCCATTGTGTTTAAAGCAGACCTCGGCCCATCCCTTGTGTTACATCACTGCCCCCCCATCCTCCCATCCTCCCTGGGCAGCTGCGCCCCCATCACATCCATATTTAATGCTTATTACTTAGAGATGAATGACTGTCCCCAAATACTACATACACACACACACACGCGCGCGCATACAGCGCTGCTGTTACATCACTGCCAGCGAGGGGTGTGGGTGTGTGTGTGTGTGTGTGTGTGGGGGGGGGGGGGGGGGGGGGGGGGGGCATTGAGCAGACCGTAGACTTGATAATTAGTGTAACGTTAGACGCTGCAGTGAGAGGCACGGTGTGAGTGGCGTTCTGCAGCCAGGGTTTGTGGTGCCTTTTGTTTGTCACGTTGTTGTGTGGTGCTCACTTGTCAGGCCTGGTAGCTGAGGTGTGTGTATGTGTGTGCAGTATATGCTCATTGTTTGTGTGTGTGTGTGTGTGTGTGTGTGTGTGTGTGTGTGTGTGTGTGTGTGTGTGTGTGTGTGTGTGTGTGTGTGTGTGTGTGTGTGTGTGTGTGTGTGTGTGTGTGTGTGTGTGTGCGCACGTGCATTTGCAAACCTGTAGTCGTAACGTCATACTACTATATTTTGGTGCCTCCTCTGTCTTTGTGACCTTATTTGATTCTCTCTCTCTCTCTCTCTCTCTCTCTCTCTCTCTCTCTCTCTCTCTCTCTCTCTCTTTCAGGCTGCTGGGAGCTGGCATCTTGGAAGAGCCCAAGGGTAAGAGCTAGTCTCCTCTTTCACTGCACTCAGACCGCTCCATTATGGCTGTATGGTTCTGACACTCCTGTAATATGTCACACTTCTTTTGCAAACACAAGGCTTTTATTATGTTCAGATCACCTGCCGGGGCTATAGATCATAAAGAGGACATGTTTTTCATACTATACCTGTGGAGAAGGAGTGAAAACAAACAAGGAATGTTCTTTTGCTCTCGGGCCTCTCTCTTTGTTCTGTGGGGTTTTTAAAGTCAGTGCTTCATCTTAGCCCTGAGTTATACTGAGTTGTGCAATGGTGTTGCACGCAGAAAACAGCTGAACTGCAAGCTCACCGCACGTCACACTTCAATGCTTGGTGCAACTAAGTATGAATATAGCTTTGGTATGTGTGTATGCATGTGTAATGTTTGCCCGTGAGTGCATGCACATGCTTGCTTGTGTCAGGGATGCTGTGCGGCAGAGATTGTGCTGGCTCATGAATGGGGCATGTTTGTGTAATAGCTACTGAGTCAGGTTGTGCGTTGCATGCACTTACATGCTAGGCATTTAGCCGATGCTATCAGCCCGACTTGATGTCGACCATGTCGACACGGTGCCATGTGCACGGTCGGCGTGAGCAGCGTGAACCTTAGTCAAACTGCAATAACAACAACAACAGGGTAAGTCGTCGAGTAGATAAGAGTGCCAAGAAAACGAGTATGCATTCAAGCAGGTATCTACATGCGTGTGTAGCCGCGTTACGTGCATGAATAGCATGCGTTTGGGTCTTATTCTACTACTAGGTATACCATTGTCATGAACAAACATTACTTGCTTAGTTGACAGAGAGAGGAGAAAATGACTATAGCAGCACGGCCACAAGCTACCATCCTGTTTGACAACCAAACACCTGAGGCCATACTCTGCCTGCACTGATTGTTTATCCCCCTCACTCTCTGCTTGCCCATCTTTGCATTTGCTTGTTGTGTTTGTCATAACGTCTGTCTACTGGACTGACTGCCTGCCTGCCTGTCTGAACTGATTATCAAAATATCAGCACTCACATCAGGAGGTCGCTCTCTCTGGCTGCCTGCCTGTCTGCCTGCCAACCTCCCTGCCCCTGTGTCTGCCTGCCTATTGATCCCATTCACTGACTGAGTGACTGCCCTCATATCTGATTGCCCACCTAAGAGATGCTCTGTCTTTCTACATAGCTGACTAATTGCTGTCTTGCCTGCTGCTAGCCTGCGTATCTGTCTCGTTATGTATGCTACTATGCTTGCCTGCATTTTCTATTTTAACACAAGCCTTTCCAGGTTTCCATCCTGCTTGACTGGCTTCTGGCAGGTCTGTCTGTGTTTGTCTGGCTGCTTGTCAGGATGAATAAAAATCATCGTGGTCGCGATGTCACGCTATGCCCATTGTATGTGAATGTGATGTGACAGATGAGAGTGACAGAGAGACATGAGGATCATTGCAGACTTTGTATTTATTGAACATCATGGAACAGTGTTAGGAAAAGTGTCGAGCAATGCTGTCCCATTTACACAACAATGTTGCAAACAGGTTTATTTTTTTTTCTTTGACCTCCATTTAAACCAGGAAGTCTGGCAGAACAAGTCATAATGGTTTTCAGTGGAATACTTGCTTTGATTTTCTGAGTGAGCTGCAGGTAATATCCCTTTAATGGCTTTAATTCCCAGAATCGCTGCCCTTTGGTTCAATCCAGGTTATGTAGATCACAATCCGTCAGGCCAGTATGTTGTGCTGTAGGTGAAACATGTTGCAAAGATTGTAGGAAGACATGAAAAGGTGGTCAAATAAAATGAAAGTAAAAATGTTATTAGAAAATGTAGCATGCTTTTCATTTCTCTCCAAACATCTCTAGACCAGTGGTTTTCAACCAGTGGTCCGGGGAACACCAGTGGTCCTTGAGAGGGTTCCGGGTGGTCCCCAGGTTTAATGATGGAGAGTTGGTTAACCAGATGTAACTCTTTTAGAGCGTAAACATGAAACCAAATGGACCCTTGCTTTCATTTGGTTTCATGTTTACACACTCAAGAGTTAAAATATTCACCATCTGAATTAGCCAAAGTCTCCACAACTAGAGAATGTAGAAGATTAATGGTCATTTTGATCTGTATGTTTGCCTGTTGTGTTTCACAAATCCAGCCTGCGATTGTGGACAAAAATCTTTAGTTTTGGACGTCTGTGGGGCTAAAATATCCTCATATGGTGGTCCGTGGCTCAAATGCTGAATAAATAGTGGGCCCTGGTATCAAAAAGGGTGAAAACCACTGCTCTAGATGGTGGACTAGGACTGTTGTTATGAGCAGGAATGAATTCAAGATTTCTGCAGTTGACATTTTACTTTTGTCCATCCATGGTGGAAACCCTAATGTAAAAAATGTAATGTTTGTAATGCTGTTGTTTTGAGAACTGACCGTGGTGTTTGCTATGAGCTGCACTGACTCCTGGGTACATACTATATTATCCCCTTAGGCATATGGACCACCAGCACAGCCAATCACTTGTGGTGAAGAAAAGGTGAAAAGTTTAGGAGAAACCCTGGAGCTGTTGGGTTTACAGGGGCCCACGGAGATGTTGCTGTTTGTAGTGTTTACAGTTTAATAAATACTGTGGTGATGATGATGTATCGTCATGGGGCCCAGAGCGCTGAACAACTTCCCTGTGTACAGTATTCTCTCATGATGAGAGATAATAATAATTTGTAATCTTGTCGAAGAATCTGGACTTGATTTCACGAAGCATGCAGACCCACCGGAGACTGTTGATACTGTAGCCAATCAGGGTTAGAAACATGTGACACACAGATTATATTGCCCTGTTGTTGATGGGTTTATTTTATTCCGTAGTTTATCATCTGTCTTTAATCCATAGAAACAGAATGGGGAACTCATGATACAAAGAGGGTCCCACAAAAGTTGGTGAAAGTAGCAGATCTACAGGTTCCCAAAATGTTGTGATACTCCATCTTCACTAGCATATTTTATATATATATTTTTTTAAATGGTAATTCCAAAGGAAGGGTTTTGGACATTCTGGCCGACAGCGATGATGTGATCATAAGTTATGGTATCCATATAGTAATAAGCGTCAACATGCCAAGTCCATGGCTGTTGACATAAATAGGCCACTTATGTTGTATGTTTTATTCCTATTATTTATGTCTGTTGTAGTTAATTATAGAAGAATCGGTCCAGTATCCTGCCACAGTGGCTAGTAAAGCATAAACTACGTCAGAGGTGCCCACACTTTTTTGACTTGAGAGCTACTTTCAAAATGACCGGCTCAACAAGATCTACACATCAAAAATGTGATTATTCCATTACTGAAAATCCATTTCAAGGACCCCTAGAAAGTTTGAGCTTCGAAACAGTGGTGATGGTGTTACTTCTACTGTTATAGTGTTTAAGAATAATGTGTTTAAAATGAAAATAGAGGGCTAGAATTGGAAGGTTTTCTTGAATATGCTACTACTAACGTTTGAGAACAGAATTTGGGGTTTGAGTTGACAGTTTGTAATGTTGAGTTTAGCCTCTTGCACCCAGAACTAAGAACTTTTACGCTTTTGTCCACAACTGGGAAAGAGAACTGGCAAAACATTGGTCAAAATAATAATTATTCTCCATTTTCTAATTGTGTGCACTCTTGAGAGGGTCTGGTTTCGGTTTAACACTCTCAAGAGTTACAGATCTATGGGGACTGCCGTGATCTACCTGCATGGTCTGTGTGATCTACTGGTAGATCACGATCTACCTTTTGGGCACCCCTGAACTACGTTGTATACTGACCAGTTTAAATTTCCATTCTGGGAAAGAGGTGGAGGAAGTGGAACAAAGCACTGAAAAGACAGTGAGCGGAAGGAGGGAAAACTCGGCTATTGTGTGTGTATTGTGTGTGTTGCATGTGTGGTGTGTATGTGTCCTGGCAAGGCGTTAGTACTTTTCCTCAAGGTTGGCAGGCTCCACAGTGTTTTCTAGCCAACACTGGCCTCATAGTTGCATCAGGAGTTTCCTCCGACCCAGCTTTGTGTCTTTTCTGTGAGTTTGTGTGTGTGCATGTGTGTGCGCGTGCGTTCACAACAGACTGCCACACATGCATTTCCACTTAGGGTTTAATCTTTTGTTTTCTTCACCACACAAATGCAATCATGCCCTGATTCTAGCCACACTAATCACACTGTGGTTTTCTGTCGTGTTTGAAAAAGCAGACACTCGTTCGAAAATAGCCATCCTAGAAGCTCACAACGTTGTTATTTTCACAGTTTTTGCACGCCAACTTGTCGTGCTTGTTTATATGGAAAATATAAATTGTTTATATTTTCCATATAAAATAAATTCATTCTGATATTTCAACCACCTACTCTGACAGAAGTAGGTAGTACTGACCATATTCACACCCGACAGTAGAATGCCAAAGTCCTGCTGTCACTGCTCCACATTCTTTTTTCTATATGGAGAATAACATTAGAGGTATCTTAAAATCATCTCATAAGAATTGAGGTCCATTGTCTCTGCAATATTGTAGGGGAGGTCGCTCTGTATCGTTAATGACAGTCACTGAGTTGTATTTGATATACTGTGGTCTGTTTCCTAAAATCAAATCAATTTGGTGACAGTGACATTGAGTGAGTGAAACTGCCAGGATAATGTGTTTATTTTTCAAACACAGTTCGATATGAGATCCCCCTTTGATCATAGTAGCAAATTATGAAGAAAAAAAAAACAATACCCGGCCCCGTGGATTTAGCGCTTAGTGCTGTATTACATCATACTCCCCAAGGGAGGTGGGATACCCAGATAGCAGGGCCAAATAGCCACCTTGTAATGATCAGATTTAGACTTGATCTCCTCAGAAGTCCAATAGCATTACCAGCAAGCCCAGGGTTGGAACAGCACAGTAAGTTATTGTATATGTGCTGCAGAAAAAAAACTCTTTTACACCGTCCAAGATGTATAAATATATAAACGAGAGCAGAAAATCCCCAGAGGCTGCTGGGTAAATGTTCACATCAGCAAGAAGTGCTTCTGCTCAGCAAACCCCCTCCCTCCACCCTTAATCCTGAGGTAGAACTGAGGCCCGTCCCTTGAGATGGCCCCCCAAGCGCTTTGGGAGCACAGCAGTAATCAGTAGTCCTGTGAAGAGGGTTTTTTTCCACAGTATGGCCCTCCTTTTATTTGTTTTTTAATACTGTATATATCTCTTCTAGTCGTCGGGAAGGATATGGTCAAGTGGATTTGGACTCTGTTCAGAACCAAAGAGTAGGCTCTTGAGTGGAACCTCCAGTCTCTGATGCGTGATGTTTCATCATCCTAAGTAAATCATGCCAGGTTTTGGACAGCGGGGGGATTTGGGGGGAAAGACTTCACAAACGTCCTGTAGCCTTCAAAACCTCTTGGTCTTTTCTCGCCTTTGGGATTTTTTTTTTTTGACGTGCTATTGTTTTTGTATTCAGGAGGAAAGGGAGGAACACTTTGGCTTGGAACAGGCCTGCAACTATAAAATCAGATTTAGTACCAGAGAGTGAAATAGGCCTTGTTGACTTTAGTCTTTTCCGTTGTTTTGAATTAGCATAAATTATACTGCCTGTTTCAATTTTGTTCTGTGCAGAAGAGAACGACATGGAGCTGATCCTAGGATTCATAATAGGGGGTTTCTGCGGAAATTGATGACTTGTACAACAAATTATAGTCTTATCTCTCTCTCTCTCTCTCCCCGACTCTTCTTTATAAAGTATGTCTTCATTATTCTCTCTCTCTCAAACACAGTTCCCCAGCCCCCTCTCTTAAAAAGGAAATGACTGTATCCCCAGATTCCCCACCATTAAATCCCCCAGACAGTGAATGACAGTGGAGCCCAAAGAATTAATTCTGAGGCCCTTGACAAAGCCTAGTTGACAGTGATCTCTCCCAGCATCCTATAGCCCACACCCTACTCTACTCCCCCTTTCATTTCCCTAGCTTGTGATCCAAAGGAGACACCTGCAAGGCATTGGGTCTAGTGCGGATATGGTTTAGGAAAAGCCGAGTGGGAGATGATATTATTATTCTATGAGAGTTCTATGAGAGTTCTGCAGTCGGGGTGCTTTTTCAAGCTTGTGTGGGAATTCATGGGAAAGTCCAGTTTATCTGCAGGGCTCTGCGAGGGTTTTATCACGGAACAGGTGGTGTCTGATCCACACTCTCCCACTCTGATGATAGTGTGTCCTCGTTCACAGATCATGGCGTTTTTCAGTGAGTGCATGATGTAGTGCATGGCCAAAAAGCATGTCGGGTGGAAACCCCACATGTTCAAAATGACTGCTTTTCAGGATCCAGTTGACAAAAATTGATTCTCTGATTGTAGAGTGTCTATTGTATGTATTATTGTATGACGCTGTAGTATGACATTGACAATGTAGGGCATTGTTTTAAGGAAAGAAATACGGAGATGCAAGGTTTCCTGCATGCCCGGCAGCATTGTTGTTTTAGATTGGACACACCTTCACAACTGGGGTCTCACTCAGTCCCATACATGTCCAACTGTCCACTCAAGTACTTTTGTTTTGTTTGTTCAGCCCAGAATAGTACAGTCGCATACCTGAGCACACCCAGAGCAGTAGTAATGCGTAAAACAGGTTTACTGTATATTTGTGCGCAGCACGCTCACACATGCTGCACATAATTTGTGTGACTTTTTGCATACAATGCAAAAAATAGCCAATCTAGCCTACAAACAATGCATTGCATTGTTGTGTGGGTCCATGTATGAACGCTGGCGAATTTTGTGTGTGTGGTTCACCTGATTTCACACCACCGTCTCCCAAATCATAAAATCATCCAGGTTCTTAAACACACTGATAGTGCCTGTTATCCTACTCTTAGCCTTTTAGGACCATTAGGATAAGCTAATTCTATACCTGACTGTTTTGACATAGTGCAATACTAATTAAAGGAAAAACAGTTACACACACACGTTGATAAGGGTTACTGTGTGTGTGTGTATGTGTGTGTGCGTCACAGTTGACAGGCTGCCTGCTGATCCAGTGAAGGGAAGCGTAGCTGCCAAGATGTCTGCTTCTAAGGTAGGTTATTTGTTTTACGTTCTTACCCAATAATTGTCCACAAATTCACTGTTGCATGTGTAGGTATGTGCTGTTCACACACATGCGCACACTCAAGTTACAACCTTGCGTCAGTGTTTGTCTTGTGTGTGTGTGTGAGTGGGTGGGTACTTTACTCATGCGCTCTCGTACTTGTGCCGAACACCACATCGTGTCCCCTGTGTGTATGGTCATTCTCATAGCTGACACACACACACACACACACACACACACACACACACACACACACACACACACACATCGGCGATCTCTTGAAACGTGCATCTAAACCAGGGGTGCCCACACTTTTGTACTTGAGAGCTACTTTCAAAATGACCGGCTCAACAAGATCTACACATCAAAAATGTGATTGTTCCATGAAAAATATTCAGGGAGAATTGGAAGGTTTTGGAAGTTTTTGCTGTATAAACAGTATTTGAGGTTTGAGTTGACAGTTTGTGATGTTGAGTTTAGTTTCTTCCACGCAAAACTAAGAACTTTCATGTTTTTTGTCCACAATTGCAAAAGGGAACTGGCAAAAATATTGGTCAAAATAACAATTATTCTCCAAAATAATGTAATTCAGATGTTTAAAATATAATTTAACTCTTGAGAGTGTTAAAATGAAACCAAATGGACCCGTAATTCATTTTACACTCTCAAGAGTTACAGATCTATAAGGGTCCAAGTGCTGGGGGGACTGTCGTGTGATCTACCTGCATGGTCTGTGTGATCTACTGGTAGATCGCAATCTACCTTTTGGGCACCCCTGATCTAAACCTTAGCCGGAATATCAGACCGAGAAGATTTGTCAGCAGCGTGCAAAATAGACCCCTTTTACTACACACCATGCATCCAGCAGCGATTTTGACATATGTGTGAATGGCAAATCCTGCAGCATCCCTCGGGTGTGATTTCCTCCATGGTTTCCCGTCCATCTGGTATACCATTACCACTGCCTGCACCCCCCCCCCCCCTCCTTCGGATATTACTCCATTAATAAATTGAGCCGTTTCATAAAGCCTCGCGTTCGCCTGCACCTGGATCCGCGCTTTGCCAAAGTCCTCCACATGTAGTTGGTCCTTGGAGGCCTGAGGCTGCAGTGGAAAGAAAGCAATGTTCAGAAGGCTGGGAGGCACACTCTCGAGGACAACATCTAGAAAATGCTTGCATACCTACAGAAAAATGCTGTGTGTGTGTGTGTGTGTGTGTGTGTGTGTGTGTGTGTGTGTGTGTGTGTGTGTGTGTGTGTGTGTGTGTGTGTGTGTGTGTGTGTGTGTGTGTGTGTGTGTGTGTGTGTGTGTGTGTGTGTGTGTGTGTGTGTGTGTATGATGTTTATTTTTAAACGAGTAAGCATAGCATTTGCTCTTTTTCCTGGGCATTTTAATGAGCAGAAGTGGTCAGGTCAGATAGTTTCTAACAGAAAGAAACAAACGTACATGCATGGCAGTATGTGACTTGGCCCTTCACAGACAGCAGTGCCAAGGGTTGGCCAAGTGGACCCAGATGGCTCCCACAAAGAACCGATTGCTCCATCTTTTTCCTTTCTCTCTCTCCCTCTCTCTCTCTCTCTCTCTCTCTCTCTCTCTCTCTCTCTCTCTCTCTCTCTCTCTGTCTCTCTCTCTCTCTCTCTCTCTCTCTCTCTCTCTCTCTCTCTCTCTCCTCTCTCTCTGTCTTTTTCTCTGTCTGAACAGCAGGTGATAAATTGTCAGAGACCCTGTCATCACTCGCCTTGATGTACTCATTTCTCCTCCACACGGTTCTAGGTTAAGGCCAATGACTCAGCATCTCCAGGAGATGAGATTTGGTATAAAAGTGAGGTCAGGGCCCTCCTGTAGTATAAATCACACTAAAGTCATATAGTGCAGTATGGATGTCGTATGTCTTCCTCCCAGTGCTGAGTCACACAGCCTGCAGACGGAATAATGCTGTTGTGTCTGCTGAACAAAAGGCACAGCTCATTCGTTTTTGGTAGGATTACTGTCTTCCATTCTTCCAACCTCTACTTTCAAATCAATCATATCTATCGTCACTTGAATAATGGTCTGAAATAGTCTGGTTTATCGTTTGGTGTTATCGTTTTCAAAGACTTGGAAGCCTGGCTGTCCATCGCCTCCCTGGAAAAAAGTACCACATATTTATTATGTGTTGCGTGTTTTACAAACGGTGGATATCTCATCATGGAGCAGAACTCCTCATGCGATTTCTATTGCTACATAGGAAGATCTACAGCTTTGTTTGAACTCTCAGATTAATTTCTCTTCTCCTTTCTGGTCATTTTCCATTCCTGGCTCCAGTGTATCATGATGACTTAATCTAACTAGACCATTTTACTACAGAGACTGCACTAAAAGTATACAACAATTGTGGTTTCTCTGTTCTTTTCAGTCGGCTATTACAACGTACATTAAGCTTCATATCCCCAAAAACTTCCAATCTTTTAAATCTATTTTGTGTCCCAATTACACCGTACTTTCCTGTCCAAGCCCCCCTATTGGGTTTAGACTGGACAGGCAATCAGATTGTATTACTGTATGAGGTCTGAAATGAGTCACTGTTTACCTTTGGGGACAGTATAAAAAAAGAAGAAATAACCCTATTATGGCATTTCCCCCGAGGAGCGCGGTTAATGTGGAAAATACCCACAATGCCCCTCTCTGTCACTTTTTTTAGGCTTTCAGTATTTACTCAGGGTGGGTTGATTGCATGCATGCTCTCACAAGCCTTGGAGTTGTCAAGTGCAACCACAGTTTCACACTTAAGGCCATGATGGACGACATTGGATCTGCTAGGCTTCAGTGACGTGCTCAATGCATCGCCCCCTCCAGTTTCACAAGGGAGGGTAAAGTGGTCGGAACTTGCAAGTTTCTGTTGCTTGACAATTGTAAGTTGATTGAGAAAATAATGCAAATAACTCAGCTTAGCCACTTAAACAGATGCTAATTAAACATAGGTTTTCTGGTATGCAGGAGTTCATGTCTGAATGTTTTTTTAGTGCAAAGTAAAGAAGAAATAACCACATTTGACTTTTGGTTCCTTCCCTAGTGATGTTCCACTCACACAATTGATTTTCTTAACCACTTAAGCCTCTCTACTTACTAGTAAATGGTAAATGCAAAGTCAATCTACTCAAGGCACCTTACATAGATTGTGCATTCCATTCACGCATTCACACACCAACCACGCAATGCACAAATCTGCTTATCGGGAGCATTTGGGCTCTTGCTGGAGGACACTTCGACACTAACTCTGGGCAGGGGCAGATCTAGGCATGGGCATGGGGGGGCAATGCCCCCCTAAATATCCAGTCTGCCCCCCCAAACATGATGCCATGCAAAACAACCCAAGATATTTCAAATTAAAGTGCTTATATTTAAAATCATTTGGAACACTACTACTGCTACTAACTACAATTTTGGCACCACTAAACCAACAGCATTTCATCAATGAAAACAGAAAACTCTCTGAGTCAGACCTTTAGCTTTATGCATGCTGTGTGTCTGTTGCAACTTCAACAACAACTGATGTTATTTTTGATGCTTTAAAACTGCTGTAACCGAAAATGGTATGGGTGCGGCTTCATCGCCTGTGGCGCGAAGCGACACGGGCGATGAAGCCGCCCCCATACCATTTTCTCTTGCCCCTCCAACATGTTCTCCCCCCCCCCCCCAAATGGGACATGTTACATCCGCCCCTGTGTGTGGGCCTTGGCCTTTCATCTCCTCTGCTTTCTACAGGAGCTGGAGAAGACGGAGGAGGCGAGCGTCGGTGAACATGAAGACGACAACGGAGTGCATTCTCACGCTGTGACTAGTGAGGAGGAGGCAGCTTCTTCCAGGTGCGTGCTCTGCAATAGCTCAGTGAATTTACTGTGTGGGTGGAATCGTATCATTAGCCCGATTACCTAAATCTCTTGGACCCTTCATAATTCAATTTGACAGGTTTGAAATATCGTCATATTATTCACTTAGGAGAATTACTGTAAATTGCATTCATTGAGGTATTCCAGGATGGGTTCTTTTGGGAGTCTAATGACATATTGAGTCATTCAATAGAATCATGCTGTGATATGTTGGCTCTGGTGTGTATATTGCGTATGGCACCATTAAAGCACGGGACTGAAGTGTAACTTTAAGGTAAATACAGACTGCAGTGTACATAAATGAGATGAACGGAGAGAGCAAATAATTAAGAGGCCATGATCTGAAAAGCATTCTGGTAATGACAACTTATGGAGAGATTAACCAGATAAACCTGCAGGGCCATGCTGCAGGAATTACACACGCACGTGCGCGCGCGCGCACACACACACACACACACACACACACACACACACACACACACACACACACACACACACACACACACACACACACACACACACACACACACACACACACACACACTGTTGTAGCCATGGTGATAAGAACCCGAGTGAAGTTGATAGTTGCAGTACAAGCCACCAAACTCTATTTAGCTGTGTGTGTGCGCCGCGCGTGTGTGCATGCGTGCGCCCCCGCATGCATGCATATGTGCAGACGTGTGTTTGTGCAGGCATAGAAGTCTCAAAAGTTTTATAACTTCCACTTCCAGAAGTTAAAAGACAGAGATTATATAGTATCTGTTCATCTTGAATGTGAATGCCTGTGTGTACTGCCATTGTCTGAGTTAACCCTAGGTTATCAGCTGCAGCCATCTATCACTGAGTCATGTCCACCCACGCCTGTGTGTGTGTGTGTCTGCGCACACACGTGTCTGTTAATAATCACACATGCACTCACAGTCACACACATACGTGCACAGTTGCACACACATTCACACACGCTTGCACACATTGTGTATACCACCCTAGATGTATGAAAGAATGTATGACAGTCTGTTTACCTATTTGGAATTTGGAACCGGTCTTCAATCTACAAACACACAGTACCGACTCACAAAGAAATGCAAGCTCAAATTTAGATAAGGTGCCTATTGTATTGTATATTATTCTGTATTCAGTAAATGGTTGGATGCATATTTATTAGTTTGCGTTCACTTCACATCTGTTATCCATACAGTGGGTCCACATAGTACATGTAGTACATTTGATGAAATTAAATGTACACAGTAAGGGAATTTATGTATTCAAAGAACCGGTTGGTTTCTGTGGCTTGGTGATGTGTGCCTTGTACGTCACTCTGCTTTTCTTTATCTTCTTCCTTCGCTGTCTCTCTTGATTGTCACCATCAAAGCATTTCACAAATGCCATTGTCTGTTCCATCTTTGTGTCTCCTTCTTAACCCTTTTCTATGCGTCTCTTTGTTTTTGTCAATACTCTATAGCCTTTCAAAGACTTCCAGAAAGGAGGAGAGGGACAGGGAAGAAGACAGCGACAAGTCATCATGGAGGGACAACTCTCCCACTGTGGAGGAAGAGGAGAAGGTTGGAATTTATGTGTGGTTTTAAACAAAAGAAACAGGCGGACGGCCAAAAGGACCAGAAAATCTGAACATTTAGCTGTAGAAGCAGAGAGCCTCCTGGAAAATATTACTGATTGCCGATGACCTCCAAATCGTTCCAGAATCCAGGTTCAATCACGTTTAGTAATTTGTAAGTTCAGTGCAAAAAAAAAAAAGAAATTTTGGAACAAAACTTCTCGCATTGGAAAAATGAGTCAGGGAAAGAGAGAGACATGTAGTCTACAGCCTATAGAGTCTGATCTCATGGCTTCATGGATGGAAAGATCACATAACTGTGGTCCTACAGTTCTGAAACTGTCTTAGTCACCCCCTTTCCGCATAACACAGGTTTTTTGGTGGGGGTGAGGTTTTCTTTTAGATCATAATAGATGCATAGTTGCAAAATGCACACACACACTCTTTTTTTTGCTTTTTTCACTGACAGTCCTCACTTGAAAACCTGAAATGAAGTTTTCAGCCTAGCAGACCACCTGGTCACTGCTGCACCCCCCCCCCCCCCCCCCCCCCCCCCCCCCCCCCCCCCCCCCCGCCGAGGAGAAACCTGTTGTCACTGAGTGTAATGGCTACATTATCTCATTTTAAACACAGCATGGTGTGCCTATTAAATAGCTCTCGCTTCGAAAAACAAATTAGATTGGCGAGTTACAAACTGTGGGCCAGGCCCCATGTGAGGATATTGCAAGTGAGCTGCTGCCGTGTTGTGATCAGACATTGGTGGCAAATCTCGGAACACTTTCAAGAGTTGATCCAGAATAGTTTGAAGGAAAACCCTGAGCTCTGTGTGGTTGTCTGGCTGAATAGTAAAGTACATATGATTTGTTTACCCTGAACACTCTCAGACACGCACACACACACCTCAGACCTACAATCTCTCCAACATAATAACAGTGAAACACCACAGTGGAATGCAGTCACCTATACTCGACAAGGGTAGATGTGACGTGTCTGACACAGACGTGTGTGTGTGTTGTAATCTTGCAGTGTGATAGGACATGCACACTACCCCTGTGGTACTGTTGATGTAATCAACGCGTGTGTGTGTGTGTGTGTGTGTGTGTGTGTGTGTGTGTGTGTGTGTGTGTGTGTGTGTGTGTGTGTGTGTGTGTGTGTGTGTGTGAGTGTGAGTGTGTGTGTTAGTCCTGCAATGTGATTTGGAAGGACAGTAGCCTTGGGGCAAAGCAGAATAGAATACAATTACAGTACTATTGTTCGCTACTTATCCAGAGATCAAGATTGGAGTAAGTGTGATGAACCCTAGCCGACAAATCAAAGGGTAAATGGTCCAGTAAGTAGAGTGCAAAGAAAACAAAACTTAGTGACACTATTAGTACCATTTAGCAAGCGGATGCATTCCAACATAGCGACTCATTGCTATTGATTCACTCACAGACACGGACAAAGGCGGTTAATCTTTATCTCTGTCTCTGTTCCAGGCCTCGTCTCCTCGGCCTTCCGACAGAACCGCCCGCTTCATAAAGGACAGATTCTCCTCTCCGCCGCCATCGCCTACCTGCAGCCAGCCGCCACCGTCACTGCAGCGGCAGGACTCCGGGCCGCGCGGCATCAAGGGAATCCTCAAGAAGAGCCGCTCCACCAGCATGGAGTCGGACCACAGCGAGGGCTCGACGACGCCCGAGACCGCTGCGTCCCAGCAGGCCGCCCCAGGCCTCACTGTCGGCCACCACGCAGACAACAAACAGGACGACCCCTGGGACGAGGAGGAGGAGGAGAGGAAAGGAGAGGAGGAAAGAGACGAAGACTCAACGCTAATGGACGACAGCACCGACGGTGGGAGCTTTAGCCTCCCCAGGGAGGAGCGGAGGGGCGTCAGCGGTGGCAGCAGCAGCAGCGGGGACAGTCTGGAGGAGATGCGGAGCCCCTCGCCCGACGAGAGCCTGGAGGAGAGCAGCAACTCTCTGGAGAAGACGCCGTCCGTGTCGGAGGATGGCGACGAGCTGGAGGGCAGCCTGGACGGAAGCATGAGCTCCGCTCTCAGACAAAGGTCAGCATGCATGCATGCACGCCGTCACATGCATGCAGCACATAGGCTATTTAACACCTCCCATGCGGATTGTAGAACACTCTAATAGACCTTTCATTAAGCCCCTCCCCAAACTGCTTTGGTCCAATCACAGCTAAGCATAACAGGTGATAGACAAACCTCTCCACCAATAGCTTTCCTTCATGATAAAACATTGGATTTGGAAGAGATTTTGACAATCTGGTTCCAAAAAATTAACCAGTATTTAATGTGTAATGTCCATGATTTTTACATTGGAATGAATGAGCCCGGCTGGAAAGTGTCCTAGCCTTGGGTGGACACTGGGGAGAGGGTGGGGCTTACTAAAAGGTCTATTGTCCTTCGCAAGTTGCCCCTGAATTGTTTTGTATGTTTAATTTTGGTAATTATCCGGATTTGCACTTTGGACATTGTGACTAGGCAGGAAATCAACCATTCCCCCAGTTCAGTTCACACGGATGTGATTAATTTATCACTGATAAGAGTGAGGTAGCTGTTTAATTTTTTATTGATTTAATACTTTATAATCAAAAATATAAGCAGCATGGAGGTACAGTAAGGTACTACTAACAAAAGGACAACCACAAGATCCACTTTTCCCAGGATTGTGCTTTGCGTTTGAAGATGTGTTGGCGGTTTTATCTACTTTGGGGGATTCTCTGAGAATGAGCGGTTGGAAGTTTCTCAGAGATCACAGGAAGTCAGATCTCACCCCTAAACGAAGACTTCTGGAAGCCTTCCCAAATGCGCAAGAACTTCAGAGCCGGCTTAGCTCCGTTCAGCAGCCTCCACAAAGGAGATTATCCCAAATCAATCTGATATACAAAGCAATGAAAGGGCATACTGTACACACACTGTAGGACGGAAACAAAAATGTTTGACTGCGCAGGGATAACGCGTCCTTTTCTGCTGCTCTGCTTGCAGAATGGCAGAGTTAACAGGCGGAGAAGACGAGTGGAGAGCCAAACTGAAGAAGCCAAAGCCTACAGAAGTGGTCCAGAAGTCCCTGGCTGATCGATTCAACCAGCTTCATGACGCAGAGAACGCCTGGAAGAAAAAGGTATAGACCCCCAACCAGCCCTGAACCCCCACCCCCTCTCTTGTATGTGTTGTAATAGCAGAGCAGTGATATAAAGCAGGGGTTTTCCACCTTTTTGATACCAGGGCCCACCATTTATTCAGCATTTGAGCCACGGACCACCATTTTTAGCCCCACAGACCCCAAAACTAAAGATTTCTTTTGCTTTTGGCTGGATTGGGGAAACAAAGCTGGCAAACATACAGACCAAGAGGTCTTCTAGTTGTGTTAAGATGATGAATATTTTAACTCTTGAGAGTTACATCCGGTTAACCAGCTTAGCTGGGGCCCACCTGGAACCACTGGTTGAAAACCACTGACATAAAGCACATCACAATAATCAGAATAGACAAACTTTCTCATAAAAAAGGGACCTGGCTTTGGTGCTGTTATGATGAAGGAGGAGACCAGAGTCTTTGAGAGTCATGATAAAAATGATGTATAGTACAGAGGTGCCTCTCATTTTATTTAGACACTGATGACTCTGACCACATGTTGAGGCTTCCCCACAGTTTAGGGGGGAATGAATGAGTCATTGCTGGTGATGAGTGGAGGCCGGCTGGCTGGCTGGCTGGCTGGCGGCATGCAGGAGGCAGAGAAGGGCTCTGCTTTTCTCCCCTCCTCTCGCTGATTCAGCTTGTTTTTCCTCCCTGAGCGAGCGAGGGAGGTGGGGGTTGGGGAAGCAGGACTTAGGGGTGGAGGACTTGTAAAAGGAGGAGGATTTTGGGAGTGGCGTTGATGCCAAATCCAGAGATCCGCAGCTTAAAGCCACTCTCTCTCCCAGCGAGGGGAGCACCACGCCTCCGCCCCATAAAAATTATATCCCACACTACGTACCTCCACCACCGCCGTGCTGGTGTTTTGGGTGTTCTCTGTGGGCACATCTGTTGCATGGGTTGTTCCTCCTCGCGCTCCGTTACTATTTCACCAACAAGGAATGCCTTCCCCTTTTTAAAGCTCTCCCACTCTATCTGTTTCTTATTCGGATCTCACAGGCAATCTGCGCTGCAGTTCTTCCATGACCATTTGTTGACCAAGCTTTCGTTTTAAATTGGATGTTTTGTTTGAGGCGAATCATGTCACGTTCACTTAAGTATGAGGACCCACTTATTGGTCTAATGTCGAGCAACATCAGCGATTCTTTTGGTTTGCGCTCATCTGCCTTTCCAATGATGAGCTAACCTTAGGGGTGAATCCACTCGTAGTCTGGAAAAAGGCACATCTTAAACGTTTGCAGACAGCCAAGGAATTCCAAACAAATCCCGGCAAATTGTCCGCTGAATACCGAAAAATGATGTCATTTTATATCTGTGCTGGCTGTCTCCTTTATGACAAATCCAATGCTAATACCATAAACTCAGCGGTATTCCACTCACTGCAGCAAAAATGCTCCTTGGGTACGCCTGAGGAAAGGCCAAGTTTGCCTTCCAAAATGTCTGTGAATTTGTTCCTTTCAAATATCATTGCCAGTGTCATTGGTCCAGAAAGCAAAGTGCTACTTAAATCCACTGTGATTACCTAATGGCTCATTTGGATAAGTGCTATAGATATGGCATGCTTTGGCGAACTATGATCTGCAGCGGTGACTGATGATGTTGGTCACTCACTTCGCTATTAAAATAATACTCATTGGGTGGTTTTAACCACAAGAAGAGTTTACTCTTTTTTTGCCTGGATATTTTATTGATTTCCCAAAAAGCATGTGTTTTATGACTTCCAACTATCCCCAAAACATTACTGACAAACTGGCATTGCAGAGATTGTCGTTCTTTAGTCGATGTCCAGGAGAGTGGAGGACTGCATGGCACGCACCATGGCCTCCTTCTCCCACCCGCTCCAGATGTTTCCCGTTACACCACTTTCAAAGTCTTTTTCTCTTCAAAACTCATGTGTTTCAATGAAGCGAGGCCTTGTTATTGGAAATGATATTCCCCAAAAATGTGGGTGTTTTTCCTCCTGAGCGACAGCTGTTTATAATAAGCCGTCAATTTTTTTTTTGTTTTTACTGGCAACCTGAAGTTTTATCACACACTTTACGTCAAGTCATGCTAAAGCCCTCGCCGTGCATGCAAAAGAACAAATCTCGTTCGCCGAATGTGTGCAGGTCATGCTCCAGGTATGAGAGTCATGCTCACTGGAAATGTGCCTGACATCTGTCCATGGAGCTGTTCACATCACAGCACAACTGGAATGACTAGTCCTTTTTTTATTTATTTTCTCTCCCAACTGGCTTGAGTACAATAACGGTGACCTCATTGCTATTATTCACAATCCCCCTGCAAGCCATGAGAACCAATTGTTGTCCCGTCCTGCAGGCCCCCTTTGGGCACTGTCAGCCATCACAACTAGAGACGGCTGGTTGCAAATTATGTCCCTGGTGTGTTGCTTCCCGGGAAATGTCTTGGAGATAATGAATGCACTTACGGGTGGTAGGGGGTGTGGGTGGGTGGGTAGGGGGTGGTGGGCATATACACAGGGTAATGGTGACGGGTGCCAGAGGCCTCTCGCTATTTTTGAAGGCATGGTTTGCGGTATCAAACAGTTCAAGAGTTTATTTTTTCCACTCATAATAATGCATGTTCTTATTTGTTTCCCAACCCTTACATATTCCTTCCTACAGAACATGTGCATATACTTTATGTAATTACTGGCATTGCCTATAGGGTTTCCAACATCGCCATATGGTGTAAGCACATTATGGTCACAGTGTAAGTACAGACTGTTCCTTTCAATTTTGGATGGCCACACTCAGGTCTTTCCCTTTAGTAGATCGACCCTTTAGTAGTTAGTCAAATCCTTAACACCATGTGCAAATGTCCATTTGAGTTACATATTGTACTGTATATGTATTAGAGAGTTAAATTAACAGGATCTTTGAAATGACCCATTCTGGAAACCCTCTTCACTCCAGCTTGGTCTCTCTTGGTTTGGATCTCTAAGCTGCCCTCCTTTGCATCATTTCTCTCTCCCTCTGTCTCTTTCTATTTGTGTCCATGTCTCTCTCTCTCTTCTTCCCTCCTCTCCTCTTCTCTTCATCTCTACCTTGCCCTTCCTCCTCTCCCCCCCAGTTTTCTTCCTTTCCTCTCCTGCCTTCACCTCCAGGCTCTACCTTATAAACCCTTTTGACTTTGCCTCCCACCCGACAACCTACTGTATGCTATAGCCTCCTCAGGTGAGTGTGTGTCTGTGTGGGTGTGTGCCTGCATGTGCACTGTAAGTAAGCGTCTCCTGCATGTACAGGGTATATATATACCTTCTTTGCATGCTCCTCCTTGACATGAGCTCTTCTTTTCTGTGTCTTCCTCTGTATCCGAGCCTCGTTCGCCCTCGTCCCGAACCCGTGAACACCTCGGCGCTGACAACACCATTTGCTTTTCACTACACGATTGTGGTTGGATGGTAGATATCTGTGTCTGTGGTTTGGCCCACGGCGCTGCCTGTAGTGGAGCAGGGTAGAGTAAGTGGTTTCCTGTGGGCGTTTTGAGGCCCAGAGCCTCAGCTCTGCGCGCTCCGCTCCTCTCCTCTCCTCTCCTCTCCTCTCCTCTCCTCTCCTCCTCTCTCTCCTCTCCTCTCCTCTCCTCTCCTCTCCTCTCCTCTCCTCTCCTCTCCTCTCCTCTCCTCTCCTCTCCTCTCCTCTCTTCTCTTGTCTCCTGGGTCCTGTCAGGCCAAGGTATTTCCCCTCTCTGATAGACTCCAGACCGGAGCTGAGCTTCTGCCTGTAACAGGGGGATTGGCAGTATTTGTGAGAGTGTGCGTGTGTGTGTGTGCGCCTTAGAGATGACATGAGTGCCATGATAATAGACACCCCAACTGCTGTGTGTTCATTTGTTTCTGATGGTACTGAAAACACACACCACTCAGTGCGGCTGTTATGGGATTAAAATATTTACCTCCTGCATGGCCTGCGGTCTGTTGTCACTGTGTATTTGATAATGATATTATGCTGTGTATGTGTGCGTGCGTGTGCGCAACTGCGCATGTGTGTGCACATGTGCGTGTACATGCGTACAGTACATCTGCATGCGAGTGAAGAGAACCAGTGGAAGCATAATGTAGGTCTATGCAGTATTTGCACACTGCTGCACTTGGGATTCCTCAGATCTATTTTGACAATTGAAGCTCAGAGTTAAGCTGAAAGAATCCAGTCATGAAGCAGAGAGATATCTCCAGCAGCATCTAGTTGTGTGAACCTACTGTATGTTTCATGTAATGCCTAAACATAGGTGTGTACTGTGAATTGCATTTAGTTGAGAATTTTATCACAATCTAATGTTTGTGATAAGATATCTTTTTTTTCCTTCTCAGTCTGTGTCTCATAGGAGGGCTGTGATTCAGAAACCCATCTAGCGTGTATGGGGAATCGAAGCTAATAAAAACTGCAGGCTTTCTATTCCTGAAAAGTTGCAATGTGAAAATGCAATCCATCCTTCTGCAAAGTCCTACTAATTGCACCAAAGTACCCAAAAGTACCCAAAAGTACCCAAAAGTACCCAAATGTACCCAAAAGTATACCCAAAAGTACCCAAAAGTACCCAAAAGTAAACCCAAAGGTACCCAAAAGTACCCAAAAGTAAACCCAAAGGTACCCAAAAGTACCCAAAGGTACCCAAAAGTACCCAAAAGTACCCAAAAGTACCCAAAAGTAAACCCAAAGGTACCCAAAAGTACCCAAAAGTACCCAAAAGTAAACCCAAAGGTACCCAAAAGTACCCAAAAGTAAACCCAAAAGTACCCAAAAGTACCCAAAAGTAAACCCAAAGGTACCCAAAAGTACCCAAAAGTAAACCCAAAGGTACCCAAAAGTACCCAAAGGTACCCAAAAGTACCCAAAAGTACCCAAAAGTAAACCCAAAGGTACCCAAAAGTATCCAAAAGTACCCAAAAGTAAACCCAAAGGTACCCAAAAGTACCCAAAGGTACCCAAAAGTAAACCCAAAGGTACCCAAAGGTTTTAGTTTTAGTCACAAATAGTTTTCATTTAATTTGAGGATGGAATCTAGAGGAATTAAGGAGCTTTGTGTGTATGTATGTACTGTATGTATGTCTGTCCGTGTGAAGTGAGCATGAAAACAAAACATTGTTACTCTCTCATTCTTCGACCGTTTTGGAAGCAGGATGGCTCGCCGGAACCGGGCCACACCTCTGGACGCGTTCCTGGGGGTCTGGCTGTTGTGTGCCCCCCTCCCCCCAACTGGGGACCCCCACACTGTAACTAAAGAAAACATTGTTACTCTGTCATTCTTTGACCGTTTTGGAAGCGGGATGGCTCGCCGGAACCGGGCCGCCCCTCTGAACGCGTTACTGGGGTCTGGCTGTTGTGTCGCAAAAATGGCCAACAGGGGGTGCCGTTGCACCACTCACTTCAGACAGGTCTGATTTTCTACAGTATATCTGATTCAGGAGAAGGTAGATTAGTGAAAAATGTTCATCGACTACCTTTTTTGCACTGCCGAAAACTACCGTAAATGGAAACTAAATGAAAACTAAGCTATGGTGACTAAATATAGTGACACTTTTGCCAACAAATACAAATTAGACTAAAATGTTAGGAGATGACTAGTGAACAAGAGATCCAGTATGAGTCATTTTACAGCTGCATGCTGAAAATAGCCGATCTACAAGCTCACAACATGCACAGCACAACGCGTTTTGAGATTGTAGATCGGCTATTTTCAGCAAGTGTCATTATGGCAGCATCAAGGTCATCCTATTTTTGGATAGATTCCATCCTCAAATTAAATGAAAACTATTTGTGACTAAAACTAAAACCTTTGGGTACCTTTGGGTTTACTTTTGGGTACCTTTGGGTACTTTTGGGTACCTTTGGGTTTACTTTTGGGTACTTTTGGGTACTTTTGGGTACCTTTGGGTTTACTTTTGGGTACTTTTGGGTACTTTTGGGTACTTTTGGGTACCTTTGGGTTTACTTTTGGGTACTTTTGGGTACTTTTGGGTACCTTTGGGTTTACTTTTGGGTACTTTTGGGTACTTTTGGGTACTTTTGGGTACCTTTGGGTTTACTTTTGGGTACTTTTGGGTACCTTTGGGTACTTTTGGGTACCTTTGGGTTTACTTTTGGGTACTTTTGGGTACTTTTGGGTACCTTTGGGTTTACTTTTGGGTACTTTTGGGTACTTTTGGGTACCTTTGGGTTTACTTTTGGGTACTTTTGGGTACTTTTGGGTACCTTTGGGTACTTTTGGGTACCTTTGGGTTTACTTTTGGGTACTTTTGGGTACTTTTGGGTACCTTTGGGTTTACTTTTGGGTACTTTTGGGTACTTTTGGGTACCTTTGGGTTTACTTTTGGGTACTTTTGGGTACTTTTGGGTACTTTTGGGTACCTTTGGGTTTACTTTTGGGTACTTTTGGGTACCTTTGGGTACTTTTGGGTACCTTTGGGTTTACTTTTGGGTACTTTTGGGTACTTTTGGGTACCTTTGGGTTTACTTTTAGGTACTTTTGGGTACTTTTGGGTACCTTTGGGTTTACTTTTGGGTACTTTTGGGTACTTTTGGGTACCTTTGGGTACTTTTGGGTACCTTTGGGTTTACTTTTGGGTACTTTTGGGTACTTTTGGGTACCTTTGGGTTTACTTTTGGGTACTTTTGGGTACTTTTGGGTACTTTTGGGTACCTTTGGGTTTACTTTTGGGTACTTTTGGGTACTTTTGGGTACCTTTGGGTACTTTTGGGTACCTTTGGGTTTACTTTTGGGTACTTTTGGGTACTTTTGGGTACCTTTGGGTTTACTTTTGGGTACTTTTGGGTACTTTTGGGTACCTTTGGGTTTACTTTTGGGTACTTTTGGGTACTTTTGGGTACCTTTGGGTACTTTTGGGTACCTTTGGGTTTACTTTTGGGTACTTTTGGGTACTTTTGGGTACCTTTGGGTTTACTTTTGGGTACTTTTGGGTACTTTTGGGTACCTTTGGGTTTACTTTTGGGTACTTTTGGGTACCTTTGGGTACTTTTGGGTACCTTTGGGTTTACTTTTGGGTACTTTTGGGTACCTTTGGGTTTACTTTTGGGTACTTTTGGGTATACTTTTGGGTACTTTTGGGTACATTTGGGTACTTTTGGGTACTTTTGGGTACTTTGGTGCAATTAGTAGGACCCATCCATCCTTCTGCAAAGTCCCATTGTTATGGCGATGTGATAGTAACGGTCGCGACCGCTACTATCGGTCAGCAAACCCGGCAACCGTTTTTGCTGTTGCGGCAAGTATCCTATCGGTCGCGAAAGGTATCCTAACGGTTACGGCAGGTATCCTATCGCTCGGGGGTTAAGGTTAGATTTATGGTTAGTTTCAGTAGCGACCGGTGAAGAACGGCCGCGACCCATCAATCGCAACTGATGGCCCATCGGCTGATAGTAAAACAGCTGACCGATTAGTAAAACAGTTGCTGTGTTCGTCAACTGATAGTAGTGGCCATGACCGTTATAATTGGTTGGGAATCATTTACCACCAGCAGTGACAGGTGAGCCATCGGCCACGGCCTTTGATCAGGGTAGCAAGATGGTTTCGCTGTCTCTCATTTGGACACGTTGCTTTCATAAAGCAATGCCCTTCTTCATTATACTACTACTGTATGTCAGAGTAGTCAAGTATCATGCAATAATCACGGAATTGGAATGCTGAAATGTAATAGTTTTTCACATTAAGTTGGAGTTAATGTTTTCCTCACGTCCTCTACAAAGAACAGTTTCTATTTATTTGGTTTTCATTATAAAGTATTGGTTACACAAGAGAAAAAGCCTGTAATGTTCTACATGGACTATGTTTATTCTATGAAGCCAAGACCTGTTACTAATCAGAGTGACCTTAATTGTGTTTAGTGGAAATCACTTTAATGGCGAGCTCACTGTTGTGACGCCTCATCACTGCGTGTTGACACGACGTCTTCAGCTGTGGATTCATCACGTAATCCGCGGCCGACGCGGTCTTTGTCACGCCGCTGACATCGTTGACTGTTTACGCTAGCCTCTTCAGAGGCCGCTGAGCGCTATGTGAGAGAGAGCAGACCTCCCCACAGATCAACAGTCTCTCAGCCACTTTGATGAGTGCTTCTGAGGAGCAGGCCTCCCATCACACCCATCCATCACACGGCAGTCCTGCTCTCTTTACCCATTCAGAACTACACCTCTATACAAGCCTTCTAAATCTGGGCTTCTCAAACTTGTTTGTGCCAAGGAGCAAGGACCCCCCGCAAAATGTGCCATGTATTTGGCCATGGACCACCCCTCCATCTGAAAATGATTTGTGTCAAGGATTTATATATGTTATTATCTTTATATCGTTGATGTGATTCACGTTAACCATTTCAGCATGAGTGAAAATAGTTGATCTACAAGCTGACTACGTGTTGACAAGTTACCTAGCGTGTTAGCTTGAACATCTGTTACATTTAATGTGAAATGAAGCTTGGAACTGTTCCTCGCACCACTTCTTCTTCCACCATTGTTTCATTTGTTTGCAATGGCAGAGCCATGTGTTTTATATTCCTCAGTAGAGACAATTAGCGACACGGTTGGAGCAAAACGTGTCATTATATTCCCCATTAATCACACTACAGAACGCATATTCGTCTGCGTCCAGGCTGTCTGCTTCAGGAATCGGCTGTCCTGGCATATTCAGATCAGATGAATAGCTTTGTCTTTTGGCGAAAGAGTAAACACACTAACTGCCGCTGCGAATGCGTCCAGGGCCAGTAAAAAACGCCTTGCGTACATTTAACAGTGGAATATATCATTAATGACTGCGAAACTGCTCCTGGGCTGCAGTGGGAACCGGGGGGCCTCCGGGGTGCAGCCACGGTAATTCATTTTTAATGGTGGAATTCAGGTGCAGAAACATCGGGCCGAGTAAATCACCGTGAAAAATCGCCACAGTTTGATGGATGAACCGAGTCCACAGTTATGTTTTGGGGTCTTTTATTTTCTCTTTCACTCTCTGTGTGTTTTTCTACTGAGACCCAAACTAGATGATGTTTT
Source organism: Benthosema pterotum (assembly GCA_039105355.1). Lineage (NCBI taxonomy): Eukaryota > Metazoa > Chordata > Actinopteri > Myctophiformes > Myctophidae > Benthosema > Benthosema pterotum. The sequence continues at coordinate 32,757,113 of CM076981.1, forward strand.
TGCTCGTATGAATGAGTTTTGACTGATGAAGTACAGAATGGTGGTGTTTTTTTTTTCTCTCACGGCGCGCAGCGTTTACATACAGTACTGCAGAAATCAGCAGATCTTTGTCATCTTTGCTACATTTCATTTTCCTTCCTTCAGTCCCAGGAGTATTTGCTTTGTGTTTGTCCACGCTGTCAGCCATCCTGCTTTTGCTCAATGAATAAAATGGAAAGTGGTTAAATGTGGCTGTGGACGGCCCATTGCTGACGGCATTTATTCATGTTGCTTTTTTAACTGCTTGTTTAAGCACTTAAAGCTATATTCAGTCATTTTGTTTAATTCATATACCACTTATTTGTTTTTTGTTTATTTTTGGGGGGATAATCCTACCGACTAGTGTGTGACGATATAAGGAATAAAAATCACCTTGGTGAAAGTGTTCATCCATTCAGGATGAGAGGAGCTTTCCTCCAGTCATGATCAAGTGGGTGTGAGCCTTGGTGCACGTGCTGTTGGCCTGTTGCACTTCCCCTCCCAATGTGCACATCTTGTTACCAGGGCTGACCAAATCACTGAATGCTCCTTTGTTCCCTAAATACTATGCTGAATAACAATCTAATAATGCACAGTCTGGGAGACAATCTGCTTCAAATTACTTCACTGTCATCCAACCAGTACCTGACACCAGAGTGAGAGTCTACATTTCTCAAAGGAAGAGTCGGAAGACCTCCACCAAACACTGCAGATGCACTAGTTTAATTGTGTTAAATATAAATATATGTGGCCATACAAATTCTGTTTTGTTCATTGAAGAAACAGGAAAATCCCTTTAAAATAAAGCTTTGCATTTTGCACAGGCAATTACAGGCAGATTAATCTGTGTCATGTTGCTGTGTGTGTGTGTGTGTGTGTGTGTGTGTGTGTGTGTGTGTGTGTGTGTGTGTGTGTGTGGGTGTGTGTGGGTGTGTGTGGGTGTGTGTGTGTGTGTGTGTGTGTGTGTGTGTGTGTGTGTGTGTGTGTGTGTGTGTGTGTGTGTGTGTGTGTGTTAGAAGTCCAGCGCTGATGTGGAGACCAAGATGTCGCTGGCAGACAGGATGAAGATCCTGCAGGAGAAGGAGGAGGCGTGGAAGAGCAGAGGGAAAGGAGCTGCCAATGACTCCACTCAGTTCACTGTAGCTGGACGCATGGCCAAGAGAGGTAGAGATAACACTCAATCTCTCTCTCTCTCTGTCTGTCTCTGTCTCTCTCTCTCTTGACCGCAAAACTAAAGATTTCTTGCTTCTGTCCACAATTCCAGGCTGGATTTCAGAAACATTCAAAAACATTCAAACATACAGATCAAAATGAATATTAATCTTCTACATTCTCTAGTTGTGTAGACTTCTATTTAACCGGATGAATATTTTAACTCTTGAGAGTGCAAACATGAAACGCGGGCCCAGTTGGTTTCATTTTTACGCTCTCAATGTGTTACAGCTGGTTTACCAATTTAGCTGGGGACCACCTGGAATCCTCTCAGGGACCACTGGTTGAAAACCCCTGGTTTAACAAATTACCATTTCACTCATCATCTCATGCATTGTTTGTGCATTAGTGTGTTCTATTTAACGAGGAGTAGTGAAAACGAATGAGAGCTTGACAAATCTGCTGTTTTCACTGGGTCGTGTCCGACGTTTCTGATTTCTGTAAAATGTTTTGGAACCACTGCTCTAGAGAGTTTATGTTTACAACTAATGACAACATCCTCACAGCGGTCTTTACAGTCCTGTGGACATTTAAACTACACAACAGTATGCAGTAGTCAGTAGATAGTGAGTCATGATAAGACACAACAGAAATGTGCAGGAAATCACTAGATCTTTTTCAAATTATTGCAAATTACAGGACATCACAGTGGCCATAGATGAGTGGGTATAGAGAGGCCATCTGGTAGTCCTAGTTGTCCCCAGTTCAACCCAACATGCCTGCCCAGTATATGTTGGAAGTGTCCTGTTCTGCTCACAAATTTCACAATGTACATTGATGAGGAAATACTATACTACGAAGGCGATAGTATAATTATTGTTATGACACATTGTCAGCCAATCAAAGAATGACATTAGTAGTATGAATCTATGTATTAGTGCCATGGGATTTTAGTGTTGGTCAGTGTACACCAATCCTAAGAGCAAAGAATACCAGACTTCACCATGTATACAGGCCAGGCATAGGTATTGCCCTATAACATAACATCTGTAATGGGAAGACATTATTTCCACAATGAAAGGTCTCTGAGTGATGTGATGATGCCTTTGTGTTCCACCAGGGCTGGTTTCAGATGAGTCTCCTCTCATCCACCTCAAGAAGTCTTCTGCTACACCTGTAAAGCCACAAGAAGGTACTGGTAGATAACTTTTTAGAGACATACAGTATGTAAATTAGAAAATGCTGTATCAGATAATTCTTTGAGTCATACATTCATTGCTGTGACCTTCCCTTTTCTTTTCCTTTTATTTCCTTCGTAATAGAGAAACTAACTGATCTAGAGTACTTAAGCCCATTTTGTATTTTCATAGAAGTAACAAGTGTTTACGGCACATAGGGCATTATATCCCCATGTGGGTCCATATCCCCAGAATAAGCAAGGCCAAGAAGGCCAGTTGGACCATTCTGTTATGTTATCTCCATACTCTCTTCGCCAATAACGGTATGCCCAAATTAAATAGGGATCCCATGTTGAAAGTGGCTAACACAACATTGTTTCCTTGCTCTTGCTTGGACAGAGATCTCTACCAGAAGTGATGTCAAGGTGGAAGGGGACAAAAGGCTGGACAAGCTCGAGTCTTTCCTGGACAAACTCCACAATAAAGGTACCATATTTGCTCCTCCTGCTGCTTGTTGTTTTGAAATCGCTGCCAGTGAAAGGGCATTATAGTGAACTCAGTTTCACTTCCCACTTTTGGCTTTCACATCTATAATGTAACCTCGTTCCAAAGTTCAATTTCCTTTATTTTGCATGGGAAATTAGGGGGTGGGTAGATTTTTTTCTTTTGTGGTACGTAATGCTACTAATGAATGTGTGCAAATGTGAACACTTGAAAATGAAATATTGCATTGTGGGTTTGAACTGACGGACCCTTGTGAATGTCAATCAGTCAAGTCACGTTTTGATGGTCTTTTGTCGTAAACGAAAAGGCACATTTTCAAAGGCATTCTGAGTGACACTTCCTGTCTATCCTGCTTCTCCTTCGGGCGTCGGGTCAGGCGTAACTTCCAACAGGACGTCCACCATCGAGGTGACGGCAGAGACGGAGAAGGAGGTCATGACCCTGGACGACGAGGAGACGTTCGGCAGCTTCTACAAGGCCGTCTCCCCCACGGCGCTCAACTCCAGTGTCACCATGACGGAGGAGGATCTGGGCCAGATCACACCTAGTACCCCCATGTAGGTCCATGACCGTCATTCAAATACATAACAACCATACATGTATGCCCCCATGTAGGTCCATGACCGTCATTCAAATACATAACAACCATACATGTATGCCTCGATGTAAGTTATACTGTAGGGATATTTCACATTCAAATGAAACAAACATCCATTCTTTTTGTTTTTGTTTTATTATGCCAGCATAGGTTCATGATGATCATTGAAAATACACCCCCCCCCCCCCCCCCCAATAACCCATTAAAGTTAAACAGATGCCAGTGTATGTTAATTATAATAATCGTAAGCGTGTGTGTGTGTGTGTGTGTGTCTGTCCAGGCTGACCTCGGCTGTAGCGGAGCACAAGCGGGCCGTGCGTCCGGCCAGGAGGAACCAGGGCTCCAGGAACCCCCTGAGGGCCCTGGCCGCCCGCAACGACCTGCGGCAGGTCTACACGGAGCAGAGGCTCAACGTGGCCACCGTGGAGACCAAGAGGATACAAGTGGAGAGGAGTAAGAACTTCCTCGTATACTGTATGACCTCCCCATCACACTCGCATTATTATATAGCAGTGCTTTTCAACCTTTTTCATACCAGGACCCACTATTTATTCAGAATTTGAGCCACGGACCACCGTTGACATTGACATTTTAGCCCCACAGACCCAAAAACTAAAAATTTCTTTTGGTTTTGTCCACATTTCCAGGCTGTATTTTGGAGACAACAAAACGGTCAAACATGCCTATCAAAATGACCATTAATCTTCTACATTTTCTAATTGAGTAGACTTGGGCTAATTCAGATGATGAATATTTTAACTCTTGAGATGTAAACATGGAACATGAAACCTGAAAGATGAATGTTTCATGTTTCACACTATCAAACAGTTACGTCTGGTTAGCCAACTTTCCATCATTTAGCTGGGGACCACCTGGAATCCTCTCATGAACCCACTGGTGGTCCCCGGGCCACCCGTTGAAAAGCCCTGTTATATAGTGTAGCCATCTGCCTTGGCAGTGCTGCTGGGGGGATCAATCTAAACCTCACTGAATCCAATTGATCTCAGTATGACTGGAGTTTGAATAAAGCTCTTGTTCTTCGATGCATATTGGCTCATCGTCAATTTACAATTTAGGCATTTAGCAGATGCTTTTAATCCAGAGCGATTTACATTAAGTGAGAACAAAAACATGGTAATTCATCATATGCATAAAAACGTCATCATAAATCTAAAGCGAAGCCTAACAGCGGATTATCTACTGTATATAATGAAACTATGCAAGTATGCATGAAAACTATAGAGTACTATGGAAATGGTTTTGGAGCCAGAAGGGAGTTTTTATTGCTTAGCTTTCTTTTTGAATGTTGTCAATGAGACCGTAGATTTTGTGTGACCTTAGATTTCGAACCGCCAACTCAAACACCCACTTGACTGATGCAGGCAATAGCCTGCCGCTTATCTAGAAATGACGTATGGCCATTTAGAGGAATGAATATGCACCCGACAAAGTATTTTTCCAGAATTGAATCAGATGTGTGACCGATGCGTAATTATTCCTTTTTTTACTCGGTTCTCGCTGCGTGGAGAAGACATTCTGACCCGCGTGGTACAACAACAGGAAATGACAACTAGAGATTACTCACATGAAAGAAGAAATCAAAAACCACTTCCCTTTTTCACTCCTTATCTACAGCACTAGGCTGCTTATTCACTATGCGCTGCTCTCTCATACTTTCTCACAGTAGGATGTTACATTATTAGCTGTAGTGGCGAACACAAGGCTGTGAATGACCCGAAAAGGAAAGGGCTTAATATACATCTAAGCAGCATGGTGTTTATGGAACAGCATGGGATGAATCATTCTCAAGTGTGTATTCACCCTCTATTAACTACTGACAAGAACACTGGGTCGGCCAGGAGGACCCATATGTACATTCAGGTCCTTATATTTTGGGTCTGGGCTGAACGTTTGCTCTAACCACTGCTCTAATAACGTCTCTACCTTTCCGTCTTATGCAGTGGCGAAGCACTCCAGGTCCAACCTTGCCGACGTGGCCTTGGCCGGCCTGGCCAGCAAGGAGAACTTCCGCAAGGTCAACCTGCGCAGCGTCAAGTCCACCGAGGTGGTGACCAACAACAGCAGCCTGCCCTTCAACAAGCTCATGCTCATACGCATCAAAGGTCAGAGACAGTGAGGAGCTAGTGGACATTCTGTATGATGGTATCAATGATGAAGTCAGCAACTGGGCTTCTAAAGGGCCAATACTGTTGGACCTCAATGGAAACAAGTCTGCAAGGGCTTTCTTAATCCTGTTTCCACTGTACTAGTGCTGTTTGCATTTCTGTCTGGTGAAGTATCACATCACATCACATCACATCACAGCTACTCAATTGGAGGAACTACGAGTGGCAGTTTTCTGATCATCACTAAATATCTACATGCTCACATGCCACCAAACTTCACATGATAGTTGCTTACTACTACTGCAATGTTCTTAGCCACTCATTGCGCTCCTAATGTATCCACATCGGCTAATATTAAAGAAATTAAAACATACACGTTTGGTCCGCCCTGGCTATCGTGACGTCAAATCTATACGGTTCAGACCCTGACAGAACCGTGGCGCAACTTTCCTGTATGCCTCTGCTAAATCAACCACAGAGTTGCGACATCAAACACAGAGCTACGACATCCCCGTTCACTTCCATGGAAAGATCTAATGGCGCCTTCTCTGCATAGACTTTTATGGAGCATGGGGAAGGCATATCTGTGACCTCAGGCAACAGGCCAGCTTTAATGATCTTAAACCGCTTTACTTTAAATCGTTAATTTGTAGTGGGCCTCATAGTATCTGTGTTACAGGAGCACGGCCGCTGTAAATCACTCTTTAGATTAAATCGTTTTCATAGGACTATAGTTGGCCGCTGTTTTCTGCCCCCTCAATGTCGCAACTGCGCTCTACTACTGCCTCTGGCCGTAACACCGACTCCTCCCCTCTCCTCTCCTCTCTCATTGTCGCCTGTTCTGTTCTGCTGTTATGATCGCTTGCAAGTTGACCACTCGCTTGCCACTACTTCTCCGAGTTGGATAAGAAAGCAACCATCACTTTCAATCGTCCAGGACGTGAGATTTATTTTCTTATGATGGCTACGAAATAGTCCTGCTCCCGTGCATCGCGCGGCGATGTGCCACGGATTTATTGCCGAGCGGTGGAAGTTTGTTTTTGGTGTAAGCGTGTGGTTTGGAAAACGGCGTGTTTGCATGTATCCATGCAGCAATTTGCATGGAAGCTTTGCTGTGTGCTTGCATGGCAGTATAAAAACTACTGTACATGCATACCCATTTAAGCACGAGGGTCTCCCAGCAGTGGACGGTGGGCCCCGCACTGACGTGTCATCGTTTGCCCATAAGTTGATATATTGATTAGCTCGACAATACTAATATGACGTTTGTTGTGGACGAATGAACAGAGGAGGGCAGACCAGTACAACTTAATAGCAGCCAAAACAGGGCTTTTCAACGTCCGGTGGTCGGGGGACCACCAGTGCCCCCCTGAGAGGATTCCTGGTGGTCCGCAGGCTAAATGATGGAAAGTTGTTTAACCAGATGTAACTCTTTGAGAGCGTAAACATGAAACCAAATAGACCCGCGGGTCCATTTGGTTTCATGTTTACACTCTCAACAGTTACAGTATTTATCATGAGAATTAGCCCAAGTTTACACAACTACACAAGAATATCAATGGTCATTTGGATATGTATGTTTGACTGAATTCTTTCTCAAAACCAGTCTGGAATTGTGGACAAAAGCAAATTAAATTTTTAGTTTTGCAGTCTGTGGGGCTAAAATGGCATCAAATGGTGGTCCATAGCTCCAATTCTGAATAAATAGTGGGCCCTGGTATGAAAAAGGTTGAAAACCACTGACCTAAAGGAATTAAATAGTTGTGGAGGGCCAGGCTTGAAGGCTGAACTACATTCTGCACGACATTAATTAAAGATGGAGTGCCATGATTTTTTCTACCCTAAAACATGATCATCAGGTATTAATGTTGTAAGGTTGTTACAGTGAGGGTGTAAGGGTTCACTTGGTTTCAAAGTATCATTTCATTGGGGACCCCCTGGAAGCTTGCAGATTGCGGGTACTAATGGGTCCATGTGTTCCATTTGTATACTGCAGACTCAGACCCATAAGGGTTCATTTGATTCCAAACTTGGAATTTATATTTTGCACACAACAATAGTCCTACAGCCTGTCAGTTGAACAGCCTCAGTGTTTCCGCTGCGGTAATGATTCCGGTGCGCCGTCTTCCAGAGAGAGAGAGAGATTGAGACACTAGAAACTACTGGAAAATTGTGTTTACATAGGCCTATACTGTGTCCTGCTATGGCAACTGTTGAGAAAAAAACTCCAGGGCAGCTCAAACCCAGGCTAACCAAACAAAATCTATCCTAAACCAGCCGGGCCAGCCTCAACCCATAGTCATCATGCAGAATAAATGACATTCACAAGCTTGCTGGGTACTTTACTTGCAGTTGTGTTGACTTATTAGTAGTAGCCTACTATTGGTTGTATTGTACAGGATTGTATTTATGCATTCTATTGGTTTTATTTGGTAGAATAACATTAGGACAAAATGGAGCAGTATGGTAGAAGTGTTTGTGTTGTAGAGCCTCAGTGTGGCTGTTCCAGTCATGTGCAATGCATCCTCTTTCAAGTGTTGAGAGAAAAAAGTCCACAGACCAGTGCAAAGAAAATCTGGCCTGAACCATCCAGCCCAGCCAAAAGTCATACCATATTCAACACAGAAATCAAATTACATTTAGAGGACTCACTTAGATTACTTCCAGGCATGCTGATGTGGTAATTATTTTAGTAGTAGCCTATTTGGTAATATTGGATTTTTTCTTGGATTTGGTCAGAGGTGCATTAGGCTACAAGTGTTTGTGTTAGAGCAGGGGTGGGCAATTATTTTTCCCAAGGGGCCAAATGAGATACATAAAATATTGTGGAGGGCCAAGACTAAAGGATGAACTAAAGTCTACGTAATATTATTTTAATTTCAAGATGGAAGTAAGAATAAGACTAACCCTTTTGACACCAGGGCCCACTATTTATTCAGTATTTGAGTCACAGACCAACATTTGATGACATTTTAGCCCCACAGACCCGAAACTTTCTTCAAGATTTATTTTGTTTTTGTCCACAATTCCAGGCTGGATTGGGGAAACAAAACAGGATGAAAAATTACCATTCTATTACATTCAATGATTGAATATGTAGACTTTGGGCTAATTCAGATGATATTTTAACTCTTGAGAGCGTAAAAATGAAACCAAATGGACCCGCAAGGGTCCATTTGGTTTCATTTATACGCTCTCAAAGAGTTACATCTGGTAAACCAACTTTCCATATTTAACTTGGAACTCTCCCAAGGACCACTGGTGGTCCCCGGGCCGGTTAGAGTCAGCCAAAGGGCCGCATTTGGCCCCCGGGCCGCATAATGCCCAGGTATGTGTTAGAGAGACTCTGAATGGCTGCAACGGTCATGCGCAACTTTGACAGATGGCGACACTAGAAACTACAGGAGAAACATGTTTGCATGCATGTTGATATTTGGCCATGCCTGATGCTGATATTTGCCAGTATTTGGTCATGTTCAGCCCACTGGGCGCATACATTCCACACCCGGCTCCGAGTTGGGAACCGAGCCGGGAAGCAAAAAGCATTCTCGCTCACCAGTAAAACGCACAGATTAATCTCGGACACCCCAAGTACAACAACCCCCTTCCTACACACATTATCTACTATATAGGAGCCCATCGCCCCCTGGCAACTGTGGACAACTGTTGTGTTCTCCCATAAGCTGTAAATATTGATTACAACATGCTACAACTTCACAATTTGTTTCATGGACCACCAAGAGGACAAAGCTGTGTAGGGCCTACTTGCTGAACTGTTTATGCCATGCCCCCTCTGTCTTCCTATGCCCCATGCCATCACTTTTGTTTCCTACATGCTACAGCCTCACAATTTGTTACATAGATGTAGTAGACCAAAATAAATCTATATATGAATGCCATTTGTGAGTGGCGTGGTGCTAGGGTTGGAGCGGGCCGCAGGCCCGCTCCAATTCTAGTTCAATCAATTGGTACTTGACATGCATACTGAAGTGCCCTTGAGCAAAACACTGAGCCCACAGTCTCAGAAGCAGTGTTTAGGATTAGTTCTCAGAAGGGTCATGATATTTTCCTATTTACCCAGGGGATGTTTGCTATGTTTCCAGACGTCGGAAGGAGTATGTACTGGGATTAAAGGCTTGCTATACGGTCCTCTTTTTGCATGCAGTGTCACGTTAACATGTGAGACACTGACACACGTCTGTGCAACTGCTGTACTATGTCCAGCTTCAGCTTTAATATCTATGTGCTCCTTTTCATGTCTCACGGCCATTAAGTAATCTACCACTGTCCCACATTGTATATAATGATTGATGTCCTGGTAAAAAAAAAAAACGTTACCAGGATGTTTCTCTGCAGAGGTTTTGTCATGTTCATATTACTCTGAACATGACAAAACCTAAAACCAAAAAAATATTTTGAAACAAACTCAGAGGAATATTATTCCTCTGAGTTTGTTTCAAAATATTTCCCAAAGACCATTTCTTTGGCAACTTCCCGTCAGTGATTATTCTACCTGACATTTGTCAACGCCTGTGGACATGTGGGATCACTGAGGAGCGTACAGTAGCTGTGCTCTCACAGGGTGTGTGTGCGTGTGTGTGTGTGTGTGCGTGTGTGTGTGTTTGTGTGTGCTGCATGCAGGTCGGAGGCATGTTCAGGTGCGTCTGGTGGAGCCCACGGCTCACTCCCTCAACAGCGGTGACTGCTTCCTGCTCATCACTCCCAAACAGTGCTTCACGTGGAGCGGCGAGTTTGCCAATGTCATCGAGAAAGCCAAGGTGAGTTTGTTTCCCCAACCGTAAACGCCTGACTTATGCACACACACAATGCCCCTGGTGTGTAATGGCCACTTAAAGTTCAGAACTGTTTAAGTTCATGCTGTGTGTGCGTGTGTGTGTGTGTCCAGGCATCAGAGATGGCATCGTTTGTGCAGGCGAAGAGGGATCTGGGTTGTAAAGCAGCCCAAGTGACCGTCCTGGAAGAGGGCATCAACACAGACAGCAGATGGGCCAAAGAGTTCTGGACTCTGCTGGGAGGAAAGGCCCAGTATAGCGGTACTGACACATCTCTTGTTTTGAATCAGAGCCTTCTATCTATTATCTTTTTTTGTTATACAGCAGTGTTTTCGAGGGACAGCGAGTGCAAAACCCGACGTCGGCGGGCGCCTCGGCTGCGCCGGGACTTGCCTCCTCAGTCGCTTCCTTAATGAGTGGCAGACCGGCAGCTCGGCGCTTTTATGAGCTCTGGCGGCAGTGTTGCTGCATTCTGGATGGTTCTGCCGGTTCGTGCGGCAGTTCTGCCGGTTCGTGCGACAGTGTAGCGGCAGAAGGCTTCCCATGCCGCCCCAGACCGGCGCTTTTGCCGATGATTTTGGCAACTGCCTCTGCTTTTGCACTGCCTGCTGCTGCTGTCAGTCCAATTAATGCATGCTTGCAGAACGATTATGAATGTATGCAAACAAATATGAACTAAATATTTATTAAATTTGTTATATTATTATTATTTTTAATTGTTTTTATCATTACTATAAGCTCTATCATTAATATAAGCTTTTTGGGCGGCTATGCCGGTTCGCCGCCGGGCGCTCCGCCCCCCCGCCGGGAGCTCCGCCCCCCCGCCGGGAGCTCTGCCGGCGCCGCTGGTCGTGGACCCGGCGGTTCCCCGCCGCCGGCGCTCCGCCGGTGCCGCTGGTCGTGGACCCGGCGGTTCCCCGCCGCCGGCGCTCCGCCGGTGCCGCTGGTCGTGGACCCGGCGGTTCCCCGCCGCCGGCGCTCCGCCGGCGCCGCTGGTCGTGGACCCGGCGGTTCCCCGCCGCCGGTGGCGGCCAACGCCGCTTCTATCGACGCTTCACTGACCCTCGCCGGTTGACTGATTCTCTTCATGTGCTCTCTCGTGCTCTATTGTGCTCGCGAGGGACACCTCCGTCCCTCTCGTTCTGCGGGCCTAGGTTTATTTTGTAGCCTACGTAATCGTCTCTATATAATTCGAGGATGTCTGTCTGTCTGTTATACTACGCAATGCACTTTGCAATGGGGGACAAATCACACATGCCACGGCGCACGGATAGCCTCGATGTGCTTGCGTATAGCACAGCCCTGTCATCCAGCACCAATGTGCGCTACTTACAAACACCAAACATTAAACCAACCAGTTTAATTAATATATTTTCATTAAAAGCTCATCATCGTGCAGATCACGTGTCACGGACACTGGACACACATTCATTTGTGGTCAGTTTGTCGTAGCCTATAACACGGGATCACCTCCCTTTCCGCCGCGCGTACAGGGTGCTGTCACTGCTCTGTCCTCGCTGTTCCACACAGGGCACGGCACGATGATATACACCAGGCCTGCTCAACGTGGGGACGTGGGGTCGATCGCGGGAGATGCGGGGGAAAGGGAAAAAATGGGGTGGAAAACGAGCGCGTCGCCCTCGTTGAAAACCTCGTTGAAAACAATGCATTTCCAACTCCATTTTGTCCCTATTCAGGTTCCAGGAACAGCGCCCGAGCGCTCAGTTTCTGACTCCTTAATGTCGCAACTCTTCTACAAGATGGCTCTCCTCGCTGTCCTGTGTTGTATGGTTACCATGACAACCCGTATTATCACAGCGACAATGGCTCCAATGCCCGCTCTGATCCAAAAAGTTGAGATTGCAAATGTGCCATCCTCACTCAGTTTTCAAGCGATTGTTTTAATTTCAACTTGTAAATACAGTGTATAATTTATATATTTTATATTTTCATTGGGTATAGGTATAGGCCATGTTTTTTTCATCAAACAATATGAAGATAGAAAAAAAAAACATGTTCAGCGAACCCCCTCCCCCCTGCCTACGAGAACTCCTGCAGTTCCCAAACTCTGTTTTCCTTTGCGCGTGGGGGTTGACAGGAAAAAAGGACGAATTGATTTTTTTGTGGGTACAAAAAAGTAAGGTAAGACTCTTAAAGACTCGAGGAGTAATTGAGAGTCATTGAGCTTGAGTCAGAGTCATTAGGGACGGAGTTCATCTCTGGTGTGTGTGTGTGTGTGTGTGTGTGTGTGTGTGTGTGTGTGTGTGTGTGTGTGTGTGTGTGTGTGTGTGTGTGTGTGTGTGTGTGTGTGTGTGTGTGTGTGTGTGTGTGTGTGTGTGTGTGTGTGTGTGTGTGTGTGTGTTCGCACGCGCTCGGCGCACAAGAGCGTTTGAACTGGGAATGTTGCTATAGCCATGCTTTCCTCAAGCCAGAGCTAAAAACCGCACATTGTACACGCAAACCAGGCTGTGTCACTGAACATAGCTAGGCTACTTTATACAGTATGAAGCCCTGAAACATGATTGTCCAGCGTCATGCGAATTGATGCATGCCTACTTTATATGGTGCATGTCAAGAGATATTGATTGTAATAATTGTATTGTATGCCAGACTCTGGCTCATTCGTGTCAATTGAAGTTGAAAATGTATAGTAGAGCCATCTCTACATAGGCCTACAGGAGATCTGTAGGCGCATGGACAGAGACACACAGCGCGGTGGAGCGTCTCCCTCGTTTGATTTGTTTCCAATCCAAAAACTAAAGGGAAGTATCGACTTCAATTACTTTTTGCATGCAAGTCTCCATACAATACAATATCGCAACCCTTCTATTAGATGGCAATGGACAATGGGTGGAATTTCCTTAACGTGCGCGATCGCGCGCGCGTGTGTGCGTGCATTATGTATCCTCAATAATATCGCCTACAAACGCCAGTTGGGGGGGGTAAAAACAGTCAAGGCAGACGAACATCTTTATTATAGAGAGAGAGAGAGAGAGAGAGAGAGAGAGCACGAGAGAGCACATGAAGAGAATCAGTCAACCGGCGAGGGTCAGTGAAGCGTCGATAGAAGCGGCGTTGGCCGCCACCGGCGGCGGGGAACCGCCGGTCCACGAGCAGCGGCGCCGGCGTAGCGAACGGCGGCGGGCGGCGGCGAGGAACCGCCGGTCCACGAGCAGCGGCGCCGGCGGAACCGGCATAGCCGCCCAAAACCGCCGGTCCACGAGCAGCGGCGCCGGCGGAACCGGCATAGCCGCCCAAAAAGCTTATATTAATGATAGAGCTTATAGTAATGATAATAAAACAATTAAAAATAATAATATTATAATAAATTCAATACATATTTAGTTCATATTTGTTTGCATACATTCACAATCGTTCTGCAAGCATGCATTAATTGGACTGACAGCAGCAGCAGGCAGTGCAAAAGCAGAGGCAGTTGCCAAAATCATCGGCAAAAGCGCCGGTCTGGGGCGGCAAGCGCCGGTCTGGGGCGGCATGGGGAGCCTTCTGCCGCTACACTGTCGCACGAACCGGCAGAACTGCCGCACGAACCGGCAGAACCATCCTGAATGCAGCGGCTGCGGCAGCACTGCCGCCAGAGCTCATAAAAGCGCCGAAGCTGCCGGTCTGCCACACATTAAGGAAGCGACTGAGGAGGCAAGTCCCGGCGCAGCCGAGGCGCCCGCCGACGTCGGGTTTTGCACTCGCTCTTACTCGTGTTTTCCCCAAAAAGATTAGAAAACTCTATAGTGCTATGTGTTCCATGCCGTTGATAGCAATGGATTCCAGGTCTATTCCTGTGGAATGCTTCTAGTTCTCAAACTAACACGCTATGTTTGGAGCATATTGCACTTTGAGGTTTGACTGAGAAATGGTAATACGTTAAGCCGGGATATTTGAATTTACGATAGCTGGCGTAGACGGTAGGTGTCAAACACACACACACACACACACACACACACACACACACACACACACACACACACACACACACACACACACACACACACACAGTTCAGGTTATGGGCATCCACACATTTTGACAGATATACTGCCATGGAGCGGTGGTGCAGTCCCATTGCGGGTTTTACCCATGTCACACACCATATGTGGATCGCATCATCACTTAAACACATATGGACCACCCAAAGAACCTTTTATAGTATATGGCAATACTCCTATAACGCCATAAACAGACGCAGACCCATACGTAAAGAACATTCATCTCACTGTCTGGCAGCCTCTCTCTTGCTCAACCCATGAGCAAGTTCATTTCCATTCACTTAAAGACAGGGTATCATGCTAATATCAACTTTTTCTCATTTTAACTATGACAAAGTTGTGATAACATTCGAAAATGCAAACATATGGCTATATAAAGCCGTTTCGATGCTGTGTCGGTTCGGAGGACACTTTTCTGAAAAACCCCTCCCACCAGCTCGGAGAAGCCCGAACCAAAACAGCGCGTCACCAGTAGAACACGCTGACGTCACACCCTACTGGAACACATGTTAAAAACTCCTCGGAATTCCATTATTTTAGCGTCATGTTAATGAAGTAAATAAAAATCTTTTTTGGTTAGCATGACCAGGGACCGCTATACTATGCACTCGAGATTTTTTGTAAATAATCCGCCAGCCGATTTTGCATTATCTACTGGGAAACACGGCTGTGCACGGCTCGCATTTCTACACAGGCTTGGGGGGCGTGTCTTTCTTGAGTCACTGTATCCTCCAGGCTGGTTCCAGCGGGCCACGCTCGCTAGCCTGCCCATGAAGAGATTACCTCTCTTGGGCAGGCTAGTGAGTTTACTCTGTGTCGGTATGGGGGGGAAATAGACAGAGTTGCGATATTGAGGGGGCAGAAAATAGTCTGGTTACGTGGTTCATGTACTTGCGCGAGCCCATAGACTCTAATGTATGTAGTAACTGCTTGGCTGTTTGGCTTGATAGCCTAGCCACCTAGCAGTGGCACCGGCTTAGCGGCTACTGCTACTGCTAGTACCGGGCTGTGATGGCGGCGGCTGCATCCTCTCCCTGCATCGAGTGCCGCATGCATAGTTACGACCCCACTGCTTTTGGAACGATGGGTCTGTGTAACAAATGCAATGCGATCTCTGTGCTAACGGAGAGGCTGATCGAGCTGGAGGCTCTGGTTAAAAGTGCTAGCGGTGGTGCGGCTAGCTCGCCCACCGCTCGCACCCGGACACAGGGACGCCACCGTCAGCCGCGGACCGCGGCTGATCGGGGTCCCCACGAATCAGATCGTGACGGCGGCTGGGTGACTGTTACTGGAAGGAAGCGTAGTCATACACATAAGCACACGGGACACCAACCACTCCACGTTTCAAACAGCTTTTCCCCACTCACTGCTACACCCATTAGTGACAGTGAGTCTGTCGACTCGCAATACAAACGGCCGCGGGTCGACAAGACAGTCAAGACTACAACTCTGGTTATTGGTAGTTCTATAGTAAGAAACGTGAAGTTAGAGACGCCAGGGTCCACAATCACTTGCATCCCCGGGGCCAGAGCGGGCGACATCGAATCATGCTTACAACTTATGGCTAAAGGCAAACACAAACGCTATGATAAAATTGTAATTCACTGCGGTGGCAACGACACTCGACTTCGGCAATCCGAGATCACAAAGATCAATGTTGAGTCCGTGTGCACATACGCAAAGACAATGTCGGACTCGTAGTTTTCTCTGCCCCCCTGCCAAACATGATCAACAATGACATGTATAGCCGTATGAGTCAATTCAACCGCTGGTTGTCTAGGTGGTGTCCAGATAATAACGTGGGCTTTATAAATCTGGCAAAGCTTTGAGGGGAAAACTGGTCTGATAGGGAGAGACGGCATACATCCAACTTGGGACGGTGCGAGGCTCATCTCTAGAAACATGGACAAATCTATAAACAAAGACAAATCTATAAATAAAGCATGACAACCCAGAGTTGAGACCAGAAAGCAGGGTTGCGGTCCTACACTCTACCCTAACCCTGTGCTTCCTCTAGTGCAGCTCCCATCTCGGAGCGGACTCGGAGGGACGGAGCAGAGAGCGGGGTTCCGACGGAATTAGAAGAACATTAGTTAGTCTCTATAAAAGTATTATTGTCGCACCTCGATCGCAACGCGTGTGTGCGTATGCACCAACGCACATGTGATCTTGAAGATCATGACAACTAAGCAGCTGATCGCTGCCAAATATAATTTAATTGTATTGTATTTGGGTAGGCTATCCTACTACTATGCTATGCTATGCTACTGTGGATAACTTTAGCCGGAAGCTGAGCTGCACGACCTGCTCGCCGAAGTTGGCCGAGCGTACCACTGTATACGTCACGCTATGGCGCGTTCGGCTATTTTCCCGAATGCAACCTTTTCAGGGAAGCAGGGGGGGGCGCTCAACTTCTTTCTTCAACTCTGCCTATATATTGTATTTTTTCTGAAACGACTTTTTTTCTGGACATCTTTAGGGGGTCATTGATAGATATGCGTCATTAGTTTTTAAAGGAAATATCCGTGATACCTACTCTTTAAAGGCTGTCTGATTATTCACCAAAAGCACAGCGCAGTACTGTACAGCATGCACAGTATGTATTGTTGATTAATACAAGTGTGATTAATACAAGTGTTAAACCGCTCTATTATGTGATAGCAATCATTGTGTTTATTCAGTAAGATAAATTGCATTTTCTGTTCGGGACACCAAATGTATCCAACCAGAAGAGAAATTATACCGGATGAAGTGAAATTACTCACCCTTGATAATGATGATGGTCAAAGAAATGAGCAGATGCTATGGAACTGGAACACTATATTTAAACTGATAACTAGGTATTCTCTTTATACCCTGTACATTACCTTTCATGTTTTAATGTGTGTGTATATCAGGGGCCGGGGAGCCAGAGGAGGATGAGCTGTATGAGAGCGGGGTGTTGGACTCCAACGGCGTCTACAGACTCCTGGGAGACAAGCTGGTCCCCCACCAGGACGCCTGGGCCGCCATCCCCAGTGTCTCTTTGCTCAACTCCAAAGAGGTATAATATCACCTTTACTACGCCGTGGCTCTGTGACTGACAGACGCTTATTCACATCCACATTTTACATGTTTTCTGCTATCTAGAGCAGTGGTTTTCAACCTTTTTGATCCCAAGGCCCACTCTTTATTCAACATTTGAGCCACGGAGCCATCATTTGAGGACATTTTAGCCCCACAAACCGAGAACTAACTAAGACAGAGAACTGCTTTTTCTCCAAATTTCAGGCTGTATTTAAGAAAAAAACAAAACAGTCATACATACAGATCAAAATGACCATTAATCTACTACATTCTCTAGTTGTGTAGACTTGGGCTAATACAAATTTAACTCTTGAGAGTGTAAACATGAAACCAAATGGACCCGCAAGGGTCCATTTGGTTTCATGTTTACACTCTTAAAAAGTTACATCTGGTTAACCAACTTTCCATCATTTAGCCTGGGGACCACCTGGAATCCTCTCGGAGACCACTGGTGGTCCCCGGACCACTGGTTGAAAACCCCTGATCTAGAGACACTTTTTTTCCCCCCATTCTGTGCCCATGCCTTGCCTCAGTATCATTCTCTCCCCGTCCACAGGTGCTGGTGTTTGACTTCGGTAGTGAGGTGTACGTGTGGCACGGCAAAGACGTGCCACTGAGTGACAGGAAGGTGGCGGTCAAGCTGGGCAAGCAGCTGTACAGCGGCAGCTACGACTACAGCGACTGCAGGGTCAACCCCCTGGACGCCTCCGTCACCAATAACAATGTCCCGCGGTCAGTCCCAATGTCCCAATTTGCCTGTATTTCACAGACGTTTAATGTGGACACAGAGACTTAAACAACATTCCGGACAGGTATAGAGCCTTCAGGGTATGAGGAGGGCAGTGTGCAATATACAGTACCTATAGAGAAACTGTGTCCACATTAAACATCTGGCATTCACAGCTATACAGCTGTGTGGATATACTTTTTTTTTCCATCTGTGTCTTTTCTGCTGGGAAAAGACACTAAATGTATTTGCTGGCCTCTAGTGGAAATAGTTCATCATTACAGCTCTCACATTGTTCTGGTCCTCATGAGGTCTATTTCTTAGCGATAGGCCTAAGAAAACACTTTATTGTTTGGGGGGAAAAGTTGACATTTAGAAGATATTGAACATCCATTGCACGGACCAGACATAATGCCAGATTAGATGGAATTCTCTTATACTTGACGAGAAAAAACGAGAAAATCCATACTCAAGCTCTGGATTCATGGAGACATCTGTGGGGTTTTTTTTTTTCGTCTGCAATGTAACGTCTGCTCTTTATGTATGTAATATATGGTTTAAGGTTACATTGAGGTTGGAGTTACGTGTTGCTATTGAGGTTAAGATTAAGTTGGACTAGCAGTGGAAATAGCATTTATTTATTTGAATAAAACGTCATTTGGGTGTTCTCACTGTATGTTCAGGCAGGGGGAGGGTCGTCCCAGCTGGACTCTGTTTGGCAGGCTGTCTGAGCACAACGAGACGGCGCTGTTCAGAGAGAAGTTCCTGGACTGGGCTGAAAGGAAGAAGGAGGAGACGGCCCTGGCTGAGGAAGTGAAGGTATTCGTTAAATCCTCAACCTTAATTGAACTCCCGCAAATAGACCCACAACATCCTGGCAAGATACATGCTGTTGTTTAATTTATTTTCATTATTTTTTTCCCCGACCGTTTCTGAGAGAGAGAGACAGAGAGAGGGTGTGTGTTGTGTCAGTCACGCTTGTATGTATCACGTGTGTGCATCATCTCGCATATGGGCATGCGCATAGTTTTGGGGTGGACCCAAGGGTACGCGACCCCACCAATATCCAGGGATTATTGTTTTGACCCCACCAATAATATTGGTGGGGACAAAACAATAATCCCTGGATCAAATATCATTATTATTTGATCACTGAAAAAAAAAAACGTCTCATTCACATTGCAGCGAAGAAAGGGCTCCGTCTATTTATATGCTTAATGATTACCTTTGTAGCGGAGCGCCAAATTGTTTCTCTGTAGATCCATCTTTTTTTTTTTTTTTGCTTAAAATAGTCCCTTTACCAAAACATTGCATGGGACCGATACTACTAACATGCCGTGAGTCGGGGTGTGCGGATGTGTCCCCACGTCATCCATTGACTTTGTATTGAAGCCAGGGGAGTGCTACAGCTGGGGGCTGTGTCGTTGCGCTGGGACACGAACATTATAGGGTCTCTAGCGTCTATCCATGCGTGGTATGACTGGATCGGGCCATTCATTCATTACGGTGCACCCCCCTCTCCTGTCCACGGTGTATAATGCACCCCATAGACTCATAGTGTGAGGACACCCAATGATTTTCTCGGATAAGCAGGCTGAGACGTGGGGAAAAACTCGTATTTCTCCGTGTAAGGCCTTATTGGTGCAACGTGGGCACATGACTGTCAAACGCGAGTGAGATGGCAAGCAAAAGGAAGAAAGTGGACATACGGAGCTTTTTTTCAAAGAAATCTGTAAGTCACACTATCACGCGATAATGAAATCACGTTTGGAACACATCACGTTAGCAGGGCAAAATCGTGCCCTGCTAAATCAAATCAGAAGGAAATATAAACTCACTTAGGCCTTATAGATCTGTAACTCTTGAGTGTTAAAATGCTTAATGCTGTATAGTTGAAAATAAAGTAGGCCTATTTTTTTCCTGTTATTGTACAGTTTTGTATTATGGAGAAGTAAACAGAAATGTAAACTTTCCATTTTTGTCATTGATTGATTCGGATCATTCAGTTATACACCGATTGAAGTTATATAATTTGTGGCAGTTTTTCAGAGGATTAGGACCCCACCAATGTCAAAGGTAAAGTTTCGCCCTTGCATATGGGATGTCAAAAAGAATATTGTAGTAAAAACAAATATGCATCGGGTCTAGACCGCATCTTGGTGAATTCTGTGTCTGATCCCTAGTCGGCTATGAATCGTTTAGTGTGAAAGCCACAAGGATATAATAACAGTCTATTTAACAGTCTTGTAGTGCGGAATACATCACCATCTGGTGATTTGCCGACAAGTTCGAACTCCTGCAGTCTGTATGAGCCATAAATAAGGCAAAGACAGTCACCAGTGGCAACACAGTAGTTACAGATACAGACACTAACACTGTACTTGAGGAGGGGAAACTTCATAGTGAATTAATGATGAATTCATACATTAAGTCATGATGAATTTATCATGAGCTCATCATTAAGTCAAGTTCAGAGACCAACCCTCCTCCTGACTCCTACCTGCCTATGAACACTTCTGGGCATAGAAGTGGAATAAGGATTACACTTGGTTAATTCACCATACGTTAATAGTGAGGAATCGGAATTAAACATGAGTTCATGATAGATTAATGTATGACTTTATCATTAATGCATCATTAATTACACACCTTAATTAAGCATTAATTCCTGCAGAGGGGAGGAAAAAGTCAGGTACAGTTGGGAGCAGTGACCCAAAAACTAAAGATCAACCATCAAGAAAATGGATAAAAAATGACTATGACTTAAGCAGATGCAAAGCATCTCCAAAGGGTTGGGGGTACAGTAGGTTAACGGCAAGAAAAGCTGCTGCACACTAATTCCAACTATTTTGCTCTCACGGCTGCTGCATAATTCTATTGCACAATACTTTACTCCTGGTACTACTGATGAATTATCATAATTAATTTGGTGTCAGTCTTATTTGTTCCTGTATTTACATGCTTTTAAATGCCCTTTATGTATTTATATGCCTCAAAGCCTTATGTAAAGAACCTTGAATTGCCTTCCATGTTGTACAAATATACTTGCCTCGCCTTTCCTTGCATAACCCTACTTAACTTGATTAAATGCATTATAAGTATGTATGGGTTTGTTAAGTTTGCCTTGGCTTATACAGTATATAGAGCTGGGGTTTTCAACAGGTGGTCCAGGGACCACCAGTGGTCCCTGAGAGGATTCCAGGTGGTCCACAGGCTGAATGATAGAAAGTTGGTTAACCAGTTGTAACTCTTTGAGAGCGTAAACATGAAACCAAATGGACCCTTGCGGGTCCATTTGGTTTCATGTTTACACTCTCAAGAGTTAAAATATTCATCATGTGAATTAGCCCAAGTCTACGCAACTAGAGAATGTAGAAGATTTAATGGTCGTTTTGATCTGTATCTGTCTGTTTTGTTTCTGAAATCCAGCCTGGACTTGTGGACAAAAGAAATCATTTTTGGGGGGTCTGTGGGGCAAAAATACCATCAAATGGTGGCTCAAATTCTGAATAAATAGTGGGCCCTGGAATAGGAAAGGTTGAAAACCACTGATACAGAGTATATCCAGGTCTAAACTCTTCTCTCTCTCTGTGTGTGTGCTGTTCAGAGTCCAGTCAGCCTCAGCCACCAGTCGTCGCTGGACCTGGAGCTGCGGCCGTGCGACGCCAAGGCCCTGCTGGACAACGAGCCGCCGCCCGTCAGGACCGTGCTGGAGGCCGTGGACGTCCAGCGAGGACACGGCCTGGTCAGGCAGGAGGACGGCCGGCAGGCGGAGCTGAGCACCGTGAAGGTGGACGCCTGGCACATCAGGGAGCACGGCGAGGAGGCGCTGGACAAGGAGAGCCTGGGTCAGCTCCACGAGGGAGATGCCTACATCATCCGCTGGACCTACTCCATCACCACCGTGGGTGAGTTTGTGTTGCAGAGACGGAGAGGTCACCTGGCACAGGGATTCTGCCTAGACATGGGGAGGGGAAGCCTCACCCCATATTAGCAGAGTTCGAGTTTCTGACAGCGTCTGTTTCTTTCTTTTTACAATGAGTTGGGTGCTGTCATCTTCTAATTTTGAATACAGACCATCTCAGAACCAGCCTCAGTGGCTGGTTAAGATTCACCTGTGGCTGGAAGCAGATTCATTGTTGTATCATAGATAATGTAAAGTAAAGGTTGATTTTCCATGCTACCCTGGGATTTATATAGTTGGTGACCCAAAACAGGTGGTTCATTGTTGTTACGAGGGTTGTAAAGCGGCGAGGAGCCTTTCGTTTCAGGATTGGTTTGTGGGGATCGGCAAGCTAGCAGCATATGAAAAGATGACATATTGGAGGTCTGACAGTCACAGAAGGGATAAATACTGTATATTGATCAATGGGGAGGTTATATATAGGATATAGCTGTCGGAAGTTCAAAAGTGGTGTGAGGGCAACATACTTCTTTGTCTTTAGTTAATATTGACCCAGGTTCAATGGCATTTTTTGTGATGTTGTAATGTATTGTCTGTATTGTATTGGCATTGTCTGTATTGTATTAGTTTTGTGAAAAAAAAAGAATCATACAATCCTAAGAGAATAAAGTTAATATAAGATCCATAGTATTCTTTTTCCCTAAAGTGAAACATTCAGTATATAAAACATGTATAATTTTGTAAAATGTAAAAGTTTGCATGTATGACATTTATATAAAATGGTTAGGGGTACTAATGTTTTGGATTAGGGTTAATGTCAGACACACGTGGGCAGTTAAGACTGGCCTGTGGCTTTCGTGTGCCATGCCACTCAAAGTGAATAGTGGGTTTGGCTGCTGGAGGCAGAGGGTTGGGCTACCATGTCTGGCAGACGTAGAGTAGTCAAGGGGTAATAATATGTCAAGCGTGTGAGTTACATGTGAGTTATGTGGGTCGGTGTGCAGCGCAGCAGGGCCTGCGGTTCAACAGAATGAAATGAAGTGTTGAATGATGGTAAATAAAAGACCATCACTGAGCTTTCTGGACCAAAACTGACGTCTTGAAAGTGATTCATACCCGGCTGTCGGAAACATTTAACTTCAAAATGTTTCATCTCATATTAAGGAAAAAGGGCAATCAGTCCCGTTTTGGTCAAGTTGTAAATAGCACAGATCTTTTTTTCATGATACATAATACAACATGATGCATCTCTAAGCAGATTATTCAAAGTGAATTGGATTATCTGTCTATCAACTTGATAAATTGTTTAGCCGATATTTGGCAGTCTGACCCCCTTGTGTTTTTAGAAAACAGCAAAAAACAAGGTATAAAGCTCACACTGTATTAGCGGCACAGCATGAAATCAATCTAATGAATTGCACTACAATGCAATGTAGTGCAATTCATTAGATCTGCTATTATCGGTGCTTGAGCACACAACTAATAAAAGCATAAGCACACTATAGACTTTAGTACAGGACAAGTAGTATGGAGACTGGGCCTTTTATCTCTGGGTGTCCACAATTTCCTTTGTTTTACTCTTGTTGTTTGTGTCATCTCTCTCAGTGGGGAAGCGACAGAAGCCTGGGGAGTTAAGTGTCGGTGCACCAGGCAGGGAGAGGAGCGCTTGTTTCTTCTGGCAAGGCCGCCAGTCCAGCGTCAGTGAGAAGGGAACGTCGGCACTCATGACGGTGGAATTGGGCAACCACAGAGGGTCCCAGGTGAGTGAGTGTCGATGACATATAGCCAGTAGTACATTCTGTTGGTGTTTATTACATTAGCGTATTTTTCCTTTTTAGTTTCAGTCAGTGTCATACTCATCGCATGGCGATCCATCTGTCAGAAAGTAACTGGTGTTTGCCTTTTTCCTTCTCCACATGTGTTGCTGTAGGTCTTAGTGAGTCAAGGAAAGGAACCTCCATGCTTCCTCCAACTCTTCCAGGGAGGCCTGGTCATCCACAAGGGCAGTAGAGAGGACAACACCAACAACAGAGGTTACATTTTAATAATATCATTATAATAAAACATGCCGCATGCCACATGATAGGGCAAATAGGCGCTGGCCTGACAGCGTGTTGCGTGTTCGAGTGCCGTTCATGAAGACCTTTTCTGCATGTCTCTGCATCCCCTACTCTCTCTACCTCCTTCCTAATAATCCTTTGGGTTAATGATTGATGATCACTGAGGATTTTACTTTGTGAGCTCCATCCAATTCACTGCACTACAGAACTATGATTAAGAACTGTTTCACAACCTAAATCAATCATAATTATTCTCCTTTTGCTCTTGACACTTTAAGGCCACCAACAAGTGGGTGGTTTCAAATAGGTGGAATTATTTTGGGAGTCATTTAGTCACAGTATATTATGGGATAAAAAGAAATTGTGCACAACCAAAATCCTTTTGAAGGCAGATGCTAGTCCCAAGCCACAAAGAGAACAAAGGCAAATGAGATGGACTGTACAGTGTAGTTGGCTTAAAGTGGCTTTTTATGATGACACACAGTATTACAGCAAGTAATATGTCGCGTCTGATTCTGACTAACCTGATCTGACTCTGACTGAAGAAGAACATTACTTAAAACCTTGTTTGCGTTAAACGGCCGTATCAATTAGCATTGTTTTCTTCCATTACTATCGGAGATAGTCAGAGAGCTGCGTGCAAATGGAACAGAAACATCTAATCGTTGCCCATAATCAGTGTTGTAGTGGTACTTTTAAAAGTGGGGGGACGCCTCTGAAAGGGATTCGATTTTTTTTTTTCTGAGAGTGTACAAATGTGAACCAAATGGACCCTAGCGGGTCCATTTGGTTCCATTTGTACACTCTCAGAAAAAAGGAAACTCATTAACATGGTGAAACACATCTTGATGATGTCACCAAGCTGTATTTCACCATGCTAATGATTTTTTTTTCAGACCCAAAAATATTTTAGATGTGAGAAGTGGGGGGACGCCGCCCCCCCGCGTCCCCCCTCCACTACACCCCTGCCCATAATGGCATCGTCTTTCTTTTTTCCAGGAGGTTGGAGATTGTTCTGCGTCCGTGGCGAGGCAGCGGTGGAAGCGTCTCTGGTGGAGGTGGACTGCCACAGTGCCAGCCTGCGCTCCCGTGCCAGCCTGGTGCTGCTCGGCTCCCACAGGAACCAGCTGTACCTGTGGCACGGCTGTAAGGCCCACGTCGGCGCCAGGCAGGTGGCCAACAGGGCTGTGGAGAAACTCACTCAGAGGTAAAGCACCTCCCGGATTACGCCGGGACAGCAGTCGCACTACTTTGACTAAATACCTCTAGATTAGTGTTTTTCAACCTTTTTCATACCAAGGACCACTATTTGTTCAGAATTTCAGCCACAGGCCACCACTTAATGACATTTTAGCCCCACAGACCGAAAAACTAAAGATTCATTTTGCTTTTGTCCACAATACCAGGCTGGATTTGGGAAGCAAAACAGACAAACATACAGATCAAATGACCATTAATCGTCTACATCCTCTAGTTGTGTCGACTTGGGCTATATCTAATTCAATATCTAAAGCTAATGCTTAAAACACCAAAATGGTTTCCCATACAGAATGGGTTAACATAGCAGATGTACAAGCTTGCACAGTGGCACAAAGTGATGGATGTCAACTTGTACAGCTGCTGTTTAGACGACACATTCCATTATGCCATACTATTAAGACGATATCCAAACTTCAGAGGATATCTACTCTGATCTATATCTTCCCCCGTCCTAAAGTAATATATATGGATGTATGATGAAGTGGGTCAGTGTCTGTGTCTACATGGATGGTCAACAGATGGACCTCCAGTAACCAGTGCGTGTGTGTGTTGTGCCAGATGTCCCTCTGAGCTGGACCTGAGCACCAGCAGCAGGCTGAAGGTGGAGGAGGTGGACGAGGGCTCAGAGCCGGCCGACTTCTGGAAGGCTCTGGGTCAACAGGACAAGAAGGCTTACGACTGCATGCTTCAAGGTACGCCTGGGCTGCCAGCCAAGGCTAGAATAGTCTGGGATTTTTGTCATTCTAGTTAGTTTTTAAGTATACTGATTTTTCTTATTTTATTATTATTATTATTATTTTTTTTTTCAATGAGAAAATGCTCAGTGGGTTGAGTCCGTGTGCACATGAGTTTCTGTTAATTGTGTTAAGAAAATTCAGATCAGATTAATCAATGAAATGAATTAATGCCATCAAATCATTATTTTTGACAGCCTTAATAATAATAATAATAATATAAAAACTAAGGGCATTTCTGTCTATAATTACGGTTATATAATTACATCATTATTTTTTTATATATATAACAAGCTGGGTACTGGCTTGTGCAATAATGCAATAATACGAAGTACTTCAATTGACTTGGAGCACATTGAGCTGACAATTAAAAGAAATCATTTAGCAGATTCACATTTTAGGCCAGGCTATCTCAAGGCTCTCGTCCCAGAATGACTTGGGCCGGGTGTCTTGCAGGAGACAGCTGTGTCAGAGCTTCCATATTAAAATTGCAATTCATCACACTTTAGTGGCTCTTCGTTACCAGTGCGTCTGATACTCGCAAAAGCACTACTAAATGATGGGCCATTAGTGGCACTTGAACGCCTAACGCTTTAATGTAATCTCTGGTTTGCAGATCCAGGGAAGTACAATTACACGCCCCGCCTGTTCAAGTTCAGTGCCAGCTCTGGGGTGTTCGAGGCGGAGGAGCAGCTGAGTTCAGCCCGGGTGACAGAGGGCGTCATGGCCATGCCGTTTCTGCAGGACAACCTCTACTCTGCAGCGCAGCCAGGTACCGCATAGAGATGCTTTGTTTCTTATTGTTTCTTTTGTTCTGTTCTGTTCTGTTCTATTGTTTTTTTATACACTCAACAAAAATATAAACGCAACACTTTTGTTTTTGCTCCCATTTTTCAGGGGATGGACTTAAAGCCCTAAAATTCATTCCAGATATACAATATAACCATTTCTCTCAAACACTGTTCACAAATCTGCCTAAATGTGTGATATTGAGCACTTCTGCTTTGTTAAGATAATCCATCCCACCTCACAGGTGTGCCACATCAAGATGCAGATTTGACATCATGATTAGTGCACAGGTGTACCTCAGACTCTCCACAATAAAAAGACATCTTGAAATGTGCAATTTTCTTTTGCCTTATTGGGTTTATGGGCCTCCGAACCAGTCAGTATCTGGTGTGACCACCATTTGCCTCATGCAGTGCAACACATCTTCTTCGCATAGAGTTTATCAGATTGTCAATTGTGGCCTGTGGAATGTTGGTCCACTCCTCTTCAATGGCTATGTGAAGTTGCTGGATATTAGTGGGAACTGGTACACACTGTAAAAATGGTAATAACACAATATTACCACATTATTACCATTTCGACAGCGCATACCAGTTCCCACTAATATCCAACAACTTCACATAGCCATTGAAGAGGAGTGGACCAACATTCCACAGGCCACAATTGACAATCTGATAAACTCTATGCGAAGAAGATGTGTTGCACTGGATGAGGCAAATGGTGGTCACACCAGACACTGACTGGTTCGGAGGCCCATACACCCAATAAGGCAAAAGAAAATTGCACATTTCAGGGTGTCTTTTTATTGTGGAGAGTCTGAGGTACACCTGTGCACTAATCATGATGTCACATCTGCATCTTGATGTGGCACACCTGTGAGGTGGGATGGATTATCTTAACAAAGCAGAAGTGCTCAATATCACACATTTAGGCAGATTTGTGAACAGTGTTTGAGAGAAATGGTTATATTGTATATCTAGAATGAATTTTAGGGCTTTAAGTCCATCCCCTGAAAAATGGGAGCAAAAACAAAAGTGTTGCGTTTATATTTTTGTTGAGTGTATATATATTTATCTTTTATAGAACAATAAAGTATCATGTTTCTTTGATGTTATATCAACTTTACAATCTTCACAACATGTCATGTCATCGCGGGGAGATCTACTGTATGTTGTTCTCAAAAATATTAATAATATTGATATTAATTCATTAGATTGATTAACTGTTAAGGCTTGGGTCCAAACAGTGTCATATGGTCCATTGAATGAGCCCTTCTCAAAACCCCAACCTTTGGGGTGGGGTTTGTTCACTGTCCAATGACAATCTAAATACTTTAGCGACTGTTGTTATCCAGGTCAAGCTTTCTTCTTCTATCGGGCCTATGGGGCAAGGCCGGATTGGGGAGGGACTTAGTGAAAGGCTAATTCCACGCATTGAATCGCTGGTGTCCCTGTGCGTGGGGGCCTTACACTCATAATAATGGAGCTAGTTCTCCTGTAACAAAAGGACCACAACGAAAATGGCACAAGCACAGCTATTTCTGTCCTCCATTAAAGTATTTTCCAAGGTTCTTGGCAGTTGAATCAAACTAAAGACTCTGTTCCTGTCCTGTGTGGCAGCATTGTTCCTGCTGGACAACCGCATGGAGGTGTACCTGTGGAACGGCTGGCAGCCTGACGACACCCAGTGCACCGGCTCTGCCAAGATGCGCTGGGACAACCAGAGGAAGTGTGCCATGGAGACTGTGCTGCAGTACTGCAAAGGTCAGCCTTCCCAAAGGCCCTTATTCATAGGTTTAGGGGAAAAATGGAAACAATTTACAGTACATTAGATGGAGGTACAGGCTTCCCCTCCTTTGTCATTAACAGCATTTCCATGACAAATCTACATACCGGTATATAGCCTCTGTATTGCGTATTTTTTGTGCAAGTATAACATCATACAAAGTTAACTGCTAAATAGAAAGGTCAAACATAATCATCCAACACGCAAAACAATACTGACGTTTTGGTGAAATGCTTTGAATTAACTTTTCAGTATCTCCAAGTGTGAATAAAGTAAGATTGTTACATCATGTAGCCATGAGGTATACAGTAAGAACATATTGATAAATCTCAAAGCTTTATAAATAAAACCTTTACATATAACTTGGATACAGTACAGCAGGGCTTAGTTAAACACATAGTTTTGCTCACACACTAACCGGTCAATGAGGCCCATCATGTTATTTAAATAGAAACCTGGGTAAATTTTGTTAATTAATACATAATGATATGCATTGTGTGTTGGTTGCAGAGAAGAACCCACGGCGCCCTCCTCAGGCCTACCTGATCACAGCAGGCTGTGAACCGCTCACCTTTACAAATATCTTCCCCCACTGGGAGAAGGACCCTAAGGTCACTACACAGGTGGGACACCCCTTCTCCACTTAAAATCATTATGAAAGGCACCACGTTTCACTCTTACCTCTGCACTCTATTATGTGTCTATTAACCTTGTCGACCAGAGCTCATGCTTACGCTGCTTATTCCGATGTCACCCTTGGATTAACCTCTTAATCCCTCTAGACTTCATTGACCAAAGTCCCCCAGGTGGCTGTACTTGGCACGATCGAGAGTTTTAATTTTACAATGTAGAATTTGGCAGCTGTGTTGATTGTTGATTTGATAGCTGTGTTGATTGATATATTTACGCACCCTGCACACTATAGCAGTTTCTGATTCCAAGCTCTGTGTGCGCGCAGCAGGCAGAGGGCTCCAAGAACAAGGTGGTCTTGGTGAAGGAGGCTCTGTCCAAGCTGAGTAAGCTGCAGTACTCCATCGAGGAGCTGACCAGCAAGCCCCTGCCAGAGGGCGTGGACCCCCTGCGCCTGGAGGACTACCTCTCTGACGACGACTTCAAGGTAAATCAAAGACCTCCTTTGAGTTTTCACTTTTTACATGTGTAAAACTTAAATGTTGTGAGTGAATACATTCCAGATTGCAGCTTTAATTCTCCAAACCAAAGCCCCAAAGCATGCTGCTTCATAACAGTGGTGTGCCAGCCACAGAAGCGTAGCGTCCATTGGGCCACTTGGGCACAGGCCCAGTCAATTTAGATCTGGCGCGGTCTAGCTCCTGAAAGACGGTGGTGAAAATAACAAACAAGAAAAACAACAAAAGATACATTGGCAGTAACATCGTGTCACCAGCCATTCCACCTCGGAGGAGAATTGGCAGCCCCGGCCTCACCCCTGTGCATGCAAAATTGTGTTTTAGCCAACCAGAGCAAGCCACCTTCCTTTTTAAAAGGATCCCCCATTAGCAAGTTGGCAAAGCTGGTCTCACCTATAGGCCTATTTCATGTGTTACAGAAACTTCTTGAGATGAGTCGAGTGGAGTTCCACGCTCTGCCAAACTGGAAGCAGCAGAACTTGAAGAAAAGCAAGGACCTGTTTTAACCCCCCCCCCCCCCTTGTTTTTATCCTAAGGAAAGTCATGGATCCCCCCCCCCCCATCTTGTAAAGACATAAGGGGGGAGAACTATGTACATTTGGGTTACAGTACATTAAGTTGTATAGCATTTAAATGCCATACTGTAGCCAACAATTATGTGCAATTGTCAAATTTTGGCAGAAACTTTTTTCTAATATAGTTGTGTAACTATATGTAGCTCCACATTATACATATGTAATATACTATAAATGTAATTTCTCTTATGTTTACTATTGTGAGAATGTGTTTCTGTAAAATGTCCATGCTTTTATTGATCAACAAAGGGAGTTATTCAAACACTATACAGATGACGCCTTTGAAGAAATCCCACTCTGGACTGTTGTTGGACCCATAAGGGTACTTTTGGTTACAAATATATAACACTGAGGAGATGTAATAATAATGATGACGATGATGTATTTGTATAGCACCTTTCATACAAAGCATGCATCTCAATATGCTTTACATTAAAGAGATTCAAACATTTTGAACAGATTCAACCTAGAAAAAAGATAAAAAATGAAATGGCTAAAAATCTGTACATCTGTAAAGCAGACTAGTATGCTATCACAAGGTACAAGCTGGAGTGATCTGTTAACTACGGGTAGTTGGCTGAGAGGCTGTTTTGCTATGCATAATACTGTACTGTGTTGAAGAAAAGAATTGTTTGCAGTACTATTGCTGCATACTGTAATCTACTATGGTGATTGAAACGGGTGTCATGAAGAGGGATGTCTACAGTGACTGTCATTGCATATGCTAGCAGCCTCTCACAACTACAAGTCAAACTTTGATCTTCTGTGTCAAGAAATCATACAAATCGTTTTGTTGAGACTAGTTCACTGTGGTAAAAATGTGTTGTTAACCCCACACAGTATTAATTTCTGCGAAGACTTCCTGTAAATACAACAGACAAACAGTTTAAAAATGAGTGTCATTTCTGTACTTGAAACAGACCCTTTTTAATGAGTTCCAATATTTGCAAAATATATATGTATGGTTAAAATGGCTGAAATTATTTTATGCCTTATCCTAGAAAGTAGAAACCCTCCAACGACCCCCATGTCCTGGACAATTTGGATCAGGACAATTTGTAATTTCCTGTGTGCCATTGATGGCAACCATCTATAAAGCCTGTGACTTGCTGGTTTTCTGCAAGTAACGGGTGAGGTGACAGATTGTATAAGTAGCCTATGCTGGTTGACTGGGACCAAACTAACCGTGTGTGTGTGTGTGTGTGTGTGTGTGTGTGTGTGTGTGTGTGTGTGTGTGTGTGTGTGTGTGTGTGTGTGTGTGTGTGTGTGTGTGTCCATTTTCATTAATGTGTGTTCTATAAGCTGCCTTTACCACAGCTCAAAGCCCAGTTGTGTAGGGCAAGAGCTTGTGCTGTGAATTATCAATTATATTACTCTCTGATCTATCTGCTTTGTATAATGCTCTGTAGAACTATAGTACAGTATGGCTGCATGATGGTGACAAAACATCACATTGCATATGTCTTTTCTAATATATGAGATGTGCCATGTAAATGACATGTTGTGAGCATTTTTTATCTCAGTGTTATATTTTGGTTTGACATGGTGGATGTCATGCATTGATGCGTTAATTGTAATCAAAACACTGTTTGGTATGGACAGCACCTAATGTCACTGAGAGCTGTAAAGCTGCTAGAACCTATTCAACAAAATATACTGATGCTTGGGCCTCAAGGGGTCGAAACAGGAAACAATGGCAAGAACTCAAACATAAGCCAGTACATGCTGACGCAACAAGGACTGACTGGGACACAACAATACATCTTGGAGGGTGATTTCACATGAGTTACAGCTCGGAAAGACATGAACATCAAACTACTATATAACTAGAACATGGAGCGCAATACATATAAAATACAAGAGCTAGACACGGTAGCAAATGGCCAAATTGATTCAATGTGACTTTAACACTATGCTCGGGTAGCTGCTGCAAATGCGGCAATACAATGTGTCATGTCGGCCTGTAACCAACAGGGTGTGCTGTGGGTCCAATTTTGACATAATATTAACACTTACCCCCCAATCCTGCTCAATAATGTGGTACAAATGAACAGATGGAGTGTAAAACTGAATCATAAAAAGTAATACTCATGAGAGAGCGGCACAGCATTCCGGTTTTGTATCCATTCATCAACGGCATATACTAGTATAGAATTTCAAAATGTCTAGACTGTGACTGACATTGAGTCAGGAAGGATCACCTTCATGAATATTGCACTGCTCTGCTCACCGCGTGGCCCATGCAGGGTGAATCTAGGCATGGGCATGGGGGGCCAGTGCCCCCCTAAATGCCCAGACTGCCCCACCAAACATGATGGCATGCAAAACAACCCAAGATATTTCAATGCTTAAGTATTTGAAACACTACTACTGCTACTGACTAACTACAGCTGTGTCACCACTAAACCAACAGCATTTCATCATTGAAAACAGAAAACTCTCTGTCTCAGTCAGACCTTTAGCTTTATGCATGCTGCATGTACGTCTGTTGCAACTTCAACAACAACTGGTGTTATTATTGATGCTTTAGGCTAGGCTACTTGTCTAATAAAAGCCCTGTCCCTCCAATTGAGAAATGTTACATCTGCCCCTGGGCCCATGACTCATATCATACATAGTAATGGCTGTATTTGAATGACACCTGCTCAGCCAGGAGGCTGCCCATATCAGGTGCCATGCAAGGTCCATTATTAATTCCATCCTTAAAGCTTTCCCTTTCTGCCTCTCTTCCTCACTCACACACATACACACACGTGTGCGCAGCTGCACTCACACACAGGCCCCACACAGGTCTGTCACAGATGTGTAGCCTGAATGAGCAATTTTGCACTTGCCCACAGGCACAGATTGATGAAACTATAACACACACAGGACTTGCCGTTGCAACATTTTTTTTATGACCGTATGGTCCCTGTTCCTTGGTCCCATGACCAATTAGTGTGCTGTCCACGTAAGTCCTGTAGGCCTATGATTCTCAGCTCAGGACCTCGCTGTGCTGGCTCAGCCTGGCTGGAAGACAGGCACCATCACTGCTGGCTTTCCTCTCTTGATAGCTGATTCTAGTCAAACAAAACATATTGATTATTTTCAGTCATCAGAATTATTGCTTTTTATGTCCCTATCTGCTTCTGTGTGCCATTGAAATAAAACAAAGGGGCCTTCAAGTAATCTTTTAAAAACAAGACAAGTTTTTGACCTATAACTTATAAGGGTTATGCCACCATTAAGTCACCACTATGGAGGGTTCATCTTGTCATCTCAAAATGAGATGTGTATGCAAATTCGATATTTTTGGCCTGAGGGTCGTTCTCATTAAATAGTTATGCTACCTCTTCTGGGATGCATAAATACACTTTGAGTTTCAGGGTGATCCATTTTTGATATATAATAATTTCAGAATATAATTTGTTAAGTTGTACCGAAGCGGAGATGTGTACTGTTCAGTAGCAACGACGCAAGTTCTGGTCAGGCGAAGGAGGACAAAGGCCCGGATGCAATCTCAGCAGCCATCTTTCCCATTGACTGTCTGTTATTAGTCTTGCCACTTGAATACAGGCCGGGATCGGTTGCCTGGAGGAAGGAAGGTGTCTGTTGTAAGACCCAGAAACACCCAACGATTCCAACACTGATGATGTGTCCAAGTTCATTAATCAGTAGATTTGTCGATCTTGGCCTAAAGGCAGTGAAGGCACTAGAGTAGACAAAGATCGTGCTATCTGAAGGTGCACAGCAACTCCCATAGGAATCCAGACAGTAATGGTGCACTTTTTTCAAGTAAAAGTACGGTATCCGAAAATACCTGTATTATTACTGCATAACTACGTGTATCCGAAAATACCTGTATTATTAATGCATGACGACTTTTACTGTTAAAAGTACAAGTCAAAGTAAAATGTACCTTAAAGTGACAGAAGTAGTAAAGTGGGCTATGCAGAATGTTTTCAAATGATGTGGATAATGTAGGGTAAATGTACACCATTGAGTGTAGTCCCACAAGAAACACAGTTTTGGACCAAAACAAGATGTATAAATTCACAGCGCTAGCTGTGTTTAGAAAAGAAGAAGATCTATATTCATGTTTATTCAAATATCACGCCGACATGGGAAACCTGATGCCATTTGCAGAGCAGATGGCAAGATGTGTCTGGTTCGTTTATTTATTATCAACCTCATCCAGGAGGATTAATCACCTGCATCACTCTGCCTCCTGGCTCAGGTGTCACATTGGCCCACTACAGCCTACAGAACCAATACCAAGCCCAACAATGAGGCTGCTAATACAGGCCGGACTAGACTGAGTAATAGCAACTAGGATATGGGTTGTAGCAGAGCAGGGAATAAGGGAGATCGGCCCTTTTTTTGTGCCGCCAAGCTTTGATCTTTGATTCAATTAAGCTATAAAATATGCTCTGCATCACTAATTATTATTTCTATTAAAATTCTGCATTTTTAATAGAAAGCTATAGATTGCCAAAAATAAACTTGAAAGGAATTCAGCATTATTTTACGGTTGGCTTTGCTTCATTGACTGTCATGTCAAAGTATTTGTGTATTCTGCCTTCTTGGTTCTATGACTGTTCTTTCATGCCGTAGCTGCGTCTTGTTAGTAATCACCCCCCATGTGTATAGAATACCTCCCTTGTTTCATCATTGTCGTGTAGCTATCTCTTTCTGTTTGAGCTGTCTTAATTTGTTTTATAATGTATAAAGGCTTTTGTCCGCTTTGTTTTATAAGTATGGCACAACTATGACAGTCAGATCGACTGTCACAACATAACACAATGGAGATATAAAAAGGAACAAGGAAATCAGCATTTCAAAAAAACAAAGAAGCCATTCTTTTCTTTTTCCAATTTTTTGACATAACACAAACAACAGCCTTACTCCTATACGCCCACCCTCTTGCTCTCGCCCCCTCCTCACTCTCTCTCTCTCACACACACACACACACACACACACACACACACACACACACACACACACACACACACACACACACACACACACAGTGAGAGATGTCTTTGTTAGATGTGTCAGCCACACATCCAGTCTTGAATTTTTGATCATCGTACCTCAGTCGCTGTGCACTTGTGCCCATACTGTGAAACTGAACCCAGGAGACATGATGCACCCATACCCAACCAACCTGCCTTCTCCTGGTGAGTCCTCAGGGCAGTGAGAGGAAATTATTTCTGCAGGGCCTAAAGGCTTGGACGCAGAGATAAATGTTTTCGCCCCTGTGTGCATGGTGGCTTGTGGGGGCGGGGCCCCTACCTTTTTAATATTCACAAACAAAGCAATGGCCAAAAAAATGGAAGTGAAATTGTAATCACACTGTTGTTTCTGGTTTAGTGTCACTAAGCAACATAAATCCAGAAACAATCTCACTTGCACCCAGGTGCAACACAAAAACGGCTAAATTGTGTGGACCCGTGTCGGTCACGTTCCTGTGACGCGTTCCGGTGCGTTGTGGCACACACCCCCGCCAAATCATAGACGAATTAGTCATGTGGCAGTGACAGTCAAACAGATGTTCGACATTCCATACAGTTTTCATTAGTAGCCCCCCCCCCACCGCAGTGGTGAAATTGGAACAGTTGGGTAGGGAATGTTGAAAACCTTGACATTGAGTTTTAGAGATGAAACCGGGATGTCACTGTACCCTCTCCTGCCCCAGCAGTGGAAGAACGCCCCAGGACTGTTCTTAATGTGCACTATATCGTCTCTTTCGTGCAAAAACCTCACATGTCCAAGCTGTTACTTTCCAGGATTCAAATTCAAACACAGGGAATGGAGCAGGTCCACAAGCTCAGAACTCAATGTAGCAGGTGGCTACAGCCTCTGTCATGATGGCCTCCAAAGTCTAGTATCTGCCCCCGGACCAAGGGGATGTCCTCTTGGTCTAGTGGTTAAGATGTTGGACTTTCACGCGGGAGACCCGGGTTCGAATCGCGGGCGTTACATTGGTGCCGTGACCCGGATCGGGTTTCCCCGTGGAAGGAGGTCAAAAGGGAGGTGAGTGTAGCAGGTGGCTACAGCCTCTGTCATGATGGCCTCCAAACTCTAGTATCTGCCCCCGGACCAAGGGCATGTCCTCTTGGTCTAGTGGTTAAGATGTTGGACTTTCACGCGGGAGACCCGGGTTCGAATCCCGGGCGTTACATCAATGCTTCGAATGCTTTTGTGTGACATAGTAGTACTAGTAGGATCAGTTTAAGGGGGGTGTCAATTTATGGAAAAAATATCACAAAGTTAGAATACACATAAGAGGTTTCTGGCCGACAGCAACGATATGTTCCCTGTTCTAGTTTCCTTTCTGTTCCGTTCCAGCTGTGTCTCGTTTGTAATCACCACTCATGTGTATCAAATTGTTCCCAGGTCAGTTCTTGTTAGATCACTGTGGTGTGCTGCCTGTTTGAGAGCTGTAAGGTCAGTCGACATCTTTACCTACAGTACACTTCCTGCTGTCCTACCTGCTCTTGGATCCTCGACACACTAGCACATGTCACAACCAATTTAAATATCCCCGTCATTTGGGACCCCAGGGGTCCTTGCGGGTGTTCCAGATGAGTGCCCATGCAGCCAAAATGATTGTTTGCTGCGTCTGCATGGTGTTATGGCCTAGTTACACCAGGCTTTTAAAAGAGTGAATAGGCAAAAATGCACACACACACACACACACACACACACACACACACACACACACACACACACACACACACACACACACACACACACACACACACACACACACACACACACATGCACTGTTATATCCAGTAACATTGTAAAGGTATATATTCACTTCAGTGATTTCACTGATTTCACATAATTCAAATATTACTTTTTTCTCTTTCTTTTGATAGTCCCCCCTACTATAGTGAGCTGTCCATATAAGGAATTCCTCCCTGTCCCCAGTGAAGACCTGCAGTAAAAAGAAAAAAAAGTTTGGGTCTTGGTTAGAGTATCTGTAGGAAGAGAGTAGCGGCACGCCTTGATCTCACCGCCTT
The DNA here is from genome assembly GCA_039105355.1 of Benthosema pterotum. Classification (NCBI taxonomy): domain Eukaryota; kingdom Metazoa; phylum Chordata; class Actinopteri; order Myctophiformes; family Myctophidae; genus Benthosema; species Benthosema pterotum. The sequence continues at coordinate 32,794,542 of CM076981.1, forward strand.
ACGCCTGCACTGGAGCTCTGCAAGTTCCAAACATAGATGTCACATGTTAGAACAAACTACCCCACGGGCCTGAATGTAAGACAGCGTTTTTTTTTTTTTTTTTCAATGAAAATATCCTATATCCTTATATTTTGGGGACTATATTGTGAGGAATTCAATGTTGTTTTTACACAAATGAGTTTAAAAAAAATGTGGGTCGTCTTATAACCAGGGCCGTCTTATATTCGGAACAACACGGTACTTCCATTGTATCCCATCCCCCTTATAACGACGCTCTTATGACGTCCGCCAGCAGAAAGGACCATGAGGGAAACAAGGATGAGTGAGTCACTCAAATGTCTATACAGAATACTGCAGTGTAGCTGTCTCAGCCAAGAAGAAAAATAAATGCTTGTTCTTATGAACTATGAGTGAAGTACAAGACCTTGAGAAGGGGGGGGCATTGTTCATTCACTTTGCAGCCAGCAGACAAAGGCTCAAAAGAACCCATCACTGACCGTGTGTGTGTGTGTTGCGCGCGTCCATCCATGCATGCATTCATGTGTGAGAAGTGAGTACATTCAGCAGCGATGATGTTTTTAATCACTGTTGGTATCTGTCTCCTCTCCCGACAGAGGGAGATCTGCATGCTGCATCCCAACACCAAACTTGGCAGAGGATTCAATCCTGCAGCTCAGCTCGGTTCGTTTGTGCTTCCACTCTTCCTTCAGAGCAGGGTCGGATTGACAATTGGGCGTACAGGGAGGTCTCCCGGTGGGCCACGACCCGTAGGGGGCCGGTGGTACCACGGTATGAATAAAAGCACTGGTTTTCAACCTTTTTGATCCCAGGGCCCACTATTCATTCAGAATTTTGAGCCAAGGACCACCATTTGATGACATTTCAAAAAATTCTAAAGATTTCTAAAGATTTATTTTGCTTTTTGGTCCACAATTCCAGTCTGGATTTGGGAAACAAACCGGTCAAACATACAGATCAAAATGAGCATTAATCTTCTACATTTTCTAATTAGACTTGGGCCAAATTTAGATGAATATTTTAACTCTTGAGAGCGTTAACATGAAACCAAATGGACCCGCAAGGGTCCATTTGGTTTCATGTTTACGCTCTCAAAGAGTTACATCTGGTTAACCAACTATACCAGGTATAGAACAGGTCCATCACACGCTGGTTGTGGTGGGCCGGTCTAGGCCAAATCACGCAAAAAATGTCCAGGCCGATTTTTTCGCCCAGTCCACCACTGCTTCAGAGCCAGGATTATCTTACTATTTGCTCTATTACCATGTTTGTACGGTATGTATTGATCGCTCCCTTCATTAAGATCTATATCTGGCACACAGCAAAAGGCTTTCCCTGCTTACATTTCTGGCAGGGGGAGATGAATGATTCATCCTTAATGAATTTTTCTGTTTGTTTCTAATTGTTCTGGGAATGGCACTCTAAAGGCCCGTCCACGCCCAGAATTACAAAGAGGAGCGTGTTAGAAATACTGCAGATTAGAGGTAAGAAAGCCAACAGGGCTTATAATGAAGTCATTCCCCCTGACAAAAGAATAAAAAAGGGGCAAATCACTGTCACTGTAAACAAAACAAGAAAGAGACAACAAACTTTAAAATAAATAAATAATCAATTATGTGGGGCGGCAGTGGCTCAGGGTTAGAGTCACCGGATGGTAACCACAAGGTTGCCGGTTCAATCCCGGGCTCCCGCAGAGTTAGTGTCGAAGTGTCCTTGAGCAAGACACTGAACCTAATTGCTCCTGATGTGCTAGTAGGTACCTTGCATGGTTTCCACTGCCATCAGTGTATGAATGTGTGTGTGAATGGGTGATGCACAATCTATGTAAAGCGCCTTGGATAAAGGCGCTATATAAATGCAGCATTTACCATTTACCATGTATATAAAGATTGTGTAAATTTTCTGTCTTAAATTAAATCCAAATGTAGAGTGTTCAGGCACGTTGTTCCAAAAGCATGTGATTGAGTCTACACAGTAGCCTATAGTCCTAATTAAGCCAGCCATGTGGAGATCTGATTGATCGATTGATTGATTGTTTGATGTTTGTACTCACCCAAAATGCATGTACATGAACATTTCTGCCAAAAGGATTAAACCCCAACAGCTTATTACCATTTTGGGCATTGTGTGTGTGTGTGTGTGTGTGTGTGTGTGTGTGTGTGTGTGTGTGTGTGTGTGTGTGTGTGTGTGTGTGTGTGTGTGTGTGTGTGTGTGTGCGTGCGCGCGCGTGCGTGGGTGTGTGCGAAAAATACAATCAATTATGCAATCTAAACAGCACAGACAACTAATGTAGCCAGTATTTGTTTGGATTCAAATGGTCTCTTTTATAATGTTTAAAGACCCACTCTTGAACCTTAGCGTGCCTCTAGTACATTCAGTGTAAACAGCAGTGTGTGAGCTTTTATTTTCAGTCCATTTCCAGAGAAGAGAGAAATGGTGTGGGTGAGAGATAAACCTCTGGGAGAGCCTGGTCAATAAAGAGGTTAAAAACAGTTGATTTTCCTGCTTTTGAGGTAAAGTCCGGCCATGCATCTGAAGGTTGTTATAGCTGTCATCAAACCAGCTGCAACAGAAAGCATTTGTTTAGTTTGATAACTTTAGACCAGCTGTGGTGTTCAACACTTTTCATATCAAGGCCCATTATTTATTTGGCATTTGAGCCACCGGTGGACCACTGTTTGATGTCATTTAGCCTCTCTAGTAGAGCAGATTAGTGAAACGATACTTCACTTTGGTATAGAAGCATGAAAATTGGCACAGATACTCTCCAAGGTCTACTCTTTAGGAAAAAGGCGCGTGCCACTCAAAATTCCAAGATGGCGGCCCCAAAATCCAAAATGTCCGCCCAAAAATGTGGTTTTTCCTTCATAACTTGAAATGCATTGATTTTACACCCCATAAATGTATTGAACATTAATACAAAGTTGGCCATTACGGACGGTTTGGCACCAAGATCGTGTCTGTATCACTTACGGCTCTTGAGATACAGTATATAGGTACTTTCACAGATTGAGGAGAGCAAGACATTTGTAACATTGATTCTTAAGTGAATCAAATGGTGATACAGGCATGAAAATTGGTACACACACTCTTCAAACCCCACTATTTCTAAAAGTACTGCGTGCCCTGCAAAATTCCAAGATGGCAGCCCCCAAAATCCAAGATGTCCGTCCAAAAATGTGGTTTTTCCTTCATAACTCGAAATACAAAGCTTTTAAGCCCCATAAATGTATTGAGCGTTAATATAAAGTCAGGCATTACGGACATTTTGATACCAAGTACATGTCTGTATGTAGTACGGTTCTTGAGTTACAACATATACGTAGTGATGTGGCACCATAAGTGTAACATTTTGGCATGTTTCACTCTTTAACTCAAAGATTCCTTTATCAGCATTTCTTCTATTTTCAGTAAATGGACCTACATGTATCTGCTATCATAAACCACTTCAAGTTTTTCAATTGATGAAACGGGTCGGGAGTTATTAAGCCAATTGTGAAGGGCTGTTTCAGTGCTAAAATTGCTGCGTACATTTTGCGAATATAAGCCACCCAGAAATGTCTGTCTGTGCATCTGTCCTTCACAATAAGTGTATATGTGAAGCGGACGCACCAAGTGTAGCATGTGTCATAGTATAATGGTATATTGTGCTAAAAGGCGTAATAGTGTAATATATGCAATAGTTTAATAGTGTAATAGAGCCAATAGTGTAAGATATGCAGTATATAACTGTAATAGGGTAATATATGTAATAGTGTAATAGGGTAATATGTGTAATAGTGTCATAGTGTAACATGTGTAATAGGGTAATATGTGTAATAGTGTCATAGTGTAACATGTGTAATAGGGTAATAGGGTAATATGTGTAATAGTGTCGTAGTGTAACGTGTAATACTGTAATAGGGTAATTTGTGTAATAGGCTAATACGTGCAATAGCATAATGTATGTACAATAGGCTACTAGTGTAATAGTGTAATAGGCTAATATGTGTAATAGTGTAATCTGTGTACATTAGGGTAATAGTGTAATATATGGAATAGTGGTCTAGTGTAATTGTCCTATTACACCATTACACATGATACACATATTTGTCTATTACACATGTCACAATTACACATATTACGCTATTATGCTATACCAATATTACAGTAATATATTACACTCTTACACTATTACCATAATGCACAAACATTACACTATTAGCCCTATTACACTATTGCATATATTGCACTATTACCCTATTACACATGTTACACTATGACACTATTACACATATTACCCTATTATGCTATTACACATGTTACACTATGCCACTATTACACATATCAACCTATTACACTATTACACATGTTACACTATTACACACATTACCCTATTATGCTATTACACATGTTACACTATGCCACTATTACACATGTTACACTATGCCACTATTACACATATCAACCTATTACACTATTACACATGTTACACTATGCCACTATTACACATATAAACCTATTACACTATTACACATGTTACACTATGACACTATTACATACATTACCCTATTATGCTATTACACATGTTACACTATGCCACTATTACACATGACACCCTATTACACATATTACACTTTGACACTATTACACATATTTCCTATTACACTATTACCCTAATGCAAAATATTACACTATTACACTTATTACCCTATTAAACATGTTACACTATGACACTATTGAACATATTACCCTATTACACATGTTACACTATGACACTATTACACATATTACCCTATTACACTATTACACATGTTACACTATGACACTATTACACATATTACCCTATTACACTATTACACATGTTACACTATGACACTATTACACATATTACCCTATTACACTATTACACATATTACACTGACACTATTACACATATTAACCTATTACACTATTACACATGTTACACTGTGACACTTATTACATACATTACCCTATTACAGTATACCGGTATATACTGCATATATTACACTATTATCTCTATTACACTATTGCATATATTACACTATTACGCATTTTAGCACATTATACAATTATAGTATGACACATGGTGCACTTGGTGCGTCCACTTCACATATACACTTATTGTGAAGGACAGATGCACAGACAGACATTTCTGGGTGGCTTATATTCGCAGAATGTACGCAGCAAATTTAGCACTGAAACAGCCCTTCGCGATCGGCTTAATAACTCCCGACCTGTTTCATCAATTGAAAAACCTGAAGTGGTTTATGATAGCAGATACATGTAGGTCCATTTCCTGAAAATAGAAGATATGGTGATAAAGGGATCTTTGAGTTAAAGAGGGAAATGTGCCAAAATGTTACACTTATGGTGCCTCATCACTACGTATATGTTGTAACTCAAGAACCGTAGCACATAGAGACATGTACTTGGTATCAAAATGTCCGTAATGCCTAACTTTATATTAACGCTCAATACATTTATGGGGCTTAAAAGCTTTGTATGTCGAGTTATGAAGGAAAAACCACATTTTTGGACGGACATTTGGATTTTGGGGGCTGCCATCTTGGAATTTTGCAGGGCACGCAGTACTTTTAGAAATAGTGGGGTTTGAAGAGTGTGTGTACCAATTTTCATGCCTGTATCACCATTTGATTCACTTAAGAATCAATGTTACAAATGTCTTGCTCTCCTCAATCTGTGAAAGTACCTATATGCTGTATCTCAAGAGCCGTAAGGGACTGTTCGTAATTTACCGGGGGGGGGGGGGGGGGGGGGGCTGGTGCGTAGGGGGGGAGGGCCATGATGAAAAAAAATGAGGTGAGGGGAGGGCCATGGCAAAAACAATCGGAGTTTAGGGGAGGGCCATGGGGAAAAAAGGAGACGGAGCTTTAGAGTATAGACTGAGTTACGTTTACTCATAGAGCTAGTAGACCAATGGCGATTCTTCTACATTGACTTCAACTGCAGTTTGTCCCTATTCAGGCCATTTGAACAGCGCTCAAGCGCTCAGTTTCTGACTCCTCAATGTCGTGACTCCGGGTGGACTGCCGCTTCCGTGTGCGTTAGAATATTGGGTAGGTGTGAAACGGTGATACATGAGAAACGTTCCACTTCAATGGTGTGAATATTTTCTGGGCTTACAGTAGTCTTTTTATTCACAGCTAGACATTTCAGGGGACCCCAAGTTGAAGTCCTGGGGTCCCGACCCCAGGGTTGAAAAACACAGCTATGCTCTACCAGAGACCTTTGCCATGACGTTGAAGTCTGCAGCTACTGTAGATTGCCCGCGCTGTCTTTCTTTCACTGTATTGCTAGTGCTACGGAGGAACATTGAGCATCATCGAGATGATAGAAAATGCCCGTGAACAAATATCAAACTAGCTGAGGTGAACTATATGGGCTAAACAGTTTGGGAAGTTTTGACAACGAATTGGATGGGCATTTCCAGAGGAATTTTGGAGAGGTGTTGTAGTCAACTGGTGGTCACAGCCTCTGGTAAGTCATGATTTTATTTATTGGCACCGCCGTGTGCCATCTGTGTTCAATATAGGCTACGAATGTTTTTCCACCGAAGCAACTTGTTTAAGTTGTGCTACTAGAAGTGATTTTGTTGTACCGCGTTGGATGTTGAAAAGTGCCGAGCTTCATCTGCCCCGTTGTTGAGGAATGGGTGGTAGCGGCTAGGTAGCATGTGTAGGGTCTGAACCATGTATACTTTCTGATTGATGGGCTGTGAGAGGCATGATTCCGCAAGATTGACCAAAAGGGACCTGTCAGCGTTTTATGTGTTGGTTAAATGTCAGTGTGTACTGGGATGCTCACGACAGCTGGCATGCTCATTGAACTGAAGAAAAAATCTCAAAGTAAATGGCGGGGCAATTTTGTACCTGTAGGGGGAGGGCCATGGGAAAACAACATTGAAGTGGGGGGAGGGCCATGGGGAAAAAATTGAGGTGGGGGGGGGGGGCATGATTATTATTTTTTGACCGGACTTCCAGCGCACCAGCCCCCCCCCCCCCGGTAAATAACGTACAGTCCCTAAGTGATACAGACATGTTCTTGGTGCCAAACCGTCCGTAATGGCCAACTTTGTATTAATGTTCAATACATTTATGGGGTGTAAAATCAATGCATTTCAAGTTATGAAGGAAAAACCACATTTTTGGGCGGACATTTTGGATTTTGGGGCCGCCATCTTGGAATTTTGAGTGGCACGCGCCTTTTTCCTAAAGAGTAGACCTTGGAGAGTATCTGTGCCAATTTTCACGCTTCTATACCAAAGTGAAGTATCGTATGAAAAAAATGAGTTAATCTGCTGTACTACTCAGGACCAAAACCTTTTCTCCACAGTTCCATGCTGAGCTGTACCAGATGAGTTTTTCTAATAGGCTGTAGAGCAGACTCTTGAGAGTGTCATTTCACACTCTCAAAAGTTAAAGAGCTATAAGGGTCCACTTGGTTAATATCTTTCTACCATTTAGCTGGGTACCACCTATAATCCCCTCAAGGAGTACTGGTGTGGTGATCCGGCAGGACCACTGGTTGAAAACCACTGCTTTAAAGGGACAGAGGCACTGCAATCTCCAGGCAACAGATGAAGGCAATTTAGCCATTTAACTACACAAGTTAAGTTGCTATGGTCGGCCGTGAATGCTTTTGAGATGTTCAAGTGGGCACTGATCCAAGAAAGGTTGGGAAGCGTTAAACCAGTGAACCACCTCACTTACCTGAATTGGCATGCACGCATGGACACACACACACACACACACACACACACACACACACACACACACACACACACACACACACACACACACACACACACACACACACACACACACACATTTGTATTACTCAATATCTTTTGGACTGTCATTTAAAAAATGCCATTTTTATTTCACTTGGTTGTTTTAACCCCAACATTAAAACATATTGCATTGTGAGTTTGTTCTTTGATTTCATCACATACAGTAATTATGAATCATATCTCTAAACCTATAACCCCAACAAGAAGCTTTTTGTAATGGTAACCCTTAACCAAAACACGCACGCGCGCGCGCACACACACAACCACACACACGTCTTACACCCACGTTCTCCCTCCCTCCTCTGTGACATAGACAGGTGCCACTGCATGCATACACAAACAGCCTTGGCGTACCTCCGCTGTGACAAAAGCCTGTCTGTATTGACCATGACATCAGCCCTCCTTTACCAGGGGGACGAGAGAGGAACTGAGGCTGACAGGCTGATTGAGAGACCTCTCCTCCCCTCTCGTATCGGCCTACCAGCCGGTTTATCATCCCCCTAGTTATTCTGTCCATCCGTCAGACAGAGAGTGAAAGTAATTTAGGCCAGGGCCTTGACCACACTGAAGGATAATTTGGGATATGAGAGAGAGAGAGAGAGAGAGAGAGAGAGAGAGAGAGAGAGAGAGAGAGAGAGAGAGAGAGAGAGAGAGAGAGAGAGAGAGAGAGAGAGAGAGAATAAAATGCATTGGTGTAAAGAAGCGAGTGCATGGGCTCTTTAAGATTGATAGAGGGTGAAATATCACACCGTTTATTTGACCTTGTCTTCATCAAACCTTCTCTTTGGAAGACAGAATTAATGAGTCCAGCTAAAGGTCATTAGTCCCGTGGCTTGATAATAATCCTAGGCCAGGGGTAGCCTTGTGTAGCCAGACATATCTGCCTTTACCATGCAGTAAATGCAGATAAAGGCAAAAGGTAAACATATTTGCAGGCAGATGGCAGAAGCGATATAAGCGGTTGCTTAGGGCCACAACCACTAAGGGGGCCACATCACAGGGAGAAGATTTATTTAATTATTTTATTTTTTATGTGTCACCTATTACATACATACATGGGCTACTGGCAGGAGCATGTGACCCCCCCTTCACTTAATGCAACCTGCAGGCTAATATTGAAATACTCATATTATTGATTTCACCTGTTACAATCCCAAATGGGCTACTGACAGCCTAGGGGCCACATGTGGCATAAACATGTCACCGTAGCAATATAGGGCCCCCCTTCATCATCAAAGCTGCCCACCCCTGCAACTGTAGATGAAATTGTTGGCAATAGCACAGTAAAGCTGATGATGTGTGTTATTGATCTGGCCTCATAAGTTTGATCTGATAGTGCCCACGATTGAAGCATTTTCAACACCCCCCCCCCCCCCCCCCTTTTCTGTAGCCAGGGGGAGCAGTGTGTTGGGGCGGGGGCCACACAAACCTAACTCCTAGGACAGCCCCTGGATATTTGTCTAGCTAAAGCTGGAGCTCAGTTGTTGGGTTCCAGGGGTGCCCCAGGCTTTTTTCCCCCCAGGTGAGCCCTAGCTCTGGTCCAGAGCTCCACTGCTTCTGAGTCTAACCTGCATTGGAGCTCTGCTCTTCTCCGTGCAGTCTTCTGGAGTGGATATGTAAAGAACGTTTTACCTACTCACCAAATCAACACGTCTTGTGGCATTAGAAAGCCTATACTTACCTTGGTGTTAGCACTCTGAGACCCTCACCACACGGATAAAATGGACTTTTTGGCCAGAACGCGATCGTTTTTCACTGAAGGAAAAATATGTCCTTTTTATCTATTGGTAATATCGGTAGAGGGCGCAAATCCTGGCGTTTTTTTCGGTAAGTAAAAAAAAATATCCACTAGAGCCACTAGAAGGCTCTGATATCAGAAGAGAGGCTGCTCGGGTGGAGGCCGATTGCACGGAGAACTGCAGTTCCAATGCAAGTCAGAGTCAGAAGCAGTGGCGCTCTGGACCAGAGCTAGGTGAGCCCCAGTTGTGTTAAAATAAAATATCACAAGTCATTTAATCAACCATTTAAACCCTAATTTTGGCTATCCAAAATGCTATTTTTAACAGTTGACAGTCCGTCCTCAGTCCTATGCTAGCTATTCATCGGTCTCCTCCACTCCCTCCTCAGTGCCATGCCAAACCTGCAACCACTTCTGCAATCAGCTCTCCTCTCTATAAAACCACTCACACAAGACCACACTCGTGCTGGCAGTACTTTCTCTCTGTTCTCCTGTGATGTTCTCTGCCTTCTTAGTGTTTGTGCTGTCATTTGGTAGGTTTACATTTTGTTGTTGAGGTGTGTACGCTTTTGGGCTTCTGCCTTTCTGTTTTTGCAGTTCTTTTTGTACGCTAAATGCTTTAATAAACAATTTATCGAGCGTTCCTGCTTGTGGTATCTGCATTTGTGTATCTTCTGCAAACCGTGGGTGCCTGACAAAAATATTTACGCTATAGTTGACCCGCAGCCAAATGTCCTTAACTGTCTTTCATGAAAACTACTCCTGTAAATGGACTGAGTTTGAACCTTTTCATTCCTCTTTGTAGCTTGTATTAAAAAAGCTTGAGAAATAACTCGTCTCATCTTTCACAACAAGACGTGGACTGATGCTGGGGAAGTGGGGTTTAGCATCCTTTTGCAATATCAAATGTCTGGTAAACAAAAGGCTAAAAATACCAGTAACACTATAAGACCTTCAGGCTTTAGCCTTAAAACCCTGGAAGGGAGCGGTAGAGTAAAGCTCTGAGTGAACTATGCAGTAATTTCTTCATCAGGATAAAACAAAGTCATTATCAGATATCTCAAGGAGTAATTGCACTCAAGCAGTGAATTGAAACTCGATGAGTAATTGCACACACGAGTCACGGATCTATTGTGATAATGAATTACTGGAATAATTTTTCCTCTGTGCTAATCTGCACTGTAATTTCTCAATTTCCTCCCCTTACTCGGAGGCTAATTGCTCTGCAGTGGTTTGGTTTTGTTGAGCTGTGGTAGACCTATTGTTGGCCAGGAACAGTATTTGTTTAATTTTCTTGCTTTGGAATGTTTTTCATGCGAGTTGCATAGTTCTTGTCAAGAGGATGTGTACTGTTAAAAACAGAAATATAGAAGTTTGGGTGTTGTGCCATCATGAGATGAGTAGTACAAGGGGTGTGCTTCCTTGATTAAATGTGGGCTTAAAGCTATAAATGCTTGTTTTCAATTGGGTCCTTCATAGGCTACTCAATTTATCAAATGTTACGATTTCAGTGACTGTTCACTGCTAACTTACAGGTACATTCAGTTGCAACTGTACTTGGGCTACTTTTTTCCCAGTCATACCAAAATCGCTGAAAATAGACAATTCAGTACTGTTTCCACGTAATATAGATGCTGATAATCGTGTGGTTTTTAAAAGGCTTAGTTTCAGCGTTTCTTGCATAAGATTCACCGTATCAGAATGCCAAAGTCATTTGATGACTGCCAGGACTATATTGTACTTGAATATAATGTTGGCAGATATGAGCCTGTATTGTCCCTGACTGGTTGGCACCAACAAGGTGATGGCCTAAATCCCACAGAGCACTGTAAAGTGTACCATTGTTTAATTAAAATGCAATAACAAACAGTACAGTGGAAATGATGTACAGTAGTGCACCAGCGAGACCACTATGTCTTTATGTGTGTTGCCACGGGCAGTGCGAATTAAACTAGGTCTGCACTCGCACACAGTGCCAACTTGCGCACTGTGTCCGATCAGAGTGTTGCAGTCATGTATTCACACAGCCATGTACTGTATCAGTTGCCAAAAATACAAATCGGCACAAGCCGGAAGTGACCCCCATTCAAAAAGGGAGGACGTGACGTCATAAGTTGCCGAAAACACGGACAGTACACAAGCAAGGTCTGTAGCGGCTCTGACTATTAACAGCGGAAGTTGCAGGATTTAAGTAGGCTACCGTCAGATCTGGGGGAAACACATCCGACGAGTGTGTGTGGTATCAGGAGTCCCCTCGTTAGCAGAGGAAAGCTTGACCTGTATAGAAACTGTTGCTAACGCCTTTTTTTTTAGAAGGACTAATTGTTACGTGCCTACTACTACTCCTCCTCCTACTACCACTACTACTAAATAATATCACTAACTCTTCCCTCCCTGCCAGTTCATCAGTCAGCTGGACACGGAGCCCCACATGCCTCTGAAGTCGTCCATCTCGGTGTCCAGCCCACGGGGGCTGGACACCGGACAAAGGGCCCACCGGACAAAGGGCACGTCCTACAGCGTCAACATCCTCAGTTCCTCACCACCAGCGGGCATTCAGTCTTCACCTTTGACCTGCCCACCACCTGACCCCCGACATCCAGGTAAGAGACGAGGAGGGGGTTTGCAGGGTCAAATTTGGATGGAGCTCAAAACCCGAGCCCATTTAGACAATTAAGACCCACGGACCCAAGCTTTGGGGGTAGTCAAGCCTGTTATCGAGCCTGTTGGCAGTCCATAGTGAAAGCTTAAAGATGAAATGCCATGATTTTTTCCCACCTTAAACATGATCATCAGGTATTATGTGAGGAGGAGGCATTATTTAATGAAACATCCAAACGCTCTTTTATTTTAGCTAATATGATGCACAAGAAAAACGCATTAGCCTAAATTGATGCTGCTGTTGTTAATGTCTGTCATGGTTGACTGGTTGTCTGACCTTATGATACTAGGAACTGTCTATCCAGCCATGTCAAATGATGTCTGTAAAGCTGATAGCTGAAGATATATGATGAGATATACTGTATGAGATATGATATATCAGGGGTTTTCAACCTTTTTGACTCCAGGGACCACCATTTATTCAGCATTTGAGCCACGGACCACCATTTGATTACATTTTCACACCAAAGACCTAAAATTAAAGATCTCTTTTGGTTTTGTCCACAATTCCAGGCTGGATTTTGCAACAAAACAATGTAGACTTCTTAATTAGCTGGTGCTAATTCAGATGATGAATATTTTAACTCTTGAGTGTAAACATGAAGCCAAATGTACCCGCAAGGGTCCATTTGGTTTCATTTTTACATTCTCAAGAGTTACATCTGGTTAACCAACTGTCCATCATTTAGCCTGGGGACCACCTGGAAGCTTCTCAAGGACCACTGGTGGTCCCCGGACCACCTGTTGAAAACCCCTGTGATATATGATGTCGATGGGAGAGGAGTTATAATGTGTTTTGGACAAACGGCTTGTTTGTCACTGTCAGCTGAAGCTTCATGTTAGACGTTTGTGTTGGAGTGCCTCGGTGGAGGAGAGTAGGAGGGAGTAGGAGAGTTCATGTTCAACATCTTCCAGAGAGAGATGGAGGCACTAAATCTCAGCTGGAGAAACATGTTTAGTCTGTATGCATGCATAGTGATATGTCAGTGGAAGTGGGTATTGAACTGTTGGATTTGCACTACCAGTCCAAAGCGCAACCTGTCGTGCCAATAGGGCTGATCCCGATTTGCTGGCTGGCTCTTGGCTGGGGGCTCTACAATCACCCCCAGTATTTGGAGCGTGTCACAGTGTACACGGCAGGCCGCCACACACTATGGCCCTCATGACCGACACGCAAGCATATTATTTCGCTTGATGCCCTTCCGACTACACCAGATTGTAGTGATACACAGAAACCCGGGTCTCCAGCCATTCAGGCTGAGCCCGATTGGCAGTTCTGTTGCGGGCTGGGTCTAGGCTGGGCCTGGGTGCTACTGTTTTAGACATTTCTTACTTGCTTCAACGTATGAGGGGAATGATAAATGTTTTGCATGAAGTTACTTTCTATTCGAACTCTTATAAATGGCGTGGAACAGCCCTATTAACAACCCTCTGTCTTTTGAGCAGTGCCTCGTTTATAGTCAGTGAACCATAGATGTTGTGTTTTCATCATCTGCATACAATTTAAATGTGTCTTGGCGTCAGCAAAAAAAGGCCCTCCCTTATTTACATAAATATTTAATGATGGTACTACAAAAATGAAAGCAAGCGATTCTCTAGTGACTTATTAATCTATGCTGAAGGTCTCTACATCAGCTCGGACACCATCCCACGACCTTGCTTGAGATCCCATTATCTGACAGCCTCTATAACAAATTATTATAATCAAAAGTCAAGTGCTGGAAAATACAGACTTCCTTCCCATCCATGTGCTTATAGAATGTCGGTTGGGAGAGGGCTGAACTTATCTAACCAACTTCTTGATGAGATTTTTTTTTCAAGGCTCTACGAAAAGTTTAGTCTCATATACCCCTGAGTAGATAATAGATGTGCCTTTATTGATCCTGCGCGGGAAATTCAGTTTCCAGGCACGGCCTGTACGATATCTAGATATTAGACCTTTGATAATATTGAATAGTATTTATATTATTCATGCTGTTTGAACAACGTGCATCAACACGTAAGATAACACTCAATTGTGAGGTACGTATAGCTTTACATTCTGGGTAGTCTGATTTTCAAAACTTTGTACTTCTGCTTAACTACATTTTAGTGATTCTACTACTTCAGAGACACTTTTTTCCCCCTTCATTATCCAACTGTGTGTGTGTGTGTGTGTGTGTGTGTGTGCGTGTGTGTGTGTGCGTGTGCGTGTGCGCGTGCGCGCGTGTGGTGGGAGGGGGTCCTGACCATTTCATGTCCTGATAGCCTGCCTGGGGAAGGTCGAAGGACTGAAATGTTGCCTGTTCTTAATAAAAGCTCTTGATCCAGCAAGTGCAGTGTGCGGCTCTCTCCCTCTTCTACAGGCACGTTTACTGCCTAGTATGCACCATAAAGATTATATGGTAGTAAGCTGACTGTGGGGAAGCCTTCTTTTTGTCCTGATAGCAACCTGGCATAAACGCATTAGTTTCCGGTTACCATTTAGAGAGGTGAAATGGCTGGAGAGTACTACACGCAGGTAGAATTTTCTATGTGTTAAAAAAAAGCTACAAGCCTGATACACAGAAATTAAGGCATTCAGCTATTGGTCAATGACATGTGAGGCTTAGAGGAATAATATTCAGGCCTGAGCTATAATATGCAACAATACAATATTCCCTATTTTATAGTCACTGGCCCATTATGTTTACAAAATATACATTATGACATTTGTTCAAATCTGCACACATTTGTTCAAATTGCACAAATACAAATACTTGTGTCAAGTTATGACATGCGGCATGCCCATTGCTGAGTTTGGGCATGAAATACTGTATCTTTTTGCATAGTAAAAGAAAAACACCTACTGTACTGTAGCTGCAGTATAGAATTGAATCCCTATATGCTTAGTAACTTGGCACTGAGTTGACTTTGTACTTGGTGCACTCTCCTTTACCTCTAGTCCAAGGGTTTTCAACAGGTGGTCCGGGGACCACCAGTGGTCCTTGAGAGGGTTCCAGGTGGTCCCCAGCTAAGTTGTTTAACCAGATGTAACCAAATGATGAAACCATTCATTTCGTTTCATTTTTACCCTCTCAAGAGTTAAAATATTCATCATGTGAATTAGTCCTAATCAAAGACACAAATACACAAAGAGGATTAATGGTCACCGACAGAAGCAGAGGAAATCTTTAGTTTGGGGGGTCTGTGGGGCTAAAATGTCCTCAAATGGTGGTCAGTGGCTCAAATGCTGAATAAATTGTGAGTTCTGGGATGAACAAGGTTGAAAATCCCTGCTCTAGTCTACACCAAATCTCTTGTTGAATTCCTCCTCCCCCAGAATCAGGCTACTAGGGTACTAGGGTGGTTAAAAATTGAGGATGCCAGTGTAGTGTTTTTTTTGCAGGGCTGAGATTGAACCAAAGGTCTCCCTCTCAGCCGCATAACTTACTCTGTGAGTAGGACTGAGCCCGAATGGCACAGCTGTTGTGGGCTGGGTCTTGGCTGGGGGCTACACAAGCAAATTTGACCTGATTTATTTAAAAAAACATAACTGTACAAAGTAGAGCCATTATGCAAGGGCAAAGCTGCATTCATTAGGAATACATTGGTAGAAAGGAAAATACTCTGCAGCCGAGTAACTGAATAATACAATTTTATTTGGGTTAGTCAGAAGAAAGGAACAATGTCAAGTTACTTTAAAAAATTAATCACACTCATGTGAAGTGAGGGGCAGCAGTCTTTATCCAGCTTCTTTCAGACCATAATACAATGTTTGTATGACATGAAAAAGTAATGGTTGCAAAGACATTGTTATTTCATACACGTACTGTAGTACACACATACTGTAGTATACGCAGAGCATTTCACATTCTGCTCAGAGCTGGACGCTTGTTTTGTGGTCTTGACTGTAAACCTTGGGCTCACAGTACACTGCACATATCAGAAAATCACCCTTTTTTTTACAAGAGTGACATTGACGATATTGTAGACGTAATATGTTCTCTCATAAATCTTTCATACGCGTGGTTAATGCATATGAAACAAAAGAGTAACAAGAGCTGACAAGTTCTCCTCCTCGCTCCCTCTAAATAAATGGGGTAGTCCTGCATAGGACTAGCAATGAAAAGTAACCTCAGGAGAGACGAGTCAATTTGCATACACATGAAACACTTTGGCCACTTTTTTTTCCCCCCATCCTTCTTGAAAGCTTGAAATCCTGTCAACCACGTCATCCCTTCTAACACACAGATTAGGCCAGTTTCCCCCACCTGGGGCCTTTGTCCCACTGTCCCCCCTGAGGGATTGCCTGTGAGCGTGTGTGCATGTTTGATTTTGTGTGTGAGATGAGAGGGTCTCACTTTTTTTTTTTTTTTTTTTTAAAAACAAGGTGGGCTTCTCGACTTAAAAAGCTTGGCAACCATGGGGTTATGCCACGCTTTGACAACAGGAAAACGCTGCCACAGCACTGTGGCCTGACCTTGGGGTTGTGCTGAGACAGAGTGTCGCACGAAAACAAACCCAATTCTCGCCAAGAAAGGAGCGGGTAAATCACAGGGGAGGCTGTAAACCAGCGGGGTAGCAGATTTTGCTCATAACCTCTTGTCAACGGGGTCACAGGATCAATGATGCGAGGTGTACGGCCGATAATGTTATGGAGAAAACCTCCCACCCACCTTGGCAGTGGTGGGTGGGAGATACAGTATTCTGATTATTATCATTGCTGTCTATACTACAGTACAAGTACCTACTTAGAATTCCAAAGTGAGAGAGCACTCGGTTGTTTTGAAATATGGGCTTTTGAAAATAGAGAATTGATTTATTGAATATGATTATTCAGTTTTTCATAAATGTAAACAGCAGCTTCAGACATTAAAGCTAAGCGGATAACACAACAAGGTCCTGGGGACTTGTTGTTTTCGTTGCAGTTCTAAGTATTCAAATCCATCAACAAGCTCACGTATGGATCTACAAGCTCATGGGTCGCATCTACAAGCTCATGGGTCGCATTTTCACATATAGACATCAAAGTAAAACATAAACTGCACGAATGAATTGGTTGGCCTAATATGTTAGGGTTGTGCATTTCCAAAAAAGCAGACTCAAAACCACAATTTCAAGCTCAGGTGATTTATTCAAGTTTAACTCAGCAAAGAAAAGAAAAATGCAAAATCAGCCTTGTAGGGGCTGTGTGTTTGGCTGGGTGGCAGGCAGTCAGAAGGCTTGGAGACACTGGAGGCACAGGGAGGCATGGAGTTAGAATAATGTTGATCTCAAGCAAAAAAAAAAAGTCAAAGAACAGAAGCACAGTAGCTTTAGCGGCGATTTGGCGACTGGCAAGATCTGCTGGACTTGATGAGGACTGTGCAGATGATTAGAACAGTGGTTTTCAACCTTTTCATCCCAGGACCCACCATTCATTCAGTATTTGAGCCACGTACCACCAATTGAGGATATTTTTAGACCCACAGACCGCAAAACTAAAGATTTCTTTTGCTTCTGTCCATGACCATTAATCTTCTAGTTGTGTTGATTTGGACTAATTCGCATGATGGAAATTTTAACACTTGAGAGCAGGGGTGTAGTGGAGGGGGGACGCGGGGGGACGGCGTCCCCCCACTTCTCACATCTAAATTATTTTTGGGTCTGAAAAAAATCATTAGCATGGTGAAATACATCTTGATGACATCATCAAGATGTGTTTCACCATGTTAATGAGTTTCCTTTTTTCTGAGAGTGTACAAATGGAACCAAATGGACCCGCTAGGGTCCATCTGGTTCACATTTGTACATCTGGTTCACATTTGTACACTCTCAGAAAAAAAAATGGGGGGAATTCCCCTTTAAGAGGCATCCCCCCACTTCTAAAAGTACCACTACACCACTGCTTGAGAGTGTAAAAATGAAACCGTTTCATTTTTACGTTCTCAGGAGTTACATTTGGTTAAACAACTTAGCTGGGGACCACCTGGAACCCTCTCAAGGACCACTGGTGGTCCCCGGACCAGCTGTTGAAAACCCCTGATTAGAACATCACAGCCCTGGCAGCCAATCATACACCCACATTACAAAACAGCAGAATGACAGCCAGTCCATAACATATAATAAATAATAGAATTAGGGTTATCTAAATCTGTAAAAATTGTCAAATAATTGTACCGTGGAATGAAAAAAAGTACAAATCTGCCCTTGTAGGTCAGTAGAAAAGTAATGAAGAATGGAAATACTTGAGTAAATGTATTAACAGTAACTTCGCTCCGCTGCTCGCTCTGTGGTAGATGAAAATGCTGGGATCATGGATTTCCTGGTAATAAAGTCCCTTCATGGCAGACACTTATAACCTCCTACAGGAAGGCAAGGGAAAATTAAATTGCACTCGCAGCGAGCACCTGGGAGAAAGCTCCTCTGTTTCTGGAAGAAAATTGAGTTTCTCACAGAATGTTTTCGACGCTTTGTCACATTTATTAGACGCGCTGCGATATACAGTATTATAAAAGAACAAAGGATCGTGTGCACAAGAGGCTAATTTTCCACGGAGCATCTCTAGATCATTATCCCCAACTATATTATGAAAGACATAATGAAAGGAATCTCTGAATGAATATCCTTTTCTTTGTTGCCTTGTCAGAATGACAAACACATCAGTGAGACTTCAAAGGCTGCCTGCACACAGAAATGTAAGCTCTTTGAGAGAAGGAAATGCGCGCACATCTGTGTGTGTGTGTGTGTGTGTGTGAGACATTGTTGCCATGTCTATTTATTCTACGTGACCTTGTTTTTCTGCAAAAGTTCCTTTAACTGTGTGTGTTTTTGCAAGGATGTGCAATAGCTTCTTTTGACTTTACTTCCAAATGTTTTAATTATCATATAATAGTTGGCTGATTTTTGTTGTTGAAATCTGTAATTTTATTTAATTTTTATTTTTTGTGGTTGTGGATCAACTACTTTCAAGTAGCCATGTGCTCGTGTGACCTGTCGTTGATTCTTTTGGACTTGTTTTCATAGATCTGTTTGCTTATTTCTCTTGCAAACTCTGGCGGCCCTGTTGTGAAGGGAGAAGGAGTAATGGCTTGTTATGAAGGACAAGACAGAGCTCTTTGATCTACGTGCAATTAAAGTTTGACTAGGATGTTAGTTTTCATATTCAAACAGCTCTTGACTATTTACACTCGCTTGAGGGGCAAACAAATATGTTCCACAATATATTCACGTGTTATTTTTGAATGTCTGCTTTTACATAATGCATTTATGTGAATCAAATCTTTGTCTGAATTTTGCATATTTGCGCATATGATGAAACAGTGTTATCTTGCAGCATTGTGCTCATAATGCGGATGTGTAAAATGTACAGGAGTGGTTTCACAAATAGCAGATTATCTAATGGGAGCCATTCTTCTATGTGAGCATTGAAGCATGCATACTGAACGTATAGCTAATTGATTCAGCTGCCTGATTTCAGTGCTTTTACAGTACCTCCCAGGAGTCCAGCAGAGTAGCTAATTCCTTGGCTAGTTGCTTCTTAATAGTTACCTTATAGCAGTGGTTTTCAACCTTTTTGATACCAGGGCACTCTATTTATTCAGCATTTGAGCCACGGACCACCATTTGAAGACATTTCAGCCCCACAGACCCCAAAACTAAATGTTTCTTTTGCTTTTGTCCACAATACCAGGCTGGCTTTGGAAAACTAAACAGGCAAACATACAGACCAAAACGACGCATTAATCTTCTAGTTGTGTAGACTTGGGCTAATTAAGATGCTGGGTATTTTAAGAGTGTAAAAATTAAACCAAATGGACCCTTGCGGGCCTATTTGGTTTCATTTTTATATTTTCAAGAGTTACATCTTGTTAACCAACTTGGAACCCTCTCAGGGACCACTGGTGGTCCCCGGACCACCTTTTGCAAACCCCTGCCTTATAGGAAGGGAGTAACAGTAATGACTGTTTTGCATATAACGCAACGGTTTGCATAACGGCCGAGGGTTAAGGTTAGGTTTAGGCAAGGCATAGGTACTGGTAGGTATTAGGTTGGTAGTTAGTTAGTTATAACCCAGGCACAGCTCTAGACTTCCATTGCACCCTGACACATATTAATCACCATTACACCATCACCATCAACAACACTGCAACCCTGTCACTGGGAATCAGTCTAACCAGAAGACAATGCTGCGATTTAAGGATGATTTCTTGTATGCTCGTGGTCTGCGACATCCGAAATGCGTTTACAAGTCAGCGAGAGTCTGATAAGGGAAACCATTTGAAACAATTAGGGCGTACTTTTCAGCAGTGGCTTCGATCAATCAAGCTCCCCAGGGAAAAAACACTGATCAAGCAAACGTCTGTGCATGGCTTCCCTGTGAGCGATGCTTTCAAAGAGTGTATAAATCAACATGCAACAGAAAGCTCAATGGCCTCTGTGATTCCAAACAGCGTCGGCCCCCTGTACGAGGCAAAGAGCATGAGCATATGCGTCAGTGAAGTTCCACCATTTTACAGATCCAACTTGTTTGCCAAAAGAGAAACGGCTCCAGTCATCTCACACTAACTGTTAAAAAAAAAAACATACAGGTCTATATCGTCACTGTCAGGCAGAAACCCCTCATCTCCATATTTGTAAATGAAAATCAGGCCTGTGGAAACCTGATCCACAGGCTTCTAGATCTGCTGATAATTTTTGTATCCTGAAAGTAGTTTTCAGGTCCCCTCACATAAGGACAATCAACAGAAGAGTTTAAATGTAGTTTACACTATATTGGGTTTCTAGAGGAAGGGGACGTGGCAGCTAATATAAGTCAAGCACCTTAAAAGCTGTCCAGTCTGTGCACATAAGCAGGGGTGCACATAAGTGGTGCTCCGGTGCTCAGGAGCACCAAAAATCCTACAATGAGCTGTCAATCCAGGGCTGGAAAGCTCCTTTGAGCACCACACAGCTGGGGCTCAGAATGTCTGCCAGTCCTGGCCAGTAAAAAAGCCTTGAAAATGAAATCATTCTAAAAAAAAAAAAAAAAAAAAACTCATTCTAAAATACTACTATTATTTTAATGGATGTAGAATAGTACTAGGCTAGTCACTATTGCAACGCAAACTATCGCCCTGTACTGTAATACTGTACATTGATCGGGCTGTACGGAGTGGAAAAAAGGGGTCCCAGGGCCCAGCGATTCGGGTCGCAGCATTTTGGGAGCACCAAGTAACATCCCCAGGTGCTCCACTGAGTACTGGACCAAAATAGTTATGTGCAGCCCTCAGGGGTGGACTGGGAGCTCAAAACGTACCGGGCAATTTTGTCTCAGAGCGGCCCTCAGAGCGGCCCTCTGAATCTTTGTGGGGGCTCCGGGGCCTGAGCCCCCATGAGAATTTAAGACATAAGGGGCTCTGGGGCTCGGGCTAACTAAAATTAGTTAGTTAGTTTTAGTTAACTATAAAAACCCTGCAATAGGCAGTCTCATTTGAAGAGGACAGAGGGCCGCCAGCACTGATTCGTGGGCCGGTTTTGTGCTGATTTTTTTTTTATTAAAACACGACATTAACGGCCCCGGGGGGGGTCGGCCCACCGGGAAAATGCCCTGTATGCCAGACTGTCAGTCCACCCCTGGCAGCCCTGCACATAAGCCATTTTTTGTGAAAGTGAAATATCCCTTTAAAAACTCCAAAACTCGATAAAACAACAGTTTAATGAAGCTTATTGATCTTTAACCAACAACCGACAGCTTAGCCCTATTTCAAAATGGTGCTGACTACAGCCTGAATGTAACTTTAAGAGTGGGCTCAAACATACTCCAGGGTGAAGTGGTTTTAGGCGAAGGGTTTTCACCGCAGTATAGTTTTTAAGGCTTCACACTGTCCATGGTGAAAACACTTCACCTAAACCTTGGAATATATTCCTACCATCTCGAGGCAGTGGTAGGACCCCTGGCTGCTTGTGACGTTCTTCCAAGTGTGCTTGCGCATTTCAGACAGCTTAACTTCTCCCCAGGTGCTGCTAGATGGCCTGCCAATGATCACGTACAATTTCACACCGCTTGACTGTGCCAGAGGAGCTCCTTTCATGCCGTTTCACAAATCGCAGATTAGGATTTATAGGCCTAACAAAATTCAGTCGCTTGTGAGATTTTATTTTCACTTTAATCCATGTGTCCGTCTTGCAGGAGATCACTAGGACTACTGTCCCGCGCAGTCAGCTCCTCTGTACATGCCTATATAGCCCTGGGGCTTAATGCAGAGGACGGATTAATATATGCGGAGCGTATGGGTGGAGAGCCCCTGATCCCGAGCTCCTCCGTACGTTGCGTTGATGGGGCTTTAGATAGTGTGGGTATGGCGTGGTTGGAGGCATATATGGGGGTGTGGGGCGCAGTCCAATATAGAAGATAAGAAAAAGAAAAAGGGAGAAGAACAAAGGAGAGAGATACAAAGGGGGGCTGAAATTGAAAGGGTAGCTACAGGAAGGGAGCGGAAAATGAGAGAAAACTTGCTGACTGATAAAACGCCTTTTGAAAAATGGCTGAGCACTGCGGCCGCATGATCCACTGCCTGGAGTGCTTTCCTGACTGACCTCAACCACCACCGCTACCGTCCTGGCTGCATTTTAAACCCCTGTACCCCATTATCCAGATTCTGGGAGAACATTTGCCAAAAAATGGCAGATCTGCAAGCTCACAGGAGTGCATCTTGAGCTTGAACATTGGCTATTTTTTGTGATTTGTTGATTTTTAATGTGGTGTAAAGCGATCCAAGTACAAAGCAAACTCCAGTTAACAGTCTAAACTTTAGATGAGAAGATTTACAGTATGTTCGCTAAAGTGTCTACCGGTAATACTTTTGATCTTGATCTCTGTATGAGACGTTATACTGTTTAGTGAGTGCATTATTATTCCAGAGAGCTCGAGTGTATATTGAAAAAACGATTTTAAGAGAGAGAGAGAAAGACGAAAAGGAGGGAGGGAGAGAGGAGATATAAAGTGCACAGTCTCTGGGAAAGACGGTGCACTGCAGCGAGAGAACTGAAGCACTAAAGGGATTGTGTCTTCTCTGTGATCTGCGTGCATGTGCGTGCGTGTGTGCTTGCACAATTCTACATTTGTGTGCAAGCACTTCTGTGTGCGTGCGTGCACATGTGTGCTCGTGCAGTGGGTGTGCTGCTCTTGTGTGTGGTGGGAATTGGACGAAGGTAGCGTGAATACAAAAGCAATTTCAGACCATCTGCCTGGAAGGATGAGTTTGCATAAACCCAACATGCATAAAGGGATATGCTAGATTGAAAAAAACAAAACAAAATAAAATAAAATAGAAGTGAAATAAATACACAAATATTGCCTTAAAATATTAGCACAAAAAAAGTTCAAACGGTGCAGGATGTAAGAATGTGGAAGGATTTGTATGGGTCTCCTACAGCCAAAGGGGTTATATATTTCAGGAAAAACGAAATGCTGACTGTCAAAGCTGAACTGTTGACAGCGAAAAAATAGAAAAAAGGAAGAACTTAAATGGTCCATCAGCACACCATGAGCAATGGGAATAAACATCAAAATAGGCCACATTGCGATGTATTCACTTCGATGCGAGAGTGCCGTCTATAGCAAACACCAACTCTGGATTCTTGAATCACTGCCTTCCACAATCTTATCTAAGATCAGAGTCTGCACAGTGTTCAATTGTTACCAAGTGAAGTGACAATTTCAGAACCTTTAAGCGCATTCTAACACCCACGAAAAATATTCAAAACATTTGCCAAAAGTACTCAGAGACCTGCACAGCATCTGCAGTCTGATGTGATACATGGGAAGATCTTAAACGGAAACTTTTCATAAATAAAATTGTTCATTATTGCAAGTGCAGATGGTGTACAGAGATTTGTGTACTTTTTTTTTTTAAATCCCTGCCTACACACCATATCTGTGCAGGTGTGCATCAGACATTTTTCCTATATACTGTAATATCTAAGAACGAAAAGAAAATATGTGAGGCATGGTTTTTGCATGTATATTTGCTGTTTTCACAATACTTGTCAGTGTAACCAAGTCAAACTAAATTGAATGCCTCATCTCGGCTATACATGTGATCAGCAAAATAATTCAGTGTTTACTTTCCGGCTTACTTTCCAATGCTTATAAGGATGGGGAGGCCCCCACTTCAAAAATGATTATCGTGGTGTTTCATTGCCTCACAGCCTCATAATATGACTCTCTCACAGACTTTGTCTGTGACCCTTGGTAGGTCCATGCTTCTGCTGTGGTCCATCCATGTCCATCTATACAGGGTCCTTTTCCCATTCCGGGTCCATGTCTCATTCCCACTGCTCCGACTCCACTATATAGCTACCCATGCATGAATTCCTCACCCAAGTGCATGTCAGGGTGACATATCCACACAGTGTTATTATTTTGGGGGTATCCCCAGTTCAAATATGGTCCCCGTTTCATCTCTGATTCATTTAGAACCTCTACTCTAACACGCTGGTGCACTGCGTTTTTTTGTACACGCCACTGTCCTACAGTTTCTCATAACACATTTATTCTCTCTGGTGAAACTGATCCTTAATGCAGCCCAGAGAGGGAATAAAACCCTAATCAAGCCTAGAGCCACCATCCAATTTAAGACACAATATGAGGATTGGAGCTGGCCAATCGTTGCTTGATACTGGCCAGAGAAGATAACTAGAGTGTTATTGCGGTTGTGCGGGGGATCTTCACAGGGTAGATTTCCTTCTGTTGGCTGATTTGTAATCGGTAGTGCACGGTGTCGTACACGAAAAATAGCAGATCTACAAGCTGACGCCACGGCGAGCTGCAGCATTGATGATTTTCGGCTTGCATGCTGACGTTACATACACAGTAACTCGGGCTTGAGAGGGGGCAGGAAAATGCTTCTTCAAGAGCTCCATATGAAGCCGAGACACGCACCATTAAAATAAAAGACATCTACCCACCCCATACTAATGGATATTGTGAAAAGTGAAACTCACTGTGGAACGTAAATGAGGCTATATTATGAGTGTGACCCTGGATTACAATCATTTAAGGCTGCAGGCGTTTATGTATGAGTGTACTTTCGAAGTGCACATCAGGTCACCGTATTTAGTTCTTTATTTATTCCAAATCCAATGGACTGACCGAAAGTAGATTGAATTCTGCCCCCAGCTATTAAATTTTAACAACTGAGGACAGATCAGGTACCGTATTATTTTGCAGAGGGACCTGGAGAAAGAAAGGGGAGAAAGACATTAGAATAATAAAGAGAAGGAAAGAAAGAAGAACAGAGGAGGGTGAGAGGAATGATGATGGCATACAAACAGAAACAAAGAGGCAGTGGTAGAGAAGGTTAAGGTACTGTATGATGATGATGATGAATGCTTGCAGAAAATATTAACATTGTTGGAATAAGACACAAAATAAGGGCTGAACAATTGTGTTTGTACACAATGCCGTAGATCTGTTCACAATCAAATGGAATTTTCACAGAGCAAGTTAAAATTGAAATGGGGAGGGAGAAAGAACACAAAGAATGAATTGTATCAGTGTTCCCTGCCATACCAGCAAGGTCACTGCACATCAAACTAGGGGACAAGCCTTAGCCCATTTAACTTCAACATATACGATAGAGTCAGATGAGCTTATAGCCTGGATTAGAGGAGCACTCCTAACAAAACCCCTGCAGACAGAACGAGGTTAGCTGCTGATACCGTGAAAGACTTCCAGCCTGGCAATTGCAGGAAATGTCTCTGTTTGAAGTTTTCTCTCAAATGTCTGCATTTTCCCTCCCAAGACAAAGAGTACAATACCAAAGTTTCTCCAGCATTTGTTGTATTCGTAACTACTTTGTCTTGATTTATGCTGTGCTTTCGCTAACAAGAAACGGAACGTTCCGCCATGTATAATCCAATAACCTTCCGCTATTGGTGTAACGCTCCGTAACAAGCTTTATTGTCTCCACCAGGCCGAAGGCATGTCTCAGTGTTAACCCGGTTGATGCCAAACTTTGCACACGCAGTCCCTAATTGCCAACGATGAACCTCTCTCCATAAGGAGGACGTTCTTTGTAAAACACATCATTTCATATTGCTCTTCTGGATTCTGTCCCAAAATCCTGCAAATTGTTACACAGAATCTCTAGAGTCATGTGCTTGAGACAGATCTGTCCCATATTTCAAACTTCACGTTATATACAGTATGTTTGCAGGATTGGCTCGTTCTGAACAAAATAATCAACTCATGAATGCAGTGTGCATTTTACATGAAATCTTTAATATAGGCGGGAAATATAACCCCACCCTTTTCACGTTGGTCTGTTATGAAGCCAGCAACAGGTAGATTTTTGCAAACACGCATTTTTTTGGGGAAAAAAAATTTTCAAATCTTCATCCAAGAAAGAACCATTTTCACAATGGCCTATAACGCCACCAGGAGGCCACAGGCTGGTGGAGACCTGTGCCCAGCAGGGCACAAAAAAAAAATCTATTGTCCTTTTTCCTACTAACATTCACCTCCCAATATACAGGATGACTCTACTCTCTGATCTCTAGATCTGGAGAACTCTCCCATGGTTTGGTTGAAAACCATGGTGTTCCAATCGGCATCTGGTGATGTCAATTGGAATACTGGTGTTTTCTGGAGCAAGGATGGAGCCATTTTAGCTTGTTAGCTATGGGATTAGCATCTCAGCATCAGAGATTGCTTCCTAGAGAGAGATGTGAATGCAGTGTGGTTTCCGTGGTGTTGCACTCTTAGAGGCTCGGCAGTCTGCGGGTGGTTCTTGGGTCCAAGGAATCGCTTTTATGAATTAGTGGAAAGCTAGATAAAGTTAGATTTATCCAGGTTCATCAGATATGCATAATTGCCCCACCCTTTTTTTATCCGTCTACACCAAATGTTTTACTTTTTACCTTTACATTTATAAGTGGACCTTTGAACTATAGCCTTTTTACTACTACAGAAAAGCTTAACAACATTTGGTATTGATGTTGTTTATGCTTGAATAAAGGTAATCTGAGTACTTCTGTCACATCTGGCTGGAACTGGCGTTTGGTGGACAAAGTGTTAAAAAAGTCCACTGTGGTTTCTCTGGTGTAAACAGAGAGGGTTGCAGTAAATGTCACTTGTTCAAGCGTTAAATGTGCTCAGGGGGTTCACTGACAGCTCTCATGGACACCTAACCCCCCAACTGTTCCTCAGCCATCCATCTGCACCCTGCTGGGATACAATACACACACACACACACACACACACACACACACACACACACACACACACACACACACACACACACACACACACACACACACACACACACACACACACGTACAGTACATTACCAAACACTCGTGTTCAGTACAGGTCATTGACATTTACCAGAACCATTCCAGCAACTACAGACATAACCTATAAAACATGTATGCTGTATATTACTGTAGCTACATAACACATGCACGGGCGCGCACACACACTCACACAGACTTCACCAATTAAATTATTTTTCCCGCCCTTTTTCGTCAACCCTTGCTACTTTGCCTAATAGCAAAGTAGCCATTTTTTAAATCCTTTCAACGTTTTTGAAACATGGGGAAATACCAGTAGTTTTTAATTCTGGGACAATTTTCGTCCAAGGACATGCTCCAAACAGGGACACCAGGTTAAAAGCAGTTCCATACATTGGCACATAAAGCACTTACCAGTACATGCGGTTATGTACCATATGTATGCACATATACATACATATATACATACTGTACATACATACATGCATGTGCACAGCACACCTCACTGAGCACACCAACATTCTTTGTCTCCAAACGATCAGTTCAGCTCCACCACACACACACACACACACACACACACACACACACACACACACACACCCCCCCCCCCCCACACACACACACACACACACACACACACACACACACACACACACACACACACACACACACACACACACACACACACACACACACACACACCTTGAGATGAGGTACAGTACATACAAATATGCTGCACAATACTGTACTATTGAAAATATTGTACACACAACCACCAATAGTAATTCACACCACTGCTCTCTTGCATAATGTGACATCCATCCTTATACAGCACACACACGCATACAACACCTCATGCAGTGGTGCGATGTGAATGTGAGAGTGCAACTCCCGCACTCCCTCACACTCCCCTAGCATCAAGGTCTTGAGCTCTGCAGTGTTCGTATTGCTCCACCGCCGCGTTGATAGTGGATCTGCAGTTAATTTTAGTAGTTTTGGGTGTTATCAGACGATGGAATAGCCATTATTCAAAACATGCTATGGAGCCGTATAGACATTATCAACCTATTGATGTTGTTATCAACCTTTGTCCGACATCATGTTGGACATGTTGTCCAACTACTAACCGTAGGCCCATCACTGACAATAAATCTCTAACCCTAACGTCAGGCTTAGCCGGGCATTTGTAAAATACAGCGCCTTTTCCACTTTGACAGTACTTCTGCATTTCCTGTAGCTCTTGGAATGTAGTGTTTGACGTGAGGCATTACATTTTGTTCATTTCTCAGTTCAGATACATATTGCGTTTACCGTATTTCACAACTTGGCCAAAGTGTGTATTATTTGTTAGCTTATTTCAATGCAGTAATGGTCTTTTTATTTTCCTTTTCTTTTGATGCATTAAATAGGCCTCGAAACTACATTGTCAATTCACTCACTAGACCCCTCCCCCCCCAACACACACGCACACGCACACACTCATATGGGAGAGGTGGGAGAGAACCACTGCCTTAGAGTTCCACCTTTCTGATGCGATATAGACCCAGGTGATGCCTTACTGTATAATGTCAATTGTAGGATTCCTGTTTGTTTTGACTCCATCCTGGGCCTTTTCCCTAGCGGCTACTGTCTGTGAGTGTTCCCTGCACAGCAGTGCTGACTCCGCTGTAGCTGCGAACAGTGAGTCCTTCTCCCATGCATGATTCTCAACTCTCATGAGAATGCAGGGCTTCCCAGGCTACTGCCCTCAGATCCTGTTCCACCGAGGCCGCCCAGGCACGGTTGAGATTTGAAGCCCTCGAGCATGAGGCAGATATTCCTTCATGCACGGAGACGCGCGCACACACACACACACACACACACACACACACACACACACACACACACACACACACACACACACACACACACACACACACACACACACACACACACACACACACACACACACACACACACACAGACATAATGCACTTCAAAGACATACAGTATGCATAAAATCCACTGATCCTCCAAGAGGAGTCTGGGGATCCCCCTGGAGACCTTAACATCAAGATGAGATTGAAAAATACCTTGAAATTGCATGTACTTACTTAGGTACGGCACAAGTAAAAGTATGTATATGACCCTGAGCAACAATGAGTCTCCAGGACATCAGTTGTATAATGTATGCTGGCTGGGCCCCCCTGGGCCCCTGCTGGGGGTCATGTGATGTCAGGCGTGGAGACTCGCCACGGGATGGAGGGTCTGGCTCTATGGACCTCTGTGGTGAGAATGACACACACACGGCCCCATACCATGACACTAATGCAGCCGATCGATGGATCACACGCGGGGAGAGAAATTGAGGGAGCGTATACCGTCCGTGGTCAGGTAGAAAACTCGTATCTCCTACCTGAACCGTGACTTTTCAGGAAATGGAACTTGTGCAGTATAGCTAATACCGGTAGTTATTATTTAGAGACAAGCTGTGCTTAATGTTTTAGTTTATTTAGATGAGAAGTCTGCATAGTGTGTACAAATGTA
Organism: Benthosema pterotum; assembly: GCA_039105355.1. NCBI lineage: Eukaryota > Metazoa > Chordata > Actinopteri > Myctophiformes > Myctophidae > Benthosema > Benthosema pterotum. The sequence goes on from CM076981.1 coordinate 32,824,514, forward strand.
TACTGTAGTGCCCAGAATCACAATAGAAACAATGTTTAAGGGGGTTCAATGAGAAAGCCTTGCTTCGTATACACCCGACCCCCCCACACACACACACATACACACACACGTGTACTCACATGTTCACTGCCTTGCTCAAGGTCTCTTCTGTGTTGATGAATAAATAAACTCACAAACAAATGTAACCCCATTCACTTTCACCATGACGTACTTTTCCAAGTAGCGAAAACAGCAGATGTACAAGCTCACACCGTGTGTTGTGAAGAAGGTCAGCAAAGGATTGTGACATAACAAATATTTTTTCTTATTTATTTTAGTTTTTCTTAGCTTAAATGCACCCAAAACCCTGAACTCTTCACATTCAGTAGATTTCCTGTGGTGCGGGCGTATGTGCATGCGTGTGTACGTGCATGTGTGCGCGTGTGTCACAGTGTGTGGGCGACAGTTGTTTACCAGATGGTGACAGTGACAGTGAAGTGGTTGG
>CM076981.1:33512497-33704997 GCA_039105355.1 Benthosema pterotum
GCCCTCCTCTATCCTGATTAGATGGAGGCTTTGATACCCAAAGCCCAAACTTAAACAAGGGTGACCCCTGCAGTTCACTGGGGAGGAACTCCTTATATGGTCGGAACACACTGGGAGGATTATCACAAAAAAGAGAAGAAAGTGATATTTGAACTAAGTGAAATCACTGAGTATACCTATGAACCGTACAGTAGAGCTAAGCCTGCTCAATAGCAATGGAATGAGTATTCATAGGAACTCACTTCCGTCGTATAATGGTAGCGGAATCGCTCAGTCAATATTAACAAACAAACAAAATCAATAAATCATTTAACTATTTAAACTGGTGATCAGGATCCCAGAGGGTCTATACTGTTTGCATTTGTTATCTCCTTGTTCAAAATAGCTGATCTACAAGATCAGTGTGCCCATTATGACTTGCCCAGTGCGCTATGGATGTGGTTAAAATCTATCGTCTCAGGTTCTTCAAAAACTAACTGGAGGGGAATTATTGATAAACGAATGAACCGACCTGAGCACCGCGCTGAACGGACCAAGTTGGATGGAGTAGTCCATCTTGACCACAGTCATGGGTGCTAGTGTGCCGGTGACCGGGTTTGGTACGATCTCCTTGTGGATGCTGTAGAAGGCCTTACTCCATGAAGCCAGGGACAGCTTGGTACGCCGGTGTTTGCCGCTGAAACTCATCATCCTCAAGGTGCCATCACTCTGGGGGGAGGGAGACGGAGAGATGGCACTTCATGCATGGAACTATACCAAGCAAAACAGCCTGAAGGATCATCATATTTGTCACAGTACACGCACGCACGCACGCACGCACACACACACACACACACACACACAGCAGCCAAACTGTTTCAGGGCAGCCAAGAGACATATGTAAATGACTCTTACCCAATAGCCACGTGTGCTTAAAGGAGAATTCCACACCAAAATAGATTCATACTCAATCTAGATTGATTCCTGTGTTGTCATTCTTATTGCCCTTATTTTTTGTCATAGATGCTCTACATTTCACCCCTGAGACCGCCCTCCCCTCCCGCAGTTCGCATGGCTGCAGGTTGTCTTTATTCCAATATGGGTATTTTCGTAGCTCCAATTTTTTTTTTAACCACACATCATATTTGAATACTTTACTGATATTCATGCATGTGTTTTATGTCACTCTGGTGCAGTCTTTATCTGGTAATTTAGAGGTAATCTGTTCTTCCTCTACTCCCCTCCGTTCTGCCAGGTCAAACCGCCACCTCCGCAGCATCTCCTCCATGAAGAGGTGATGTCGCCGTTTTTTTTTTTTTTTTTAAGCCATGTAGTGTGTGCTGGATGAAATAATCTGACCCAAGTATCCTGTAATGTGTGGTTGATGTGATGTGTGAAAAAAAAGTTTGGAGCTACTAAAATACCCACATTAGAATAAAGACAACCTGCGGCAATGCAAACTGCATTAGAGGCCGGAGGACCTCAGGGACCAATGTAGAGCAGGGGGCATCTATGGCAAAAATCAAAGGCAATATGTATGACAGCACAGGAATCATGGTAGATTGAGGCCAAATGTGTTTTGGTGTGGAATTCTCCTTTAAATATAGGCAGTGTATGATATGTCTTTCAAGTCTGTCTGGGTCTGTCAACAATGAGGGCAACCTATCAGTACAAAAAATTGAATGAATGAATAAATAAAAATCTAAATAAAACCTTCTTAAACGCCTCTGTGCGGCACCAAAATAGGCACCAAATATTATGTCAAAGTAAAATTGTAAAATGGTATTTTATCAGATATGTGTAAAAAGAAGAAAGAAAAGGAGGATGACTTTGACAAAATCACAGTGACTTATGGACAAAATAACCACCAAAAGAAAAAAAAACCAAAAAAAACAAATGGGTCACATTCCGTCCTGAATAGCTCACCTTGGATGCTCTTAGAGAACACGGAGACACGTTAGGCAACACGGCCACTTCCTCATCCGAGTCTAAACTGAGCGTCCTCATCGGGTGGTCTCTGCCGTGTCTCTCTGTCACCACCAGACACTGCGATTCATCAGAGAAATCCATCTGAAGAAAAAAAGAGAGAAGCAGGGATGCGGCTGTCAAAGTCTTGGTAACTTATGAAGTCTACAGACTTGTGGTCTAGCATCCATCACACAAATCATGCCAGATAGGTTCAGTTGGAGGCTGATAAGTGTGTCAGTTGCACACGGGCCATTTGGAGGTGTTTTGAAGGTTACTCTTATTCAGTGGGGCTGGTAATACCGCATGCAACATAAAGCATGCAGCTTGGCTAGGTTCAAATCTAATGCAAGGCGCTTTATGGCATGTCATCCCCACTCTATGGCCCTTTTCTTTTTGTTTCAAGAGCACTTTTCAAAACAAAGTTGCAAAGTGATTTCAGGTCCTATATGAATAAAGTATACATACCGCAAAGCATTCAAGAACCATTTTGGTTTGTTGAATCGAATTAGATTTCTTTGTGGCAAAAATGTATGTTATGTTTGGCCTACTACAGCAACAATACGTTAAAAGAAATGGAGACAATAAACTTAATTTAATCTCCATATTTTGTAAAGCTAAGGAGACAATAAGGAGGGTCTAAAGAGCCACATGTGGCTCCAGAACCGCCTGTTGCAGACCCCTGGTTTAGGCATAGAGTTTACTGAGGTTAACACAACACAAAACAGCCACAATGGGCGTTGCGGTCGAGGGTCGCTTTTGATCGCCCGAATTGACCATCAGACCATTGTACAGACCCATAAAGGTCCATCTGGTTCCAAACTATCATTTACCCATTTGAACTATCATTTACCCATTTGACCCCTCTTTGGGAACCACTGATGTACACATCAGGTCCATACACACACACACACACACACACACACACACACACACACACACACACACACACACACACACACACACACACACACACACACACACACACACACACACACGCACACCTGAAAGAGATCGTAAAACTTGGAAGATGACGTGGACAGGTAGATCTTGTGTGCGAAGACGTGGGTGTGGTCCTGGAGAATGAACATGACGTCGGCGCAGAGCGGGCTGTCCAGCAGGCGCCGGGCCCCCTCAGAGCGGTGGCCAGGGACCACCTCTGGGATCTTTATGAGAGGGGGCGGGGCTTTAGGAGGGAGGAAGGGTGCCTGGAGGAGGGGCTTCTGGACCTGAAATAACAAACACCTCTTTATCAACAAACAAACAGACATGTAGTGAGAAAGTGCAAGAGACAGACAGAGAGAAGGAGAGAAACGCCATTAAAGGCTATTACTATTCATGTCTGTTCTTGGTGTTTCTGGAATATTCGAAATCAGAAAATCCAGTGTTCAAACTAGTTTTTAATTGTGACAATTAGTTAGGTTTGCTGAGCTCAATTGCAGCCAAAAAACATAACTTTTAGCATGCATTGGAGCTTCTGTGGGATTTGCCAGCAGATGTCGCCTTTTTGCCTGCTCAAAGGGCTTCCAAAACCAAGAGAAAACCCCACACCACAGAAAATCCAAAGAATGTTCAAAGTTCAGGTTGTGTGGGTGTAATTGAGGTCCTAAAACCTAAAAGAAGAAAAAGGAATAATAAAAATAGATGAAAATGAATGCCATGAAATGAGTGTGAAAATTGCAGCGCCATAGAAAAGATGAACACTTTCCAAACTAAATATTAGTTCTTCTCAGGTCTCTCTCAGATCGCCGAAGGCTCCGATGGAACAGTGATGAATAATTAAACGGAGGAACATAAATATTAAAAAGTTACCGGTACCTTGCGGAGGTGCGACTTCCAGAACTGCAGGTGTCTTCGGGATATGAGCGCGGCACGGATGGCGTTGTCGAAGATGTCTTTGATGCCAAACTGGTCGAAGACGCTGGTCTCGTAGTAGGGGATGCCGAGCTCTTTAGCTACCTCTCTACCGCTCTCTGGAGGTAAAATGTCTGCTGGTTTTATCGGCCTATAGGGAAAGAGCCATGGAAACAAACAAACAAAATGACTATTATATTATTATCATTTTGAAAGTCGAAGGTCAGAGATGTTTTCACTCCTGACCGCCTGTCTGTAAATCCATTTGTATCCGGGCAGCACTGGCCCCACTTTTTTTTCCATATTGCCCTGTTATAGCGCCACCATGTGGGCAATCTGGAATGCAGTGTAACTTTGAACACGCATTCACACTAGGTGACGGTAAAACCTGCCATACAATGTTTCTATTTCTATTCATTTACTTATTTTTATTTAAAGTGCAGTATAACTACATTAGCCTCTTATTAGCGGATGATCAACCCACCTCGCCAGCGGCCTCCTAGCCCTGTTGACAGCCTCGAGGTCGGCGTATCTCAGGTCCAGCTGGCAGCCCACCAGGATGACGGGGGTCCGGGGGCAGAAGTGCTTGATCTCCATATACCACATGGTCTTGACATGGTGCAGAGAGTTGGGGTTGGCGATGGAGAAGCACAGCACCACCACATCTGACCTGGTAGTGGAGAGAGGGAACAGACTGAAAGAAGGACAGGGTGGGTGGTAATCATCTCTATGGAATCCCGATGTATCATTCCCATGAGATTTTCGCAGAAGTCCGTCAATCCCTTCTGATTTCAAATTTGTATTCGGCGTAGGGAGTACTGTCTACGCTAGATACAATGGACCTGATGATAATATTGCAGGATTACGTTAAATGTTTTAAGAAATTGTCAATCCATGATCTGGTTATTTGGTTCACAATCACACACACACGGGTTTTGCAGGCAGGGTATTTAGTGGTGACAGACGGAAAAGGAAATACAAGCAAGAAAGAGTAGCGATGCATGTATACTTAAAAGCAGAATTCCACACCAAAACACATTGGGCATCACTCTACCTTGATCCCTGTGCTATCATACATATTGTCCTTGATTTTTGTCATAGTTGCCCGCTGCTCTACACTTCACCCTGAGATCCCCCTCCCTCCCACATTTTGCATTGGTGCAGGTTCTCTCTATACTAATGTGGGTAATTTAGTAGCTCCAAACTCTTTTTTTTTTACACATCACATCAAACCACACTACAGGGCCAGATTATTGCATCCAGCACACACTACATAACTTTAAAACACCCCGGCAACACCACAACTTCACATGTGGAGATGCTCTGGAGGGAGAGTTCTGACCAGACTGATGGAAGGGAGGAGAAAAGGAGGAATAGATTACCTCTGGGATTACAAGTAAGGTCTTCTTAAAATGTACGCATGAGTATCAGCATAGCCTACTATTAAAATATTATGTGTGATTAAAAAAAAGTTTGGAGGTACAAAATACCCGCATTAGAATAAAGACAACCTGTGGCAACGCAAACTGTGGGAGGGGGGCCTCAGGGGTAAAAGTAGAGCGGGGGTCATCTATGACAAAAATCAAGATTTATATATCAAGAATTCTCCTTTAAAGATGGACGTCAACACTGGATCAACCTTGATTTGGGATTCAGAACCACACAGCAGCGCTCACAGCTCTAATGACAGGGCGCAAGGGCAACGGAACACTGGATGCACAACACACACTGTTGGTGTGTGTGTGTGTGGGGGGGGGTGCGTGTGCATTCATTGTCTTTCTTTCTCATAGAGCTGAATGTGTGTTTGTGAGCGTGTGCGAAGGTTGGAAGGTGCACATCAAACAGCCAAGAAAACAAAAACAAAGTAACAACAGAATACTTGAACTAACTGACTCCCAGAGGGTGTACAGCTGTTATTATCAACATCCAGTAGGCAGACAAAGAGAGAAACACACATACCGAGTAACTCAGACAATAAGAAACCTACAGATAGACAAATAATTGGACTTTGTACAAAACACCTTTTCACACACATTGTGTCTTTATTTCAACCTAACAATCAATGAAATCTCAAGACTGCTAAGTACTTACAGTAAAAATAATCATACAAAAATAAGCAGTCGTGATAAGCCAAGGAAGGTGAAATTCTAATTACTGGTGTATCCCAGTGACCTAGTGTATGGATATACATCCACTATACACTGCTGTCTGTGTGTGCACTAGTGTTGTTCTGCCTACACTTAGCCTATACCATAGATTTCAAGCTTCCACTGGCAGTAACTGAAGAGTCTGTGGTTCAGTCTTTGTGATGGCGTGGGTTTGAATCTGGATGCTGACCAAAATAAATAGGCCGGTGTTGCTTCTGCCGCCAGCAACAAGGCTCATTTTGTGGGGCTTAAGAATGAAGCAGAATAGAATAGAACATAAATAGGATTTATGGAGGTGAAATCAAGTACTAATTCAGTTTGCTTTTGGGACAAAAGCAGACAGTTTAATGCACTTTCCCTGTGAGAAGTGACAGATTATCAAAACGGTCTCCCCCAGCCCTGCTACAAACCCAAAGGTAATGTCTCTCTTCTATACATCAAAACAATGGCTACCATAAACTTTATATACGGTACATATATGCTGTTATTTGAATGAACCACACTTGATACATTAATTAATTAAATTATACTTTACTTGTTTGTAGCTTAATTTGCGACACTTCCATGAGACATGCTGAGGAGTACTTTGAGACTACCGATTAATCACTGTCTCCATACCTACTAGTAACTAGAACAATAAGAGCCCTTGATCGGATCTATACATTTTAAATTATACTCTCCTGCTCTGTAGATAGAGGCACAATGAGAACACGTCGCACATTAAGTGAAAACAAGCTGAGTGGGCACAGCCATTTCTGCACTGCCAGGAAGCATTACGCTGATATCACAGAAAGAAAAAGTGGTACAGGAACTGCATTTTTGTGTGTGTTTTGTGCTTCCTTACTTGACCTGAACATTTAGACTTTAGAGTGTGTTGAATGAGTTTCACAAGGTTTTGGTCAGTGACCAGCTCTCTTTCTGTAGAGAAAGCAGCACAACGGCGGTTTTGTTGAATGAGCTCATCCTTGGACCAGTAAGTGTGAGTCATGTTGCTTCCAGCAAACAAAATTATGAACCATTTTATTTAAAGCCATGTGCAGGAAAGGCATACAGTTTGTACAGTAGCTGAACGAGGCATTCATGGAATTCGAAGGTTGCCGTTTGACCCTTGGTGCACAAGGGTCTCCGTGAGCAACACTTCCCTCCCCCTGCGTGTGCATGTGTGCATCATCTGAGCAACCCATCTACTGTGTAAAGCAGTAAAAGCAATTTGTCCTCCTGGTTGGAAATGCATTGTGGACAATACATATGTAGAGATTTTTCGTATGTTTTTTCAGATTTTCTCCCTCTTGCTCCCTGCCTCCCCATTTTACCATTTCTCTCTGGACCTAGCAAAAATCTAATTTCACACACTTTGTACACCTGAAAACCTGTGATCTTGCAATAAAGCTGATGATCCCAGATTAGATATCAAAGTGATCTCACAATGGTTATCATCTGATCCACTAGGATAGGAATTAAAAGTTTTTAATTTGTGTTTGGTAATGGTAAGTAAAAGAAAAGGTAGCTTGAGTACAGCGTAAAATCTTATCGTATCTGTTTATCAATTTTGTGCCAAACATTAAACCAAATGTTCCATTAAGACTGTGGATTTCAATGTATGGACTTGATCAAGCTAGCATCTGCCTAAAAGCATCAGTCACTTTTGAGAGGTGCATTATAACAGCAGTCCTGGAAAGCAAGATGTACTTTGGGATTGGATTCCAGTCAATAGAATAAGTATAAGTAACCTCAGCCGAACGCCCAAAGACAGGTCAGACCATTACAGTTAGACCTCACTCAGTCAGACGGTAGGGTTTTATCCAAAAAGAAAAGCAGTGACTGGGCATATTCCCTTCTAACACATAATGCATAACAAAAGGGATTTTTGCAAAATAGTAAATGCATACAGACACCCACTGCAAGACATCCAAGAGAACTTGTCTTTAAGAACCACTCATCATGTCATGCAGACAGAGCTTGAGTGGCGAAGGACGATGACATTTAACACCCACCTACATACACAACTAAAATAATATTGAAATACTGCAGGAATCAAGGTCAAGGAGCATTGAGATGGCCTTGTATAAAAGCGACCCATACATGAAGAGTCGCTTTTATGTATAACTGCTATGTATAGTTGAGAAAGGCCAGCGTCTGCTTAGTGACTCAGTCAATAAAATCAAACTCTTATTGCATTGTTGCAGATCCATATAGCAGATTATTTGAAGTTGCCCAGGGAAAATGTGTACTGGATTTGAGCTTGGTGCCCCATTAAACTGTAGATCTCATGAGAATAAGCCTACATCTACAGTGTATACCGGTAGCTTATACCAATACTACCAATGTGGCACTTTGCTCTCAGAGGTGATATACAGTATGTTTCACTTTCTTCATTTTCACTGAATTAGCTTCCATTTCCTGTTGATATGCAGAGCTGATCAAAGGTACAATTGTGAATATCCCAAAGAAAGGTGCCCTCGGCAACTGCAACAACTGGCATGTCAGCACCCCTTTGGCTATCCCTAGCAAAATCCTTGCCAAAATCATTCTACAAACACTATCAGATGCAATAGAGAGGAACGAGCAGGGTTACCAAAAAAGTGTATTGACCATATATATTCACCCTATGTAATGGCAGGGTGAATATATTGTATATATGATCAATACCCAGTACGGCCATAGCCTGGATGGCGAGAAGATCCCCACCGAATACTAACCAAGAGACATCAGATGGACCCTCCTCTCACAACTGGAAGATCTTGACATTGCAGATGACTTGACCCACCAGCAGAGCAACAGAGCATTGCACATACATATTATGTAGGCAGCGTTGTTAGTCACGATGGAGGCGCAGGTAGCGACATCACAAGCAGTTTCAGCAGGGCCAGAAACACCTTACAGAGGCTTAACAACGTCTGGATGTCGGCCCAGAACAGCACCAACAGCAAACCCACACTGTACCAGAGCTGTGTCCTGTTTCCCATACCTTCAACAAACTGTCAACCTACCACACGAAAAGCTTATGGAAACTTCAACGAATATTCTGGCCCAAAACCTTTTTTCTACCAACACCCTGCAAACAGAACACTTGGATGGCACCCTTTTGAGAAAACGGTGGAAATGTATCAGGCACATAATATGTAGAGAACAGGACAACATCGTCAAAATGCCCTTCACTGGACACCAGAGGGCAAACGCAAAAGAGGCCAACCCAAGAACACATGGAAGGGTTGAAGACCCTACATCACTCCTGGGGATCTATAAAGACGCTGGCCCAGAACAGACTGCAGTTAAGATCCTTTGTTGGTGCCCTACATGCTAGCCGGAATAAAGGGTAAGTAAGCAAGTCATCTCCATATAGTTTAAAAGATTACGATCAGAATCATCTTCATTGTCACATCACAGTTTTGATATTTTGTTAATTGACATGCAGAGTCTACTTGGCTATTTTGAATTTACAAAAGAACATACCACCATTCTCCTGACCTAGACTCATCATTAATTCAACCTTTTCTGCTGTCTGGCATATATTTAATACATGGGATGTGCTGTCCTAGAGCCTCAGGGAAAAAAGTAAAGAGGCAGAACACAGGGCCAACTAGCCACTTTACCAGAGACAAGGCTAGACAAGATTAAGGGCCCAGCAGCATAGACACATTTTCTATACAGACATTGAACACACATAGCTTTTAGACCAGATGGGCCTGGAAGTCCAATAAAGAGTGTTCACAAAATAAAAATGAAAAGCACTTGGGATGCAAATAGTGCCTGCAGCAAAGTTCCTAATATCTTTAGTCCTGGGCAGACTATGTTGTTCCAAACGGAACCAAAAACAGGTACAAACATGACCAGCTGAAATGTTTATAGGAGATCCAATGGAATAGAATTTTGAGTCATGTGACTGCTGGTCTTCTTTGTAACACTTTCTTTTTTTATTTGCATCTCCCTTTACTAGGTACACGGTCCTATTAAGCTGGTGATCACAACTAATCACATAAGATAAAAGCTCCTTATTTACTTAATTACATCCAAGACAAAAAGCTGACATGTGAGAGCTCTTGTTAGCAATCTTTTTTCCCTTTATAACCCTCCCTACCATAGTGTGCTGACCATATAAGGAGTTCTACCCTGTCCCCAGAGAACCACAGGAGTCAAAAAATTGTAGTTTCATTTTTGGCTTTGAGAGACAAAGCCTTTAACCGATAAGGAAAGAGGAGGGCTTCCTCCAATCAGGATCATGCTGGGCGGGCCTTAGTGCATGTGCTGTTGGTCTGTTGTTGTGCCCCCCCTCCCACTGTAGAGTGTGTGCATGTGCATATCTTGTTTTCCCCGCAAACCATCCGCAAAGCAATATTACATTGACTGGAACATATAGGAACAGAGCTGAAACTAACAGAATACCACCTAATTCAGATAATAATAACAACAACAACAACAACAACAATAATAATTAGGGATGTCCTGATCCACTTTTTTTCACGCCCGATCGGATCCCAATACCACAATTTCTGTGTTAGCCGATACTGACAATAATACTGACCAAAAACCGATACCAGACAATAATATATATGATAATATAAAAAAGAAAATATATCTTATATGAAGTCCACCAACCGGGAATACAGACATATTTGCCAATACCAATATGACCAGATATGGCCGATACTGATACTGATACTTTTCGGATAACAACACAGTATCGGGACATCCTTAAAAATAATAACAATGGTAATAATAATCTGTACAACACATTATATGATAAAACAGTGTGATACTCGGATGTACTGACTATTTTTTGAACAGCCCTCGTGTCCGTTTGTCAGTGTGAGACGGTGTTCTATAAAAGATGCTATGTGCACTCAGTTTACATTCCCGGATACGCCAACTATTTTTAATCCACAAACCACAGGCGGGTGTCAGCCGGTAAACACAGACACACTTGCACACATGCAAAGCAGCGTCGTCTTTGACACATTCACAGGCGCAGCAGCGCCGCGTGACCTACCTGCCATAGGCAAAGCGTCTGTCTTTGTGATGATCTCCAAACGTGTCCCAGAGCCGTAGAGAAACACTGACTTCATCCACCACGTCCCTCGAGCGCTCCAATACCTGCCGTTTAAAAGACGCATGTGCACACGCACATACACATACACACAAACAAAACAATGAGCTTGTTTCTTCTATTTCAGCTGAAATTATTCTCTGCAATTTGGCGCTAATGAGGCCATTTATGATGCTTTTCAAACTAAATTAAGCAGATTCGGACAGAGTCTAATAATATAAATTATCTTAATGTGATCAAGTTTTCTCGGCTGCCAGCCTGCCTGCCTCTCTCTCTCCCCCTCCCACAACCTACAGACACGATAATAGTCTATGGTAAACAGACTGCATTTGTTTTTTATTTCTAGAGTTCTGGACACTTAGTGTTGTTTTGCAGGGGGATCAGCCACAGGATCAGTCATGCAAGGCACTGACCTGCTTGTCTGGAGCAGTCTTGCGCAAAGACACTTCATCACAATGCCAAGAGAAGCCCAAATAAAACCGGGAACCGATCTTGCCGCCCTAATGTGCAGTCTTTAAAATAGAGGTTTAAAAACATTGCCCCAAAGCCACCATGGTGTGCCGTGAGGCACGTCCATGATGTGTGCTTTGGGACTTTTGAGGACCACACATAATTTTTATAGCATTTTTAGAAATGAATAGAAACTATACAAATGCTATCTTTTAGCATACCAAATCAGTGCTTTGTGTGAACTCATTTCCCAATTACAGAGTCAAACTCTGTATCTAAAGCAGTGGTAACTGGTAACCTCTAGCAAACATCCCTATTTTGAATTTGAGTGTGAGCTTGCAGTATGTTGTATTCAGGCAGATTTTGCATACCTTTGAATACAGGGGTGTAGGAAATATGAATACAAAGGTGTGTCTCGAGACGCCCAATGTGGCCTTTGGCACAGTTTGAAAACAACTGCTTTAAAACCGTGGCAAAACTTTGACCGTATCGCCTCCATTCAGCCATCTGCACTTATTAGTCCGGCCAACCATCCATCTTCCACTCTCTCCTTGTTTCACATCTGCAGGGTTTAATGGGTTCAGGGCCCAGACTGTGTAGACACATGCCTGGCCAGTGGCAGCAGTCACATTCATGGACCTATAATCCACCTGTCCTTCCATCTGCCCATTCTTTGCTCCTTCCCTCTCAAATGTTCTATATCTACAGATTATATAGATCTGCTTCAATTCGGTTCAGTTTGTACACTCTCAGAGTTACATTATCACTGAGGATTGTATAACCTGGATTGGAGATTTGTCCACCTCACCCCCACTCTATTGGCTCATTATGAATCTACTGTGGGTTTTTTGGCGTCTTAACTTTTCTGCCCTGACTATCATCTTCAATTAAGTAATTTGCTCGGCCAAATTATTTTGGGGGGTCCACAGATTATGAAAAAGAAAAGGAAGGAAATGGAAATTATGAGATGACATAGTATACCAAGTACATATGTAGACTTTCCTTAATGATTATCTGATCTGGTTTCAGTATTTGTTTATGATGTATCTGGACCATTTTCTCTATGCTTAAAGTTATAGAGGCAGCCAATGTGTATTTGGGGATGACATGGCCAAAGCGTTTCTGGGGGTCCCCAGCCAAAGAAGCTGAGAACTAACTGTTCTACAGCACTGCCTCTCGAATGTTGAATGCCCTGACTCGGTGACTCCTTCCCTCAAATAATGCAAATCACTGCCGTCCTGAAAATCCACCTTTCGGGGTGCCCGCTGGCTTAGTGGTACAGGTGCATGCCATCTAATAATTATGGGCTCTCGCCTGGCAGCGTGCGTCATGTTCGAGTGGCACAAATCAATCAATCATTCGTACCTCTTGGCAGACTCTGTACTGGTCTATGGCCCATACAGTAGGTACATGTGTAGCCAGAAGCTGATACTGGGTAAGGGTGGTGTTGCAGGCCCTGGCACAGATCAACCTGGTCTTCCCCACAGCGTTGTCTCCGACGACCACACACTTAATAGTCTCCACATTGGGCCGCTCGTAGTCCATGCTGTAGTCCAGCTGCCTGTTGGTAACCAAAGAGGAGAATGCTTATAAGAGCCCATTATTCATTCGGTAATCATTCCAAAGTGGTATTCTCAACCTAGCCTGCTCTGATTTAAGAGAAAGAACGAGATAACATTGCCAAACTTAGAACAAGGGAGAGCATGTTTGTCTGTTGCTTACTTGCTCACTCATTCACACCTCGCCCAGGCATTCCATTTTGTAACAAACCTCCTGTACGCTTGCAAATACAATGCCTTTTTGTTCAAGTTTTCAAGTACAAGTTTAACGTTTTGGCGTGGTTTTAATTGCCTCCCGTGGAGGAATTTATATTTTAGCTTGGCCACTTGGTAATTCCTGCATACGCTTCGATGTGCAGCGTTGCAAATAAGACGTGATTCTCAATCGATGCCCTGGCTTTTGAGATTCACTTTAGTAAGTAAGGTAATGTAAAGAGAAATAACTGTGGTGTGCTACATGTGCATATTGTGTATATTTTCGTAAACCATTTCTGCATACATGGCTGCATTTGTAGATGCTTAAATAGATTTTGCATGGTCCATTAAGAGGAGTAGTTGTATTCTCCTAATAGCTCACACTGTTTAGAGACAGTAAACTCTATGACTTGAATGACAACAAACACTTCAATGACATCAATCACATCTTGAAATCAATTGCCATGATGGATGGGTGGCTGATGATAAATCTATCCCAATGTTTTCTCTGAACTGGTATACGATTTACTTTCATTGGTGTCCAATAACATGTGCGGTGCATTACCCTCAAGGCCAATGTCCAGTGACATTTTACCCTGCCCCACCCTCAGCTCTGTAGAACCATCATCGACAAACAACAGCTCAAGCAGATAATTTACAGTGTAATAGCAGATAATAGAAAATAAATGATAGATGATCATTTCAACAACATTGAATGGTAGAATAGAATATTATATACTGTAATATTCCAATGCGACAAAGATCTGTGATGTTTGGGATTCAAGCACAAAGCTCTTCTTCAGATAAGAGTAATAATGATTTATAATTGTCACATAAGCCATGAATTTCAGTCCTCAAAGAAGGGCTACTGTGGTTCCCACGGTTCCCGGATGTCACACACGTCTGATTGGTCTTTGATTACAAGGACCAACCAGAACGCAACTTGAACACGCAAGGGACGTTGGGAAATGTACAGTTGTAAGATTCGAACTAAAAACTGCACTCATCATGAAAATGTTAGTATACCTTTAAATATACCAGATTGTGATGATGGCAACTGATTATAAGACAACTCCCATTTTTCAATAATCATTTGTGGAAAAAGAACATTAAATATTAAACATGGCAAAAATGTGCCAATAACCTCTTATGTTAGGGCAATTAATTTGGTAACCTTACAGTAATAACTTCAACAAGTATTGAAATAATTGTTTTTTTCCAAATGAATTCCATTATAATTAATCCTGTCTTCGTCAGCTGGAGCTATCAACATCAACTCTGTGTGTGTGTGTGTGTGTGTGTGTGTGTGTGTGTGTGTGTGTGTGCGTGCGTGCGTGCGTGCTTGCGTGCATGTATGCACATGTCATGTACAGTATGTGTTTAACCACTTGAGACATATTATCACAAGCATCGGTTCTTTCTTTTCCGTTATTGATTTAACCGCTTCCCTCAAATAGCCTCTTCCTGGGAAGCTATTAATGTTACTATAAGGTCTCTCCGATAACATGACTCATATCACATTATCAAGGTGGATATCTCCTATACGCTATCAATCTGCTGAGAAACAAGGAACACTCCCTGTTCATCTCTGCATAGCGCTGGCGAGCGCTGAACTTCTTGTACAAGTTACAGTGCCCCCTGCGATGATGTCTAGACAATGTTGGCAGGGAAGGCCATCCACACTTCCGCTAAAATCTCACATCTGGTTGTTGTACGGTGCAATGAAATCACACAGTCTTGTAGTGAAGGTGACAGGCTGGCTCCCCTGGTGTAGTAATGGGCAAAGAGCCTTGCCAAAGGGTTAGGCAGGGATAATTGCTAGAGGAGGTGTGCAGCAGTTAGCTGACATTGACAATGTACTATATCATGGGTGGCCAACCGGTCACAGACTAAGAGCCACGTTTTTCACTGTGTTACTGCAAAGAGCCACATCAAACGGTCACAACGGTTAGAAAACCGCCGCAACGGCCGCCACGGTCGCAAATAGATTTCCCCTCTCCTGCCATAAGACACGTGCATTTGTGTGCAGGTGCGCAATGCAAAGACACACTATTAAAACATATAGACATGTATTTAGAAACAGGGTTTACAATCCAAAAAAGAATATGACAAGTCAAAAAACATAAACCTACACCTCCGCGGTCGACTAGGAATCAGTCCTTGGTTGAGTGGTTGGGCACCACTGTATAGGGCAGGGGTTTTCAACAGGTGATCCGGGGACCACCAGTGGTCCCTGAGAGGATTCCAGGTGGTCCCCAGGCTAAATGATGTAAAATTGGTTAGCCAGATGTAACTCTTCTACGCTCTCAAGAGTTAAAATATGCATCATGTGAATTAGACCAAATCTACACAACTACAGATTGTACAGTATGTGCAAAGATTAATGGTCATTTTGATCTGTATGTTTGACTGTTTGTTTTCTCTGAAATCCAGCCTGGAATCGTTGGCAAAAGTAAACGGAATCTTTAACTTTGGGGTCTGTGGAGCTAAAATGTCATCAAATGGTGGTCCGTGGCTCAAATCAAATTCTGAATAAATGGTGGGCCCTGGTATAAAAAAGGTTGAAAACCACTGGTATATGGAATGCGCCAGGCCGAGCGTTTTTGACTGTTTCATCTGGAAGCCCCTTAAGAGCCGCATGTAACCAGCTGAAGAGCCGCATGTGGCTCGCGAGCCACAGGTTGGCCACCCCTGAACTATATCATCCACTAACCGGAAACAAGTGAAACGCATCGACATCATTATGTATGTAAAGATGGTGTTTGTGCGGGAAAATCACACCTGTTTGAAGTGAGCGGCAGAACTATACCATAACTAGATCAGCCCTCGGTAGAGTGCAAACTCTCGTACATGAGCAGAGCAAGTAATAATGCTGTACTGAACTCCAGAGACATTCCAGACACTGAAAAAGACACTATAAACACTAAACACCGGTGTTACACTAAAAAAACACTCAGCTTCAAATCATGGACCTTTGCAATGTGCAGCTCTACAGTGCCACTTTCTCACCTGTTGATACCCTGGCATAACAAACAGACATAGTTACCCACAAAGCTATGCCATGGAGCCCATTGCTCAAAAATAGGGAGGTCAGTTAGGGTTACTGTGGCTAGCAGTTTTAGTGACACTATTAAAATAACAGAAACACACTGACGACACCATGTGATGGTGTATAAACACATGCAAGTCACCTATAGCCTACACACTTGTGCACACACGCACATACAAATCTACCATGCAAGACGCACATGTAAAACACACATTCACAAATTAAAGTTATTGTGTTTGCAACTCATGAAAGCATAATATCTCAACCCAGGACAGTTGTAGTTTCACATTCTTGCAATCAAGCAGCCTGCAATGCCTAATGCCACTGCATATCTAAGATTAGAATCACAAAGCTGCAGAGATATTGTTGCTGCCTGCTCCATAATTCAAAATAGGCTATTAGGGTGTATGTTTTATTTTAGGAGAGATTATCTTTGTGTGGTTTGTCTGCCAATTTGACCTAAGAACCGACTAAGCTGCATGTTTACATACTGAAATTGTCATGCATGTTATGACATGTTCATTGCATCATGTAAGACTGGCATGCATTAATTACAGTACCAATCACTTTACAGTAGGCCCAACACATTACTGTTGGGCCTAAGAAAGAATTCAAGCAGTAACCCCTTTAAAGGACAATTGCACCAAATTTCAAGACTTTACTATAATATACAGTACCTTAGATTCTCCATTTCTGTTGCCTAGAAATTGAGATACAAAAGAAAGCCCTATTTAACCATATTTTACATTTCTAGGGAACAGAATGGAGGGAACCTTTTGTATTACATATCTAAGGTCTATGAATGACATGGTAAAATGTTGAATTCTCCTATAATGTTGATTCTCCTATAATAAAGTCACCCCCTACATGATTATGTGCACAACTTTTGGACTAAACAGCGCATGGGAAGGGCTGTCTCGTTTCAAGTTCATTGCATGATGTATGGCAGTGGTTTTCAACCAGTGGTCCAGGGACCCCCAGTGGTCCTGTGAGAGAGTTCCAGATGGTCCCCAGGCTAAATGACGGAGAGTTGGTTAACCAGAGAGGGTAAACATGAAACCAAATGGACCCTTGCGGGTCCATTTGGTTTCATGTTAACACTCTCAAGAGTTAAAAGATTTATCATGTGAATTAGCCCAAGTCTACACAACTACAGCATGTAGAAGGTTAATGGTCATTTTGGCCTGCATGTTTGCCTGTTTTGTTTCCTAAATCCAGCCTGGAATTGTGGGCAAAAGCACAAAAGAAATCTTTAGAAGTTTTGGGGTCTGCGGGGATAAAATGTCATCAAATGGTGGTCCGTGGCTCAAATGCTGAATAAATAGTGGACCCTGGTATCAAAAGGTTGAAAACCACTGGTCTAAATGGACTTCCATGTGCACCACCACGGGACACCACCCTGCCTGGCTGCCTCTTTGTTCCGTTCAGCTCAGGTGATACTATGTTGCAGAAATGCACCTACCGTGTTCTTTGTAGTGGCCGCGCAGGGGCAGCTCCGTCCGCCAAGCCCAACAAAACTGCTGCCTGCAGCCAATTTACTTCAAGACCAAATTGCTCAGGTTAAACTACACCCGCCGTGGCAATGAATGAAGTTACAATATTACATACAGCCTAGTCAGGTGTAAAATGTACAATTGTTAAAACAAAAACAAACAAACGCTCGGCAATAACGTTAGCTGACTGGGCGAAAACTGCAAGAGCATTTCGTAATCGGGTATTAATGTAGCCGGATTGTGGAAACTTAATCCGTGTTTCTCCCTTTCCTCGTCAATGTATAAATGCTGGGTGTGTGCACGCGCGTCTCTGTGTGTGTGTG
The DNA here is from genome assembly GCA_039105355.1 of Benthosema pterotum. Lineage (NCBI taxonomy): Eukaryota > Metazoa > Chordata > Actinopteri > Myctophiformes > Myctophidae > Benthosema > Benthosema pterotum. The sequence continues at coordinate 33,530,556 of CM076981.1, forward strand.
AGGTTCTGGCTGCCTTCGCAACGAGACCGACTAACTGACTGACTGCCCTTCCTTTCCCCCATCCAGGCAAAGTGCTCTTCTTTGAGAAACAGCGAGAGAGAGAGAGCGAGATAGAGAGATAGCGAGGCGGAGCAGGCAGAGAGACAGAGAGAGAGAGAGAGAGAGAGAGAGAGAGAGAGAGAGAGAGAGAGAGAGAGAGAGAGAGAGAGAGAGAGAGAGAGAGAGAGAGAGAGAGATGATCTGCAAGCAGCCAGCGCGCGCCGCACGGCGCTCTGAACGACGTGGATGCGATGCATTGTGACGTCAACGACCCCGTTCTATTTATAGCAGCGCGCCGGCGTAAGATTTCATTCAGGAAAACAACAAGGTGGGGAGAGGGAGAGAGAGGGAGGGAGAGAGATGGAGAGGGAGAGAGAGGGAGAGAGAGGGGGGTAGAGGGCAGGGGCGGATCTAGGCATGAGTATGGGGGGGATGCCCCCTAAATGCCCTGACTGCCCCACCAAACATGATGGCATGCAAAACAACCCAAGACATTTCAAGTTAAAGTGCTTATATTTAAAATGATTTGAAACACTACTAGGCCTACTAACTAACTACAGCTGTGTCACCACTAAACCAGCAGCATTTCATCATTGAAAACAGAAAACTCTCTGAGTCAGACCTTTAGCTTTATGCATGCTGCGTGTCTGTTTGCAACTTCAACAACAAACTGATGTTATTATTGATGCTCTACTTGACTAAAAAAAAGTCCTATAACTGAAAATGGTATGAGTGCGGCTTCATCGCCCGTGTGGCTTCGCGCCACGGGCGATGAAGCCGCTCCCATACCATTTTCTCCTGCCCCCCAATTGGGAAATGTTACATCCACTCCTGGTAGAGAGAGATAGAGGGAGAGAGAGAGAGGGTTGAAGGAGAGGGAGACAGAGGCAGAGAGAGAGGGTTGAAGGAGAGGGAGACTAACAGTCGAAAAGGAGGCTAGGTTTATACCTGGCTACGAACATACTGAAACACCTTACTAAGAGTGTCGTCAAAATATTACTTAAATAGTAATGTATTGCTTATTATTACTCATTACTCTACAAAAAGTAATAAAGTTACACCATGTATTACTCCCTGCCAAAAGTAGTGAGTTACTTATTGCTTTGTATTATTTTTTTCCTTGACCCCAGTAGGCCTAATTGCATCTTACTTGCGTCTTACTTTGCATATAAGGCCCGCCTTCTGCATTTGATACTTGACCCGTAAATATAGATTAGATGAGTGCCATCGTTTGTAAAGTTTAGATCTAGACCTGATCAACAACAGCCTGCAAGCAACTTGACCCCCAACCCAGTATTGACCCAGTAGCGCTTGAAAAGATAAAATTAAAATGTATACTGTAAAAGTATACTGTAGAGTGTAGACAGACCCATAGCAGATATTGTTAGGAGTGACACATACTGTAGTGTCACTCCTGTGTTTTGACATACTGCTGAATTCCCCTATCAGGAGGTCAACAACGGTTCAAGTTCTATAATCTCATCTCATCAGATTCCCAATGTTCCCTAACAGTTTGGGTGGCGTAGCCGACTGGCCGTGTAGATGCAGACTATGGGTATCCATGACACGGCCCAGCTGCAATGACACTTTGTCGGATGAAGACGGACGGGAAACAAAATAAGCACAGCATGGAGACTATAGATAGCTCCATTGGTTCCTAAACATTTCCTGAGCAGGGCGGCTTGCGGTCGTAGACCACTCATCTGACCGCCCCCCATCTATCTGACCACTTAACACGGCAGCTGAATGGTAGTCACATGGGCGGTCCGTGTGCCTTTTTATAGCATGTTTAGTTTAAAGATCAATCGATTGCGTTTCGTCTTGGATCAACGGAAATAGCGTATAGAGCTTCTAGCATAACGGAAGTCGCTAACCATTTAGTGGAATCAAAATGAAAACATATTTCTTTATAACTCAAGGTTATAATGAAATTAGTAATCCTGCAATATTGTCTGAGCAAATAGACATGATGACACAATTATGTACGATGATAAGGGCGCTATTGTTGAAAATGTCTTTCAATTATTTGTAGGCCAACTTGCATTACTCAGTCACCACTGTCCTTCCACAGGTTGGGGATTGCTTAATAACTATGAATTTTACTGTGTGCACTCATCTTTGTGCCTTTACATGTACACCAGAATGCATTTGTTCTCATTGTCTGTATCCAGAACTAAGCGTGTTATGTTGATACCCAATGCGTATGAGTGAGTCATTGTCTGAAAGCACAGATGGAATTCTGAATGAGAAGGTAAAAGGAGACGGCAGACACGCCTCCGGGAGTCAGGATGCACTTCAATAACCGTCACTTCCGTCATCCGTCTGCTTCTTGTCCTGCCATGGCTGCGAATTCCATATAGCGAAACCATAGGGGTCCATTCTAATGCTCTCAGACGTGTTAAATTAAGGATTTTTTTAATACTTTCTGCCTCTTGCCGTCATCTCATTTTCATTCCCTTGCCCTACTTCTCCACTCTGTCATGTCTGTTCCTTCCTTTTATGCATCTCTATATCCGTCTCTCCATCTCATACATGCACACACGCCCGCACACGGACACACAGACGCCTTTTCCCATCTGACACAAACACAACACACGTACGTATGATGACGCTGTGAGACTCCGAGTAGCTCACATGAATCATACATTACATAGACCAGTGATTGGGATTTATTTAGGACACATGCACACGGATGCACACGCGCACACACATGCATGCACACACGCGCACACACACAGACACACTTGAAGATAGAGACCAGATTCAGACATAACAGGTGCATTTGTGCACAAGTATGCATGTGTAAGAATGTGTGTGCATGCACGCACGCACTCATACACAGCGCACTGTAGACGAAAGACACAATCCCACACAGTGGGAGGGAGGTAAACAAAACTAGGGGAAAAAAGAGGATGCAGCAGAAAGGGCATCAGACAAGGACAAAGCCTGGAAGGTCAAGAGTATACTTCGTTGTTCTGGTTCATCTGACAAAAGATAAGATAAGACACACAGACGCACACTGCTTTTCATACATGGTAACCACTTAAGAGATGTAGCGCCATGATTTTATTGTTATATGAGGGAAAAGATAGTGCTCAAATAGTCTAGGCCTACACTATTTGAACACTATGAATACTGTAACAGTATTTGCTATAATGCTGTTTTTATGTGGGCATCCCCACCACTTCATTAAGTATGCCTGGTTTGACTGGTGGGTGGTTATGGTTGCTGGTCCACCTGAACTGAAGCCACACCCACAGCTTTAGGTGTATGATAAAGGGGGAGGAGTTGGAGGAGGGGCTGATAATATGATGTCAACATAAGACCGTTTTTTTCCCACTGGCACGTTTGACTGGAAAGGTTCGGTCCCCAGGAAGAAACCATAAATACAAAGGAAAGACATTATCATTGCACATAAAAAACACCAAGGGGTCTAATTAAGTACATGTACAAAATTGGGGAAAAAATACATAACACAAAATCACAGCGCTCCCTCTTTAAATTGTAATACCGTGTACATCACGATTTTTCCTTTTGAAAACTAATGATTATTGCCAATACTATAGCAAATCAACTTATTTTGACTAGGCACTCCAGGATGCACTACAGGATTAATGAGTTGTGGGGATACTGCAGGAATGAGTGACAGACACTGTTCGAATATGAGACCAGTCTTGCAACCAGCACTCTTCACTTCTTCATCATATAGTTGTTCTCTTTAAATCTGTATTCTCCCTGCTTCCTTCTCTCCCTCGCTATTTTTGCACATCGCACGCCTCTCTCCACCACCACCCCACACCTCTTGTTCCTTTTTATACAGTATTCCATGCTATTTGCATCAACGTGCTCGTCACTCTTTAGAGGTGTGAGGAATGCACTGTCTGAAATAGAAAGCAATCCCAACAGGAGGAGGAAGTTTAGTCAGTCTACACCCTTGTGTCTTATTATTATTATTGTATTTATTTAATAATTGCTGTGACAGGAGCAGTCCCCGTTGAGTGAAAAACTCTCAATTTACAAAAGGAATAAAATATTGATGGTGATTTAATCTTTACGTTTTAGTTATAGAATAGTGTTTTAAGGCATATTTTGTCTTATTAGCCAGGGACCCTTTTAAGGAGTTTCAGCGGACACCCCTTGACTCTGGAAAAGTTGAAAGTACAACTTAATTGGCCAACCTCTGTCTATCTATAGCTCAGTAGAAAAGAAAGTAAGATGTAATACACACAGGAGGACCAAGGTAAGGTGAGGATGGCACAGTGCTGACCAAGTGGTTTGTCATTGTCCTTCGGTTTGGAAACTGGAGAGATATGGAAGGGACAAGAACAGCGAGTGGTGTTGTATTCCATTGGGTTTGGGACAGTAAAGTGGACAGGAAGCAAAGTGGATATCGGTCACTTTCGATGGCAGTTTGTGTGAAGCATGGCGCCACTAAATGCTGATGTAGACTTCAGTGGCATCAAGAACTGACATAACGAATGATTAACAGGCACCAAGGTAATATGTTTAAGCCAAAAAGAGTTGAGATTTCATTTTAAAATTATGTTAACTTTGTAACTCATAAACATAATTACTTGTGTTATCCCCAACCCCGAGCATAATTGTACCTTAAGTAATGTTGCAAGCAAAGAACCATCCCTGTTAACTGGGGCTCAGTGATGGGCAGTAGCTTGTTACAAGTAGCTAAGCTACATAGCTTAACTACATTTTCCTGTAACTTGTAGTGTAGCTTACTACATTTGTTCTGGGAAAAGCTTGTAGTGAAGCTACACTACTTGTTTCGAGTAGCTTGTAGTGAAGCTACACTACTTATTTTGAGTAACAAAGATTGTAGCTTACTACATTTTCCCACACACATTTTCAAATTCCGCCCACTTTAATGGGTAGAAAACCTCAAATATACATCCCTCTAATGTACATAATACACATGTACGTTGTATTAATATTATTTTATTATTATGAGTATCATTTACAAAGTTGTACATTAAGTTGAGATATATATTTATATTATGTAGTGTTGATGTAGCAAGCTACATCAAGTTACTTTTGTCGTGTAGCTTGTAGTGTGGCTTGCTACAATGTTCTGGGGATAGCTTGTAGTGTAGCTTAGGTACATTTTATCGAGAGTAGCAAGTAGTGTAGGTTACTATTTCCCAGTAACTTGCCCATCACTGCTGGGGCTGTATCCCGGGGAACAAGACCAGACAGGTACTATACTACCCAGGCTTCGATTTCTGGAACCATAAGAATGACCCATGGAAATCACAGCCTCCACTGTACAGTATAGCCTACAAGGAAATGCCTTGATTTCTGTGCACATAATAGTTAAATAATAGTTAAATACATTAATTGACTTGTGACGCATTGTTGCTGCTGAATCAGTTTCACGTTTCCACAGAATTCCCGACGAGGTATGTCTCACTTGATCCTGTTTCCTAGAGAAGACCTACCCGCATATTCTATACAGCAAATGAGAGATTGATGTTTGTCGGCCACACAGCACTTTGAAATTGATTGATGAAAAGTCTGTTTTTGACGAGGATTTCCCTTTTTTTTGCAATTTCCTTTTGTTTCGTAGGCTGGGATAAATGCACACCACATACAGCAAAAACACATTGAGGTTGGTGATCATATACTGTAGCATGTTGAATGGTAAGAAATGATCGAGAATTGACCAAGACCGTTTGAAAATACAAGTTATAATTGTTAGAAAATACTCCTAAGCCTGCAGCAAGGCTGCAGCAAGGCTGCAGGCTTAGCAGGAGGAGTAGGGGAATAGATACGGGATGAATTAAAGGCAATGGCAAGACCAACACGGATTGGATGAAAGATAAAAACGCCCAAACCACACCTATGCATAATGTAAAGGGTCTAGGAGGTGTTTACGGGAAATACAGTTGTAGGAATGTAACAAATAGCAACTTTAGTGTGGGAATGCCTCTTCCCAAATGCTAGATGCTCTAATTGTGTATAAAAGACGAAAATGGAACCCATAATGTTGTCTTCCTCCAAAAGAGTCTTTAAATCTGAGTCCTTCCATCTCGCCTCTCTTGTTCCCTTCCCCTTTCATCTGTCTCCACCACTAATTCCGGCCTGGCGAAAATAGTATTAGTATTATTTATCAGAAGGACGCACAGACACACAAAATCGGGCCCAGGGTGGTGCCGTAACAGGGTGTTTTGGAATATTTGGGGCAGAGAGTCATCGCTGGCATCCATAGGAGTGTGTGTGGGCCCAAGATTAGCTGGTAACAGATGGATGGACACACAGACACACAAAATCGGCCTGATGGTGATACTATATCAGGCCGTTGTGGAATATTTGGGGCAGAGGTGCATCGCTGGCATCCCGGGAGTGTGTGTGCAAAGTTTGGCATCACCTGGTTTAACAGTGCCAGAGATTAGCTTGTAAGTTGTAAGAGACGAAAGGACCCCCTCCACACACACACACACACACACACACACACACACACACACACACACACACACACACACACACACACACACACACACACACACACACACACACACACACACACACACACACACACACACACAGAAGGACAGTGCCTGGTGGAGACAATAATATTATGGCCAATTTAGCCTCGTTGCCCAGGCTAATTTGTTACCCACAGTGGCCTAGAAGGGGGAGTCAAGCTTCCGGGGTGGGCGTCGCTCCAAACGATGTGACGTAGCACAGCAGTGGAGGGGCGGGGAAGGGGCCAGGGATGACAACACATTAGTGAGATCAAATCAGATCAGCTCATCTGTCGTGTGGATCCCACGACACCCCAACCCCCCACTAGGCCAAAATCATTTCAGGTTAGGCCAGGCTATGGCCAATTTAGCTCAGGGTGGTACAAGAGTATGTTGTACTCTGACACGGGACTGATCCCATGCGCTGAAGAGAACTCGAACCCAGTGATCAAGTGTACACCAGCCACATCAGATCCAAACCTCTGTTGTTCAGGATAGGTATACTCTCCACTAACAGCGCCTGGGTTAGCACCACCATCCTTGCCAGGTATAGTAACCTGTATCCTCATTGTCTGGCCCTCTTCTTGACTCTCAATTCAACCCTGCAGCGCTCCGATTGCCCTGACAGGTTACTCTATTGACCCATTTCGCTATATGCTGGGAGAAACCAATCCTGGCTGCATTACAGTTCAGGCTTTCAGGGCCTACTGTGATGCATTATACATAGTATCTTTATTGTTACATCACAGGTTAAATGTACATACATGTAGTGCTACTGTTGACAAATCAAAGACCTAAAATGTTGAACATTATAGGTTAAAACAAGTAGGTGCCCTTCATCATTTGTGGTTTGAGAAGAAAGAGTTTAGGAGCATAGTGTAGAGCAGGAGCAGTATTACGATACAAACAAATCAAATACCAAAGATTATAGCGATCAGGTATGATGTTTACAATATTAGCAAAAGTACATGCGTGCAGGTCTATGCAACTGTGCATGGAATGTTACGAACGTAACTCTCAGCATATACCTGTACCTTCAAAGAGCTTCCTATAAATGTTGTCAGCAGTTTTAAAAGGTGTCCTTTTCCCAAGTAACTGAATATACGCTCAGGATTGTCTTCAAGACCAACCAACGGATAAAAGCTTCAGCACTTAGGATAGAGTAACGTACTAGAAAGGCTGATAATCGATGTCATTGATTTTAGCCTTTGCTAGCATAAGTGCTCTTATACAGTGCACATTATTTAATAAAACCGAAAGTAGTGCTGTGTCATCCAAAATAATTGATCCTCTTCGGCTAATGTACTAGCTGGCCAGTGACTAGAATCAGGAAAATCTGTGCCAAAATGTATTGCACCTTGTGGTGCGTGCAAGTGCAATACATTTGGCAGTTTACCTGATACTATGTGTTGCGTTGTTACGTCATAAAATACTATCTAATATCTAATATCTAATATCTAATACTATAACTAAGCACATGTCTGTCTGTCCGTCCGTCTGAATGAATGAATGAATGAATGAATGAATGAATGAATGTCTGAAACAGGCATAAGTCCGTCCTGGCTGCACCAATAGCTCTAATTTTTCACACGGTCATTGAGCATAATATTAGCAAGAGACTAACGAAGCCCTTTTTTCAAATTAACACATCGTTGATTTATAATGAATTTATTTGTGCACGACAATTTCCCCATTAGTTTATATGGGGAAAGTGCCCCCGCCCCTATACACACGTCACAAGCGACCGAGGGGAACAACGCTGACAGACGATCCTCCATGCAGCCTCGCATTTCCTTAATCACTCACTGGTTACTGCAGCGCACTGCCTCGCGGCGTAATTCGCCCGTTTTATCGACACAGAATATACTTCTGATACTCGCCGCGCTATTGGAGTAGCAGCCGACAATTCTACATTTATACTGCTATCGTGCAGCGCCGGTGTTCGCTAAAAACAAGCAGCTCTACGAGCTAACAACAGCCGGCTCTTGCATGGAAGCACTAGGACATTATGCATGGCGAAAACAGCACAACTTTTTCCCATTTCCCTCCTGGTGCTGAGCATTGTGTCTCAGTGCTGTGGTGTGTCCACTACAGCTTTATCTACACACTCACGCGACCGCTGTTTTCACATAATGTGATGTTGACTTCCATACGAGCGCGTGCGTGTGTGTGTGTGTGTGTGTGTGTGTGTGTGTGTGTGTGTGTGTGTGTGTGTGTGTGTGTGTGTGTGAGCTGCGACTCGGATCGCCACGCATGCTGCATTAGAGAGAATCCCCCCCCCCCACACACACACACACACCCTTTGCCAGTGGCTTCATCGTTGACTTCCATACGAGCGTGCGCGCGCGTGTGTGTGTTAGCTGCGACTCGATCGACACGCATGCTGCATTAGAGAGAATCCCCCCACACACACACACACATCCTTTGCCTGTGGCTTCATGATGACTGTGGTGTTGGAGGAGCAGCAGGAGGCGGCCATGGGATTTATGCTATACGTGAAGGGAGCGACAGACACCAACAGACAGAAAGACACACACTTTATGTAGGCCTACAGATCCAGGACCCCTTAGACACTGTTCCGTTTGGTGGTCCCTGGAAACACAAGCACACAGCGTGCGACACTGACAGTGTGTGTGTGTGTGTGTGTGTGTGTGTGTGTGTGTGTGTGTGTGTGTGTGTGTGTGTGCACGCGCGCTTACTAACACTCACCACCCTCCGAGGCTAAATGACGGACAGTTGCTTGAGAGGGTTCCATGTGGTCCCCAGCTAAGTTGGTTAACCAGATGTAACTCTTGAGAATGTAGAAATGAAACCAAATGGACCCGCAAGGGTCCATTTGGTTTCATTTCTACATTCTCAAGAGTTTCATTTTTACACTGTCAAGAGTTAAAATATTCATCATCTGAATTAGCCCCAAGTCTACACAACTAGAAGATGGACAAAAGCAAAATAAATCTTTAGTTTTGGGGTCTGTGGGGCTAAAATGTTCTCAAATGGTGGTCCGTGGTTCAAATGCTGAATAAATGGTGGTCCCTGGAGTCAAAAAGGTTGAAAACCCCTGCCCTAAAGTATAGCCTACCCACAACTACACATTAAAGCAATTACATACTTACATGATAATCTATTAATTCACTTTAATTCACCTACACTGTTATGATCTGCTAATTCACTTTACAGTTTTACACTGTACATTATTTGTTGCTCATATATTTACACTGTACATTATTTGTTGTTTATATATTCACAACGGGTAAGGTTGTTACGTCGTAATATCAGTATGAGAAAAATACATGTAGCTACTAGCTAAGAGCAAGCTACAGACACCTAACATACATAAATTCAAAGTGAAACCCTGTACACTTAATGGCACTGGCACCGCTGCCACCCTTATATGAAGCTGATCTGGCATTCTATATGTTGATCTGACCTCACCAAACCCTGTACACTACACTTAAGACAAGCTCCATACAGTATATTGCCAGGTCTCATCACACCATGCATACTCAACACAATGCCCTGGTGCCACCGCTTTGATCTTTACAGTATATGGAGCTGAACTGTTCTGGCATATGTTGATCTGACCTCATCAAACCCCGACACACTCCATACATGCTATACTGTATATTCCATATGTTGATGCTTCTCGGCCTCAGAGGGCATCTTACAGGTTCTATTATTCTATTGCTTGCTTGAGTGGAGCAGGCGCATGTTAAGTGATCGGTTCGTGGTCGTCGACCGGCCCTCAAAGTACTCTGATTACCTGGTTTAGGTGATGACGTAAAGCTGACGAAATTAAGAGAACTTTATATTGTATTGTAGAGAGTATTACCCCTAGAGGTGTCAGGGTACTTACTCTTCGCTCACTCGCTCCTGTGCACGCAACACGCAAGTTTGCCCTCTACCGAATGCTGATCTAGTTTTAGTATTTAACTTATCTTTTGCCAGGTTTTCACAGTCACTTTCCATACCTCTGCAACGCCCGTTGTAGCTTTGATTCGAGAAGTGCTTAAAGGGGAATTCCACCCATTTTCAAAATTGTCCTGAGAGGATACAAATGTGAACCAAATGGACCCTAGCGGGTCAATTTGGTTCCATTTGTACCCTCTCAGGAAAAAATGGTCTGAAAGAAAAGTCATTAACATGGTGAAAGACATCTTGATGATGTTATCACCATGTTAATGATTTTTTTCAGACCTCCATTTTTAGGAAATACACAATTGGGGGAACTTTTTTTTATCATGTACACACAACATCTCAGGTCTAAGGTATATTAATGACATTAAATGTTGAAAATGGATGGAGTTCCCTTTTAATGAATACTGAACGATGGAAAGCTGAATGAAAAATTCTATTCTAAGTGTTGACCCCTATGAGACAGCCCCAGCCACTCGTCTTTAGTATCCCGCCGAGTGCAACCTCAGTGCAACCTCTATCTATGTCATCAGCAAAACATTCTGGTCTCCCGCTTGCATCATCTCCTCCTTTACTCACTCTACACTTCCGATCGCATTCCTTTGACTCTCTCCTCTCCTAATTTTCCCTTTCCCCGCCACTTCCTTTTGACTCTCTCTCTCGATCTCCATCATCAGAATTAAACAAAACCAGACAGCTGCATGCTTCTGTGTTCTCTCCTTCAAGACATGGCCAGATGGCTAAGGCCAAGCAAGCCAACAATATAATCTATACACATACTCTCAAGCACCCACGCGTGCACACACACGCACGCACCCACACGCGCAGTCTGCCCAGATAATGGTTATGTAAGGACTGTGTTGTCATGCTCATTCTCACAAACCTTCCTATATCCGACCATGCGGCCACATCATCCATGTACCCTGCACGACCAGCAGTTAATCCATCCAGATAATCACTGCATGATTCCTCTATCGGTCCAATTATCCATCTACTGTACCCCCTACACCCATTCCCCCACAATGCACTCTATGTACCCATTTGGTGCCTAATCCCTTGGAGTTGTAGTGAAAACTGTACTGAATGTAAATACCTACTGTATGGCGTGCACAGATTTCAGATAATAACTAGATTAGACAGAGCCCATTGTGTGACAGCAACGATACACAAAGATCTGTAATGTTAGTAGTAACCTGACAATAATGTGCCACAGAACCAAATGCTTCATATGAAAATAATGGGAAAGCTAGTAAGCTTAAGATCCCTCTCTAACTTACTCACTTGCGCGCGCGCGCGCGCGCGCGCACGCGCACACACACACACACGCACACACACACACACACACACACACACACACACACACACCCCCCCCCCACACACACACACACACACACACACACACACACACACACACACACACACACACACACACACACACACACACACACACACACACACACACACACACATTCTTAATCTGTGTTAATAGCAAAGGAAATGAGTGAAAGGATTAACTGCACTCATCAAATAACAATGAGAGCAAATTTAGAACTTTGCCAGTAATATCATTTCCACAACAACGTCTGTTATCGCGGATATTGTAGGCCTACAATGGAGGGTAACATGTTGGTTTTAACGTTGCAAGTAGTGTCCACTCTTTAAGCCTGATTTATACAGCAGAGTAGTAGATCTACAAGCTTACAACACATTGAATCCGTGCTGCATTGTGAGCTTGTAGGTCGGCATTTTTTGACGCATGACACAGTTGTACTGCTTTAACGTGCTGCATTGTCCCCCAATCCGGACACAATGAGCATGCAGCATGTTTCAATAACAGTTTTGGAAAGCCATGCAGTGGAGGGGATAGCGCCCCTCAAAATATTTAAAGGGCTACTTCACCCCTTTTTGCAACTAGAGCTTACAGTACATTTATACTAATACTATACTTAATATTAATAATGTGCTAGCTATACTATCAAGAAACTAACTGTCCAGGCTAGCTGCTAGTCCAGCCGACCAGATTCTACTCCACTGTGATGTGAATTGAATTAAATGTGTGCTCCATGGCACCTACACACCTTCTGCATCGCATGGCCCAGTCTAGAGTCAATCAGTCAATCTACCTGTATCTTCCTCTCTGCTTACAACTCACACAACGCTGGTGTCACGTACAGGTCCTGCATGACTGACAGCTACTGTATGTGGCAAGTTAGACTTGCACGGCAGCTTCCTGATCTCTCACGGGTCATGTGGCTATAGTAGATGTAGGGTGGAAACCGGTCAAGTGGAATTGTTGCTAATAGACTACATTGTATTGGTAAAATATGAATAAAATCAACATAATTGTGCATTTTCACCAAATAGACCCTTATTGATGGTTCCATTTTGTACACTGTCAAACTTAAATTAAGACTGATATGAGGATGACATGGTAGATTAGATTCCCAGAGATGCCCCAAATATCAAATGTGGGTCAATGAAATTCGTCAGGTTCGTCAACGTCATCATGACCTTTATTTCGACTCGGAGTTATGGTCAAGCAAAACATACACGGATGGTAAATGCTGTATTTATATAGCGTCGTTATCCAAGGCGCTTTGAATAGATTGTGGATGCCATTCACACACCAACGGTGCCAGAAACCTTGCAAGGTACCGACCAGCACATCGGGAGCATTTTTTTTTTTTTTAATTTTATCCCACGATTTTGTGACCAATTTTTCACCCAGTGCCAATTCCTAATGTGATTCTGGGCTCTACTAGCCTCGACACCCAGGCTTTCATTTTCGTCCGCCTTGCGCGAAAACGGAAAGCCTGGACTAACGCACGTTGGAAAGTGGCCTTGAGGGGAGTGTCAACCTTCCGGGGTGGGCGTCGCTCTAAATGATGTGACGTAGAACAGCAGTGGACGGGAGGGGGAGGGGCCGGAGATGACGACACGTTAGTGAGATCAAATCAGAGCGCAGCACTTCCGCCGTGGGGATCCCACGACACCCCCGCCCCCAAGGCCAAAATCATTGAGGGCTAGACCAGGCTAGGGCTCTACACATCCTCCACCAACCTGGGGAGGCAGCGGACTTGCATGAAAAGAAGGAAGCTTCTTTTCACCTGACAGGGGGTAGTTTCCCAGGTTTGGACGTAGCACGTGGAAAGAACACGTTATTCCAACCAGTTCCAGTCCTCTCCATCAGGCACCCCGGCTGGCCAGGGGGAGGCAGTTTAGAGCCCAGGATTACTGCATGTTATTGTGAGGGTATCTACCCTAGGGGACATGGGAAGAACATGCAAACTCCACACAGAAAGGCCCTTTCACCAACCCCGCCTCAGGTATGGGCACTGATGACGCGGAGGAGGAGACACACCGCCAGAACCCACAGCAGCGCCCCTATCAGGAATCGAACCCAGGACCTTCTAGCTGTGAGGCGACAGCACTAACCACTGTTCCACTGTGCCCCCAGCCTAGGTTCAAACTGACAACATTGTGGTTACCATACAGACATCCAAACTACTGTAGTCTAGGCCTACTGAGCTGTGACCTGCTCTCCAGAGAGTAGCTATAATGGGATTACCTAGCTCCCTGACAACATCATATTTGACAGGACCTCCAGTCTCCGGGTGCCAGCATTATATGCAGAAATAAACAAGACAAGGTCTAATAATGTAACTTCTATCTCTCACCGTAGCTTTCATTTAATTGACTGTAGCCTAAATCGCCCAAGCATCGGCCGTTCGGCTGACATTGCCCTGCCCACTTTTCAACCATCGCCAGAATCAGCGGCTCTCATAGACGACTAATGGAGTTCAGGAAACATAGTCTGCCCATTGTCGCCTCCTGTTAAAACGTACTGTTAGGGGTCTGCATGCAACGTTTCACACAGATCAGTGCATTCATAGATAAGATTGTGAAAGGCTGCCTCATGGTGGTGCTATAACAAGCCATTCTAGAAAATGTGGGGCAGTGGCTCATGTTGGCATCCAGGTGTGTGCCAAGTTTGGCACTGACCGGATTAGCGGTGCCGAAGTTAACAGACAGATGGATGGAAGGAATGACGGACACATACGCATATGGACAGAATGCAAAACATACTCTTCACCATGCCCTCGGCATGGTGGAGAAACAAACCAGAAGAGAAAGAAAAGTGAGGGAGAAAGACAGAGAAAAAGCAAGGGTAAGCTCAATGAGACTGCAGCTGTAGATATAGTTACTGTTGTCCTGCTAAAGGACACGCCTATCAATGATAAGAGGACGAGGAGCCTCGTGACATGCCGTTAGATCTATGTTTCTGTCAGTGAGGAGGAAAGAACGACAAAGGACATAGATATTTGAATCTCTTGTGCTATAGGTTTTGACACTTCACCCTGAGGCACATCAGTCATCTGGAACAGGGCAGAGGTCAGCATGACCAATTTCAGTTTAGAAAGATATTTGATTGAATGTGAAGTCCGTGGAAATGGAGCAAAAATGTCTATAGGTTTTTTAAGAACATTAAAGCGATGGAAATGGATCGCAATTAAGCTTAATGGAACATTGCGATTATTTTATTGCAGCAGCGTTTTCAAAGCGCCACTCAATTTAAGGATTTGCACAATCTTTATCATTTGGCCAAAGAGAATTTAAAAATGTGGACTTACAAAGCAAAAGACGGTATATGTGACCATGAAGTTCACCAAGTGCTAGACATGAATGGGTTGGATGAGTCAAATACAACTTGCCAAAAGTGCTGAAAGTTCGCAATAGGATTGCAATCAAGGCAACCAAGGAGCCACGATCTCTGTATACAGTAGCTGACAGCAGAGATAGTTTCTGCTGTCTCCATATGCAGATGACAAGAGGGTGCATTCAATAAGAGCAGTGCTCACAATTCATCATACCTGATTTATATGCCACTGAAGAAGTACCGATAAACAAAAACAAATAAATAGTTTGGCTACTTTCCAAGTTTCCACCACTGGACTCTTGTTTGCATGCATGCAGTGACATGCACAACAGAATATAGCAGACCTTCAGCATACAATACAAGTGCACTTTCGGAGCTGACGCCAGCAAGTGCACAGCAGCACAACCTAGTATAGAGGCCCCTCACAGACTCCTGATGCCAGCTGTGCAAACACTTGCATGACTCAACTCAAGTGTGACGTCATCGCTGACAAAAAAAAGCAGGCTGGAGGAAGTGATTTTTATCTTTTATCAGTGTAAGTGATTGTTCAGCAAATCTTTCAGGTGGGCTGGGTCCAGAACTGTGGGGGAAATAAAAAAAAATCTAAAAAGAGGGGTATTCAGGCTTGGGGCAATATATCAAATCATGCATGTGTATGCATATGCACGCACACGTCAAAACAAACTCAACTAATGATTTTTTTTTTTTTTTTTTGCAGAAATCCTTACATGCATATTTCAGCTATTTATTCCTGTTTATTAGTTCTAAATTAATGCCATACTTTGTGATACAAGTGTCACAAAAAGTGAAAATAGTGAAAATAGCAAATGTACAAGCTCACAAGCTTGTAGATCACCATCATTTTCCCAAATTAAATATGTGCAAGAAAAATGAATAATAAAAAAGGCATGGCTTTGGAGTTTTGACACAGATCTCCACGACTCCACCAGATTGCAAACGATATTATCCATGGTGGACGCTCTCACTTCGCCATATGACTAAAGCCAGCGCGATTGCATGCAAAACCGTAAGGATTATCAGGTCTTTCCAGGGTGCATTATGATATTGCATAATCTTTCTCTTTGATATGCATCTACAGTATGCTCTAAGCACCTGTGTCTGTGTGTGCTTATCACTCAGCTGTTTTCATAATAACATTGCATAAGTAAGAATGTTTTCCCCTAATTCTGACATTACATAATGAACCGGAACCTGGTTTACATGGGCCAGTCCCGTGTCAGCCTGATGGAATACAGCAGGATAAAAACTTTAGGTGGGGTATTTTGGTTATTTGGTGGGTAGGGTATTTTGGGAGGTGGACGGTGTTATACATTTTATTTCTTTTATGCTTTATTATTTCATGTTTTGTGATCACATCTTGTAACAATGTTAAAAATATGTCTGTATGTGTGGGACTGCCCCACCATACTTATTTTCCTCTCTGTAATGCACTATAAGTATGTGCAGTACGGCCCTGCCATACCATACGCTATTTGTCTGCATTGTTCACATTTCACTGATTCCAGTACCAGCTGTCGCCCACTGCAGATTGCAACTTATACCAAGGAAAAATAAAGATGGAAGTAACCCAAATGGCCTTAAAGACGAGACCAACAAGGATAAAATTCATTGGCCATGGGGATAAAGAGGCAAAACTGGATTCTGCAAGCTAAATCAAGGACTCAGTGTGCTTGAAGGCCTCCAGAGTATTGCCAGATGACAATCCAAACTATGAAAATGCCATAATTAACAACTGATATGATGAGAAAATATTTTTCTTGGTAGAAATTGTAGCCTGATTCCGGTCCAGTCCGTGTGCAGAAAGTGAGTGGCAAATCGAGGTGCAACGCCCTGGTCAAAAAATCCTATAGCATTCCTCCTATGAGATTTTGGAACAAATTCTATTGGATTTCCAATAGGAATCCAATAGGATTCCAATAGAATCCTATAGGATTTTCCCAAATCCTATAGGATCTTATAAGATCTTATAGGAATCATATAAGAAAATCCTATAGGATTCCTACTGGATTCCTATTGGAAATCCAATGGGATTTGTTCCAAAATGTGATAGGACTTTTCTATTGGAATCCCATAGGATTTTTTGTTTTTTTTTTAGGGGAGTGAGATTGTTTAATGTATCATTTAATTTTTTGCAATCAAAGAGGACAGAAAACAGTATTCTAGGGGTAGATTGTATTGGGCCTCTCAAACCCAACATTAGCCTGCTAATAAGCCAGACTCATAAAAGTGAGGTTAGAATAACTGTGTGTTCATGTGGTTTCTGGAGAGCAACTTCAAACAATGTCTATATTTGATTGACACCAATATTTGCATACTGTGTCCTGTGCCACCCCAGTTCTCTGGAGTAGGAATTGGGCATACAATTGAGCTATTCCCCAATCTGCTGACATGCATTTGTTTTTGTTTTGTCAACAGCTGATGCGTTCTAGCTCATAGCCATGCTAACCCAACATTGAGTCCCAGTTTCCAACCTCAGGAACTTTACAGAAGCTCTGTCCTGGCCTCCTTGAAGAACTAGCTTGAATTTAAGCGTCCAGTTTAAGGTAGGCTGCAAGTGCTTTTAGAGCTATGCATGGCCTAGGTCAGGCCTGATATTGATCCTCCCCCACCCATCCTTCGGATCCTTCCTCTTTTGACTGATGCCTGTCCATTTAAACACAATGGACGGGCATGCCCCAAAGTTCAGCAAGTGAAAACTAGCTGAACAGGCCGAAATGAAGATCTTACCTCCCCTGCCAAAACATCACACCAGCGCGGCAGTCTGCTGTCACCCAGGCGCATGTGTGTACTGGATCTGGACCATTAGGGCACTTCTGCACTCGGTTGTTGTTTTACTGTTATTGTATTGACGGCTGTAAAGCACTGCTCTCTGTCAAAAGTTAGCACTTAAGGAATTTAGGATTATTATTATTATTTACCGGGACTGGTGGTTTTTATTTACAAATGTATGATATGCAGCAGCCTTACTGCCTGTGTAGCAAATACAGGCAGACAAGTACACCTTGCCTCGCTTTGCTATTTGCATTTCATTATTATGTAGGAAAGGTCCAACTTGGGACTTGTTGACAACTAAACTGGAGTCCTTGTGTATCATACTGTCTCCCTGTGGACACAAAGTGCCATTACAACATGCAGATGTGTGTCTGAAATAATGTATGAAAGAATAAATAAAGTGCCTACATATCCTTCAATGTAAATATTTAGTGTCAAAGACAACACAGAAGAATCCTTCATAGTTTTAATAATTACATTATCTCAACATCTCAAAGACCAAGGTTCCGACGCTAATTTCTGGTAGAGTGAAAATAATATTTTAAAGAAATATATAGTCTCTTGTCTTTGCCTTTAAATGCTGCTTAGCTAGTGGAGCGGTCCTATGTTCCCCGGGTTCTATGTTCCCCGGGTTCTATGTTCCCCGTTTTTTGTATGGACCGGGGAACATAGGACCCTTTTTAAAGAAAAGGGTCCTATGTTCCCCGGTCCATACAAAAAACGGGGAACATAGAACCCTTTTCTTTAAAAAGGGCCCTATGTTCCCCGCCTGGTATCGTAACATGGAACAAGACGGGAATGTTTTTGTGCGTGACTATTTCTTGCCTTACTAGGCGTAAGGACAGTGTTGACAATTCTTGCGCGCAACACACACACACACACACACACACACACACACACACACACACACACACACACACACACACACACACACACACACACACACACACACACACACACACACACACACACACACACACACACACTTGTAGATCTGTGTGCTTGTAGATTGGCTATTTTTCGGGGAAGTTAGCAGCACCAATAAATGATCCCCTCATTTCTCTCTCGCACAGACGAGCGCGCTTTTTTGGCAATATATATGATTAATGTTTTAAATCGATCAGGCTCTCAAACTCCTGTGCGTAATGCGCGTCTTGCTGCGTCTCCATGGCGCACGCCAGAGGCAACTGCACAACTATACATGTTTCTATAACCAAATTCGTTTTGCAGGCATTATGTGGTCAATGGCCAGGATGGGCACCTTATATAGAACTTAATGCAGTGAAGGGAATATTAATTACGTAGAGTTTAATGACGATCAAGGCCAGCCAGGCCCGCAACATCATTAGGGCACAGAAAGACCACAAACCCGACGTTTGAAAAACTATCCTTTTCTCACACATATATCAAACAAATAGAACGTTACAATACATTGTAAGGATTATGCATAATCACATTTGTTTAGGTTTGCCGTATTATTATTTAAATTCTATGATGAAATGCGGCGGCATCTCCACGTGGATATGAGAAGATCACGATGATCAACACATACAGCACAGCTGCGCCCCGAGGAGAGAAATAAAAGGCGAGGGATCGGATTATTTTTCGGGACATTTCATTCATTAATGTGAGTCCAAAATAAATACCGTAATGACTCGTCAAGACTCCACAGGCAACACATACATAGCCTACATATTAAAATCACACTGATCTCATGCAAAAATAATAACAAGATGTAATATGAACAATGTCACATTATGTACTGATTGGTTATTTCCCTCAACACTGGCTGGTGAAAGCTTCTGTCTGTACTTGCCTCCATAGCTCTCCATAGCGTTCGTTCCTGTATTTTATACAATGTTTAATGCACAATTCAAACTTGAATTAATAATCGGGACTGGAGAGGGAGCGAGGAGAGGAGAGGAACGAGGGAACTTAGGGAAGGGACGTCGCGGACACAGAGCCATAGATACTTTTTTCACGACTGGAGCACCTCAACCATAACTGACCTGCCTTTTGCAAATTCAGAATCAACAATGATAAAATTTGGGATTATTGAGGACTCCGAATAAATCGGGAGAAACTGTATGCGTATATTTGGATTGAGCGGGGAACATAGAACCCTTTTTTGAAAAGAGGGTCCTATGTTCCCCTATTTGGATTGAGCGGGGAACATAGAACCCTTTTTGAAAAGAGGGTCCTATGTTCCCCTACTTGGATTGAGCGGGGAACATAGAACCCTTTTTTGAAAAGAGGGTCCTATGTTCCCCGATACCGGGGAACATAGGACCCGGGGAACATAGGACCCGGGGAACATAGGGATGACCCCTTAGCTAGTGCCCAGAACATCTTAGCAGTGGTGGAGAAAGTATACTCACAATCTAAAGTTAGGTAAAAATATTATAGTGTAGCTATAGGCCTACTTGATCCCCCGAAAGGTTGACTTCCCCCTCTAGGCCACTGTGGGTAAGAAATTAGCCCAGGCTTTCTGTTTTCACGCAACACAGACAAAAATGAAAGCCTTGGTGTCGAGGCAACCATGTAATGACCCCAACCCGCCACTCAGGACTTGCATGGTTCCAATAGGGCTCTATTACTCAGGTCGTGGACCCAGAAAAACCTTCCACTCAGTGATGTTTGGGCTTTTGTGTGAAAAAAAAAAGTTTGGAATTACAGAAATACCTGCATTAGAATAAAGACAACCTGCGGCCATGCAAACTGCACCGGTGCAGCAGAACCGGGGCAGCAACTGCAACTGACCTCAGGGTGAAATGTAGAAAATGGAACATCTGTGACAAAAATCAAGGACATTATGAGTCATGTCACAGGAATCAAGGTAGATTGATGGCTAATGTGATTTGGTGTGGAATTCTCCTTTAACAAAGGTGCTCATAATGCACGCACTGTGGTGCACTAACTAGAGGAGTTACCTCACTTTCAAGTAAAACACTGGTCAGCTCCCAGAGCATCTAACAGAGCATACCTGTTGCACAGCCCCCTTACTGCGGCATCAGGCTCTGTGCATTACTGTAGTAACAGGTTTCCTCCTGTCCTATTTCATTTGGTTCGCACTGAAATGAAACAGATATGAAGGTGTTGTTTTTGTTTTCTGGTTCAAATATGCAGCCGAACCAACACAATAAAACTGGTAAACTGTAGCAGTAAAACTGTAACAGATATGCCACCTCCTGGAACCCAAGACCAGTTATGCAGTTTGTGCATGACTTTGTAATATCAGCTTACAAGAGATGACACTTAAGGACAGGCATTCCTTCCAGATGAGGCACGGCACAGTGCCTTTCATGAAGCTAACTGGAACCTTGGTCCTGGCATATTGTGACTGCAATATGCCATTCATCGTCACAATTGACAACAGAGGCCAGTGATTGGGGCCTGGGCAGAGAAAGAGTGGTCAAATACTGCAGCTGATAAACACCAAGCCAAGATGAAGGTGAATAATAAAGTCTGATTGATGTAAGAGTTGTGATGTATTCCCACCTGTACACATAACAACACTACTTCCTGTTCAATCACACACACATCTCAGACCTGACTTGCATACCGGTACATTCTATAGAGCCCAAAGGACAACGTCACCAGTGGATTGAAATGCTGCATGCCTTCAAGCAGGCAGATATTTAGACAAATAAATGAAAATAGATGCCTCATTTTGGCTGCTGCAGTCCATTGGAGTGTGTGTTGAAGGAACGGGGGCTAGAATTTTTATAATATTCAGTCAAGCATTTAGTTCAGTGACCAGGGAGTTTAAGGAATGGATCATAAGCTGTGTTCACATTCATTCTCCCTTTGGAAATGAATAGACTCCAAGTTAAGCAAAGACCCCTTTTCTATAAGGACCCTTTTTATCTCTATGATCTCCATGCAACACAGTTGAGAGAAGCAACATGGTCCTCAGCCAGTTTCAAGGCCAAAGCTAGACAGTGTCCTAGGTGTACAGACATGGGGCTCCATTTTCGTCACTGCCAAACCCCTTATCCCTTAACGTCTTTGCCTTTTTAAACTATTAAAAAGAACATTTTTCAATAGTTTAAATGGCCAGTCTACAAGCTCACAATGTGTCAATAGATCGGCACGTTGAACTATTCCAAAAAGTTTTTCAGAATAGTAAAAAAAAAAATGATAAGGGGTTTAGATGGTAATGAAAATGGAGCCCATGGACTACATGCTACAGTTCCATGCATCTTTTTGATCAAGACAGCAAGACGCAGTAGCCTACAATAGTACATGCTGTAATCAACAGATTGCTGCATCGTTGTTTTCAGCAGGTCAGATCAAACTTAGATTCTTTTTTCAGACAAATATTGATCACAGGAATATTTGAGGAGGTCACTAGTAAGAGACCACACTAACTGTTCAAGCTTTGGAGATATTTATTGGAGTATTTATTTTTTAGGAGTTTAGGAGTATTTCATTGACACACTTCGGCTCAGAATAAGATTGACCATAGACCATTTATTGCAAAGCTTTTGCATGTTTGAATGGCGGCGTGGCTCTTGCTCATGTGATATCAGACGATCTATGAACTGAGTCATAGATCTGATATCACATTTGACATCTCCGATTATCTGTGCATCGGGACACAGCTCTGATATCAACAATCCCACTGAGCAAAGCCAAGGTACAGTAACCAAAAACAATACAAGACAATAACACATGAGCATCATATCCAGCGCAGACTGACATGAGACATTACATTTATCCAAAATACATGAACCACATGGATACAGAAAATATCATAGTCCACAGAACACAGTAATCACAGATACCATAACAGAACTAGATACCACAATATGTTACAACCCTTAAACCATGATTAATCAGAGACTCATGTACTCGGAACTGGTGCCACAGGGAGGAGGCCGGGGAGGTGGAGGAAATTTGAACACTGGCATCTGATCAACAGGACAGAGACAGCTAGCAGGAAGACTGAAGACAGAAGTGGCTGGTTATAAAGAGCACATGATTGAATGTGTGTGTGACTGAGAGTCAGGGGAGTTGACATGGAGAGACTGCAGATTTAAAGGAACAGAATGAATTACTGATTGAGAATAATGGGAATTAAATAAACCTTCTGCCCTCCTTGCCTCAATGAACTAACGCTATGCTGGATTTATTGCATAAGTGAGATGGAGGTCTACTGATGAGACCGAGCATTGCGAGACTTGCGAGACTGGGGGCGTAGTCTCGGAAGCTTGGCGACCGCCATGCTCTGCCGGGGAGCATTTGGTCGCTTCGGCTTTGACACTGCCCCCGTCGGGGTACCTAAGAGAAGGAGAGAGAAGAAAACATTAGTGGGGCAAGGCCAAGGATGACGGGGGTTAGTTGGAGAGGAGGTGGGGATTTGGACAGCGAGAAGCAGTATCAAACAGGTAAGAGATGAGAAAGGAGGTGTAGGTCTATTTATGCTGTGGGGTATGTGATGTGATTGGCTGGACTTGATGAGAGATAGAGAATGGAAAGGAGTGATCAGGTTGACAGTTGACAGAAATAACAACATACAAATAACAATATAGATAATGAAATTATAACAGTATAGACAAATCATGTTTATGGCTCTTATTGCATGGACAAATAACAGTTTATTTTAAGTGGAATGATGTTGAACAGAAAAGGGCCATATGTTTGTTTGTAATAAACATGCCCACCAGACCTGATAAAATATGCATTCACCAAAACCACTCAAGGCGCTCATGTGGTATTCACAATTACATATTATTATTTATTCTAATGTATTCAAATATGCAAATTGTTTCATTAAATATACACAAGACAAAAATGTTTATGGCAGAAAAATCACATAGGATGGAATTACCCAAGAAAGTTTGGTAGACTATACACTATCACATTGTTGATATGATTTCCCTATCTATCATTGTTGATTATTACAGTATTATTTACTGTACATAGTGTGTGTGTATTTTAATTTAAACAGCAGCCACATGTTGTTTAATAAAGTGTACATATTAAACATGCTATATAAATGTTAGAATGAATTCTACCATTGACATTATGGTGACATAATGTCATTGTGATCAGATATTGAAACCAACTTAGAAGTTATGTGAATTAATTACACACAAAAAATAGAAAAGCTATACATACAGAAAACAGGTACATTATATTGAAAGTTGTGTTGAATATACTGAAAACTGCAGACAGAAAAATGCTATCCAGATGGATATCTGGATTCGGTCATCTGGAATGGAATTTTCATGTCAAACAATTAGGCTAAACAGAAATCCTTTATAATGATATTATAAAACATGGAATTATTCATGCATTTTAGTCTTTCTGTTTCTTTCAGATGTTGTTTGGTCAAATGGCTAGAGTAATTTAGCAATTCTCATGATAACGTCATGAACACAAAATATGAATTAAAAGATTGGATTACTGACCAACTGCACTCATGGCTGCCTTTTCAGGTTCCTGTGGTTCTGGGGTTTTGGTTGTCATGGTTGGTGCTGCAGGGACAGCAGCTCGACCAGAGTTGCAGGTGAAGCTGTTGTCAGCATCTGTCCCACTGGAGGTAAACCGAACGAAGCCTGGCTGGTCGGTTGTGATGAGGGTGCTGATCCACGACTGGTAACGGGACACTCTGGAGTAAACCCCGGGCAGCTCGGGACGGGCACAGCCAAAACCAAAACTCACAACTCCAGACTGAACCCAGACTGAGCCCTGCTTGTGGACCATTGGTCCTCCTGAGTCACCCTGAGAAAAAAAAAGTATAAAGTTAACGTCACATTTTTTGTCCAGTTCTCATGTTAAATCTATTTAGGCCAGATGCTGTGGTGCTTAATGAAAGTACTGAAATGGCACCAGTTGAGTTTAGTATAACTTGATTACACCAACCAAACCAGATGATCCCTTTAATATCCTGGGTGTCAGTGTTAATGAATATTTGGGTTTGGGGTTAAATTTCATTAATGACCATTAAACAAGTAAAATGTCAAACCTGGCACGAGTCTTTGCCACCAGCCAACAAACCAGCACAGATCATGTTGTCTGTTATTGTCCCCTCTCCGTTAAGACAGTCACACTGGCTATTCCCAACAACTGGGACCTCTACTTCTTGTAATGTTTGGGGGAATGGCAAAGACACTGAGGGAGAGAGAATAAAAGACAATAGTTATACTTAGCACCGCAATAGTGTTCCGATAAATCAATGAGTTGTGTCTAAACCAAGTTTTCCTTATAATGAAGCACAAGCAAATCTCACCTCCCTCTTCGATCGCGCCAAAGCCAGTGACCCAGCTGTCAGTTCCAGTGTGGAACACACTGCCACTGTCTGCCAGGCAGACAGGTCTGATGTAGTCAGTGAAACTGACTGGCGAGGACAGTCTGATCATAGCAATGTCATTGTCACTGGTGAAACTGTTATAGTCTGGATGTAAAATGATTTCTGCTACTGTTACGGACACTTCGTTTGGATTACTGCCCTGCAGGCTCTGTCTCCCCAGTGAGATCTGCCAACCACTGGTGCTTGTGCTGGAGAAGGACATGTGAGAAATATGTATAAATTGTATGCATAACTACGTAATCATGAGAAAAATGTTTGCAATAATATAAAAGATACCAAGGTTCATGGAATTGTGACGCTTTTAGATTGTTCTCAGTACAAACCTTGAAAAGCAGTGAGCAGCAGACATCACCCACTCCCTGTTGACGAGAGAACCACCACAAACATGGAAGCCAAAGATCTGAAGACTGGCCTGCCATGGCCAACTTCCTACTGGAGCATCCTGGCCTCCAACTATCCTGCTGTTGAATGATGTCAGTCCACACACTGGGCAAGAATCAACATTGATGGAAGTCAGAGTATTGTAGGACACTGTAAAGATTTACAAAAGCAAGAGCAATATATCCTGTGCTACTGAAGAGACTTGTATTACTCCATATACCTTCTGCACTGGGTGAATCTTCAATTGCTGGTTCTGCGGTAGTGGTGGTGGTGGTGGTGGTAGTAGTGGTCGTAGTGGTTGTGGTTGTAGTCATGGCTGGCACGGTGGGTGGTTCTGTAGTAGTGGTTGTGATGACTGGCACTGGGGTAACAGGATCTGGGAGGCCATCGCAGGTGATGCTGTTGTCAGCATCTACCCCACTGGAGGTAAACTGGATGAAGCCTGGCTTGTCGGTTTCGATGACGGAGTCGAGCCATGACGCGTAACGGGACACTCTTGAGTAAACCCCAGGCAGATTGGGACGAGCACAGCCAATACCAAAACTAACGATTCCAGATTGGACCCAGACGGAGCCCTGTTTGCTGACCATTGGACCTCCTGAGTCACCCTGAGAAACAAAAGCATTTAGACTATGTGTCAAAGTTCATCAGGGCACTGGCCTGGCCATCTCTTGGTGGTTGGTGCCAAGAAATAAGTATTACAAATTGTTATGTGTTAAAGGGCAATAAAAAATATCACACCTGGCATGAGTCCTTGCCTCCATCCAACAAACCAGCACAGATCATGTTGTCTGTGATTATACCCACTCCATTAAGACAGCTACACTGTCTATTTCCCACAACTGGGACCTCTACTTCTTGTAACGTTTGGGATGCCTCAGACGCTGAGGGAGAGAGAAAGAAAGATTGTGGTCAAACTTAGCAACGCAGGGTTTTTCCTCAGTTGATCAAGGGATACGTTTCTAAAACAATCTTTCCCGATTATTACAAACAAAACTCACCTCCCTCCTCAGTTGTACCCCAGCCAGTGACCCAGCTGTCAGTACCACTGTTGAACACACTGTCGCTGGCGGCCAGACAGACAGGTCTGATGTAGTCGGTGAAAGTGACTGGCGAGGCCAGTCTGAGTACAGCAATATCGTGTTCATTGCTGTCACTGTCATAGTCCGGATGTAAAAGGATTTGGGCAACATCTATGGTCACTTCATTTGGGTTGTTGCCCTCCAGATTCTGTCGCCCCAACGAAATCCGCCAGCCAGTGGTGCTTGTGCTTTAGAAAAGATGGCAAGACACATGTATATTATGGATATTATCTAATTATGTGTTTGTGAGAGAAAGACAGATTTGAATTAATAGAAAACAAGATAGAAAGCAGCCAGTGCGTGTGATTCTGCAATGATATTGTCAGTATACAAACCTGGAAAAGCAATGCGCAGCAGACATCACCCACTCCCTGTTGATGAGGGATCCACCACAAATATGGTTCCCAAACCTCTGAAGACTGGCCTGCCATGGCCAACTTCCTGCTGGAGCATCCTCACCTCCAACTATTCTGCTATTGAATGGAGCGCTTCCACACACTAGACAAGAATCAACATTGATTGAATTCAGTCAGTACTATAAAGATTTACAAACAAAAACAGAAACAAAACATGTCTGTACTTCTTGAACAGAATTGTATATACTGTACCTTCAGCACTTAAAACTACAGGTGTTGGTTCTGTGGTAGTGGTTGTCGTGGTTGGCGCTGGGGTAACAGGAGCTGGGAGGCCAGGGCAGGTGACGTTGTTGTCAGCATCTACCCCGCTGGAGGTAAACGTGACGAAGCCTGGCTTGTCGGTTTCGACAAGGGAGTCGATCCACGACTCATAACGGGACACTCTGGAGTAAACCCCAGGCAGATTGGCACGAGCACAGCCAAAACCAAAGCTAACAACTCCAGACTGGACCCAGACGGAGTCCTGTTTGTGGACCATTGGTCCTCCTGAGTCACCCTGGGAAGCAAAGGTATTAGTTTATATAAAACGTTCCATACATTTTCGTCATATTTGTTCAAGTGTACCAAGGCCGAATTGTTTGATGTCAGACCCTTAATGTGAGAATCAGGGCACTGACCTAGTGACCTGGAGATCTCACATTAGCTGGTGTTGGTACCAAGAGATATAAGTACAGTATAATAAATTGTTATGTCACCTGGCACCAGCTACTAGTGGAATGCAAGTGTAATATGCCGATTTAAACAACTGAATGTCAGACATCACAGGTTGTGTGTTGGTTATGTTAACAATTATCCAAAACTAATAAAATATCACACCTGGCACGAGTCCTTGCCTCCATCCAACAAACCAGCACAGATCATGTTGTTTGTGACGATACCCACTCCATTAAGACAGTTACACAGTCTATTTCCCACAACTGGGACCTCTACTTCTTGTAATGTTTCAGGGAATGGCAAAGCCACTGCAGAACAGAAAAAGAAAGACGTTGATCAAATATAACAACTGAATGTTTGTCCAATAACTGATATTTTCCTAAAGCAACAATCTTTCCATTAATATAAGCAAATCTCACCTCCCTCTTCGATCGCACCCCAGCCAGTGACCCAGCTGTCAGTTCCACTGTTGAACACACTATCACTGGCTGCCAGGCAGACAGGTCTGATGTAGTCAGTGAAAGTGACTGGTGAGGACAACCTGAGCATAGCAATGTCATTGTCATTGGAGGAACTGTCATAGTCTGGATGCAAAATGATTTCTGCTACTGTAACGGAGACTTCGTTTGGATTGCTGCCAGCAAGGTTCTGTCGCCCCAGGGAAATCTGCCAGCCAGAGGTGCTTGGGCTGGAGAAAAACAGGTGAGAACTATGTTTAGATGGCGTGTATACTTTCGTTTGTATTGTCTATATTTAGTGGATGAAAAATACATAAACATTTAGTGAAAATGAAAAAATGCTATGTATAATTATGTTATTGTGAGAGAAATAAATATTAGCCATGATACAAAAGAAACTAGTGCGTGTAAAGCTATTGAAATGGTGATAGCTGTTGATAATCTCAGTACACACCTGAAAAAGCAGTGAGCAGCAGACATCACCCATTCCCTGTTGATGAGGGAACCACCACAAATGTGTTGCCCAAACCTTTGCAGACTGGCCTGCCATGGCCAACTTCCTACTGGAGCATCCTCACCTCCAACTATCCTGTTGTTGAATTGAGTGACTCCACACACTAGACAAGAATCGATATTGATGGAAATCAGAGTATTGCAGAGTACTATAGTAAGATAAAGAGAATAAAACATATAGGGCTCCATCTTCGTCACACGCTAAACCCCTTATCCCTTTTTACTATTTCTTAAAACCTTTGAATAGGACAACATGCCAATCTCTCTCTCCCTCTGTTTTAACCGTTTTATTTATTTTATTGTTTTTTTTATTATGAGCTTTAACTTCTCTACTGTTCTGTTGCTGAGCTGACAAACTGAATTTCCCTACGGGGACAAATAAAGGTTTCATTCATTCATTCATTCATTCATTCATTCATTCATTCAATCTATTTTAACTAATGAAAAATGTTTTTTGAAATAGTTTAAAAAGGCAAAGAAAGATGAGGGGTTTAGCAGTGACGAAGATCTAGGGCAACTCTTTGGACTTCTGTTCTGACAATACTTGTATTAGTCTCATTCCCAAACCTACCTTCTGCACTTGATAAAACTGCAGGTTCTGTGGTTGTGGTTGTGGTTGTGGTGGTTGTCATAGCTGGCACGGTGGGTAGTTCTGTAGTAGTGGTTGTGATGACTGGCACTGGGGTAACAGGATCTGGGAGGCCATCGCAGGTGAAGCTGTTGTCAGCATCTACCCCACTGGAGGTAAACTGGACGAATCCTGGCTGGTTAGTCTGGATGAAGGAGTTGATCCAGGACTGGTAACGGGACACCCTGGAGTAAACCCCAGGCAGATTGGGACGAGCACAGCCAAAACCAAAACTAACAATTCCAGACTGGACCCAGATGGAGCCTTGTTTGTGGACCATCGGACCTCCTGAGTCACCCTGGGAAGCAAAAATGTATATGTAAAACTCTCAAAATTCTCTAATTGAATATTAACTATGTTCAAATATAACCAAAGCCGGTCTGCTTGAAGTCTCAAACGTGTATGTGTGTTGTTCGCCAGCTAGGAGACTTAAGTATAACAGATAGTGAAGTCAGCATACACCTGCGATAGCTGATTGCAAGTTAAACACCCTTCATTTAACCACTGGTGTCAGGCTTCACATTGACATGGATTTTGAAATGACCCAAAAGTAGTAAAGTATCACACCTGGCATGAGTCCTTGCCTCCATCCAACACACCAGCACAGATCATGTTGTCAGTGACTGTGCCCACTCCATTAAGACAGTTACACTGTCTATTCCCCAAAACTGGAACCTCTACTTCTTGTAATGCTTTGGGGAATGGCAATGGTTCTGAGGGACAGAGAAACAACAACATTGTTTGAACCTGGCAACACACTGGATTCCCCTTTAATCAAGACACATATTTCCAAAATGATCTTTCCATTTCCAAATCTCACCTCCCTCCTGGATTCTACCCCAGCCAGTGACCCAGCTATCAGTACCATTGTTGAACACACTGTCACTGGCTGCCAGACAGACAGGACTGATGTAGTCGGTGAAGCGGACTCGTGCGTTGAGTCTTAGTAAAGCAATGTCGTTGTCACTGGTGAAACTGTCATAGTCTGGATGTAAAATGATTTCTGCTACTCTTCTGTTCACTTGATTTGGATTTCTGCCTCTTAGGTTCTGTCGCCCCAGTCTTATCCGCCAACGAGCTGTCGCTGTGCTGGAGAAAAAAATGGCAAGAAACATTTGTAAAACTTACAGAATATGTTATTGTGAGAGAAATATATATTAGCAATATTGTAACAAATCAATGAGCAGCCATTTACACAACCAAGTTCCCTCAGAGTTCTGACAGAATCCCTCAGAGTTCTGACATTGTCTCCCCATGTTACAATAAATGTGCAAAATCTCTGATATGTTTGAATGTCCGTCTGTAGTTAATGTTTCCAGTAAATTGAAAATAAAAGGCTGGGTACCTATAGGCTACGAGCAGACAAACAGACACTAATATACATTGTATGTTTGCGTAGTAAAGACACTTTGGCAAAAATTTAATTTCTCATTTACCTTGAGAAGCAGTGAGCCGCAGTCAGAACCCATTCCCTGTTGATGAGGGAACCGCCACAAATATGGCGGCGACCTCTCTGAATGCTGACCATCCATGGCCAACTGCCCTCTGGAGCATCCTGACCTCCAACTATCCTGCTGTTGAGTGCTGGAGCGCCACACACTGGAAAGGAATCATTCATTTCTTTCTTGAATAAGTTAGTTTATTATGGAAAAAATGCATTGGAAACATTCAATACAGCTGCTGCTACATAAAACCTTTGTAAAAAAAGAAAAAAAAAAAGAAAAAAAAAATCAAGTGAATAATTTACTACTTACCATTAAGTTGAGAATATGCATCTATGAAAGACACAACATAATTGATTAGCTATGATGACATATTGCTGGTTACATTGACATTTACTGTGTTTTTTCTGTATCCAACTCTATTTCTCCTCAAATCAAATTAAAACATTTTTTTTTTTTATCTCAGATTAATATAAACATATATGCAAATACATACATTTGAAACACATTACAAACACATACAGTGATTTGATTAGACAACTTGGAACAATAACATTCGAAACAGACAACATGCTATTGTTGAACTCACCTAATCTCATTCAGGCTATGAAACTTTAAGAAAAATGTGCCGGTCAGTCCAACTCACCTTTAACAAAGAAGTTCAGCACCGCCAACACACAGGCCCATGTCCACACAGCCATTGTGCAACTACAGAGTTCAGAGTTGTTTGCAGCACTCTTTAAATATCGTCTTTTGCCCCTCCCATAAAGGTATTCCTCAATATTAACCAAAGCATTCAGCTTTTTCCTCATTCCTATCGGGCAGGAAACAAAGTGAGGGGATTACCTGGAATGTTTTGTTATTTTCGGCTATGTTAGAAACTACATTCCTACATACTAATAAGAGGAATGAAATGTATGCATAAAATATTGACTCCTAAAAAAATCTATGGATAACAAATACATAGCTGGGACAAAATATAGATTCACATTTTTTAATACTGTCAGGTGATCTTTTTGTATATTCATTTAAAGCGGGGTGTGCAGGGATGTGTTTCAGGACATTTAAGGACCCCTAGCTGGGAGAGCAACAAAGCAGGGACCCCCACTGCATGTTGTGTGCTGCACACAATTTTTCCTTATTTTTTAATACCTGCTAAGCAACTATGGTGGAGCACCCCTGTGTGTGTGTGTGTGTGTGTGTGTGTGTGTGTGTGTGTGTGTGTGTGTGTGTGTGTGTGTGTGTGTGTGTGTGTGTGTGTGTGTGTGTGTGTGTGTGTGTGTGTGTGTGTGTGTGCGTGCGTGCAGTCATGCGTGCACGTCTCTGTGTCTGGGTGTGTATGTGCGTGACATTTAAGTGACATTTAAGTCTATATACCACCAGTAGTGTCATGATAATTAAGGTATCAATGACAAATATTTTGGAGCAGTAATCATGACCTGACAAAGACGTGACTGACACATTGGATCGTTGTCACTTTTGTAGCTGCACCCTGTATATTAAATTAAAGGCTTAAAAACTCTGATTCTCCATTGACTATACTACATGTCCTACTTCAGAGATGCACCAGACTGGCCTGCCATAGGCTTGAGGCACAGCTGGAACTCCCTGTTCATTTTAGAACAACAAAGAAGTACTCAGTGTCATGTAATTATATACTTAATTAATTGTGTAATGTATAATTATATAATTTGTATCATTATACAAATTTAACAATGGTTTCTGCAAAGAGCTTTATAGGGAGAAAAAATATACTCTATATTTGAATGAATGAGCAAATCATGTAGAGTGTGGGACTTGTATATACAGCCCCAGGTGTGCAACAAAGGGCAATTATGTGACGTCGAGAGGTTGAGTAAGGTTGGAACAACTTAAGAGTCATATACTGTACAGTATGTAACAAAAGAAGAATGCAGTGTCATTACGTGCTGAACAATTACACATTCAACACAACAGCATGCCAGATGTGGTTGGGTTATGCCGGTGCTTCAGGGACAAAGGACCAGTATGATTTGTGTGTTTAAGGGGTGCGAGAAAGATTTGAGGATAATCTAACATTGAAACATTTGTTTGTTTTGTAGTATGCTCTGTTTCTTCTTTTATTTTGAACTAATAAGAAAAACAATTGGATAAATAACATTGGAACTGCAACAAATGTGCACAAGCAGCCGTTGCATGCCTGTGTTTTCAGTGAGTCAAAAAGAGGAGGAAAACAACAAATAAAACAAGTATAAAACAGAGAAGTACACTTATAAATTGAGGGGAAAGTGTTAATAGAAAGTTACTGTATTTTGTCGCAGGTGCATTAGTGGAGGAAGGAATCATGGACACCTCAACACGGTCTTCGCCTGCTCAATGAAGATTGAGCAAGTGGAAGCATCTTCCTGATACCCTAACGGTGTTAAAAGATAAGGGGGAAGCAATGACAGACTAACAAACCTTTCCAAAAGAACAGCCACAATGGAAGGAATTCAACTAGTCTGACTAGTCTGTAGATGACAGCTAGTGACAGATGGACAAAGAGCATGGATGAAGCACAATTATTTGTAAGAACACCCCTGTGATGCTCACAAAGTATTGTCTTGCAGCTGTCATGCACTAGACTGTTATATAACAAAAAGCGTAATCAGTTTTAAACATAGTTGGATGACACCTGAAAGTGAGAGAAGTTGTCCACCTTTGTCATGTTTAGACAGTAGGCCTACAGTACACACACAACAATAGACTACTGTAGCTATGTAGTGACTAGTGAGCAGTGTTGGCGAAGTTACTTTTCAAAAGTAAGGAATTATAGTTACTTATCTGAAAAAGTAACATATTACTTTACTTCTTAAGTTGGGACTGAAACTAATAAAAAATGAATGCAAAGAACGATAACTAAACTGATAATGTATTGTGTATAGTTTTAGTTTTATAAAACTTTAATTTCAAAATGTGTTGGTGACCAGCAGGAGGAGGTGCTTATAGATCTTCTATTCACTACACTACTGATAACACTGAGTGTAAAAAATGTGTTCTTGTGGTGCAATCTACTAAGGCAAGGGTTGTATACCTACAACCATTTTTTAATTTGACACATTCATGGAGGCACTACACACACACGCTTAGCAGTAGAATATTGCTCATTCCACAATCTCTGATCCTTACAGAGATCTACAGATTGCTGTACATGTGACAACAATCAACAATATAAAATATAATACTGTACTAATTGGTATTATACAAGTTGAGAAACAATGGACCAAAGTTAGTTTTCTGAATGATTACTGAATTCATGTTTTTAAATGTTATCTTTTTTGAGTTTTTATTACGGTATATAAATCTTACTCTGATCTGTTTTAATCTTATACAGACCCTGACAACCAAAGCACAAAACATAACTAAAACTAAACTAAACTTTTTTGCCAAAATAAAAAACAAATAAAATGTCAAAACTAAAAATAAACTAAAATGAAAAATCCATAACTATAATAACACTGGGCCGTGCACAGTCAGACCTAATTACACAGTCAGACCTAATTACCTAATTACCCTGTTACCAGTCATTATCATTATGATGTTATGACCTGTGGAAGCCACTTTATTTTTTCTCGCGTGTTTCACGTCATAGGCAGGAGGAGACGTTTTATTTTTTACTTTTTTAATTACATTATCTAACATACTAACTCACCCATTGAAAACACAGTAACTTTAATTGTGTTACTGAATGAGAAAATGGAAAGAGTTACTTACTGCAAAAAGTAGTAGTCCTTACATAAGTGCATTACTTGTAAGGGTGTTAGCCCAACACTGTCTATCATGATAATTGCATTTTGGATAATTGCCAAACTTAAAGGAGAAATCCATAACAAAACACATCCACGCATGCATCTACCTTTGTCCCTGTGACATCATATTTATTGCCCTTTATTTTTATTTTCTACATTTTCATCTGAGGTCCACCTCCCTCCCACAGCTTGCATTGGTTGCAAAGGATAATTGAGCCCGATTATTATATCCAGCACACACACAATTTTAAAACTCGGGCGGCAGCTCACGCTAGAAACCTGTCGCCCGAGTAAGAGGAGAGGAGAGTGGGAGAGGATGAGGAATCCACTACCTGTGATTACACGTGAAGGCTTCCCTAGAGTGACATACAATGCATGCGTGGGTACCAGTATACTATTACAATATGATGTGTGAAAAAAAGAAGTTAGAAGCTACTCATATACCTGCAAACTATGTGAGGGGAGGGAAGCAGACAGAAAAGAAAAAGAAATCAAATGCAATATACAGTATATGATAAGGATAAAGGTAGATGGATGTCAAATGTGTTTTGGTATGGAACATGAAGTCAATGAATCACTCACTGACTAAAGAAACTCCACACCCCTACAGCATCATTCAGTGTGTGTGTGTGTGTAACAATGACTTTAGACTTTATTCGGTACAATCAGAATAAAATAAAAAGAACAGTATATTTTTCACAATACGGGAACAGTAAGCAAACCTACAAGAGTATGCATACCATTCTCTAGATTCAAAGTACCGAAAGGGTATAGGCAGAAGCAAAAGCTTATAAGATGCCTATCCCTAAGTAAACATCATGTTTGCCAAATGAATAGTGACAGTGTCACAGCAGTAAAACGAAGAACAAAAGAAAAGAAAGAAAAAAGGAAACAGAGAGACAAGACAAAGCAAAA
Organism: Benthosema pterotum; assembly: GCA_039105355.1. Lineage (NCBI taxonomy): Eukaryota > Metazoa > Chordata > Actinopteri > Myctophiformes > Myctophidae > Benthosema > Benthosema pterotum. The sequence continues at coordinate 33,566,007 of CM076981.1, forward strand.
ACATCAGGGTACACAAAGAAAACGCAAGGTACTATAGTAAATAGAGGTTTTGAAACTAAAGGTTTCAAGAGTCAGCATGCTCTGCGGTTATCCAGCCACAGAGCAAGTTGATCTTACGAAGTACAATACAATATATATATAGAAATACATACATATATACACATACGTACATACATACACACATATACATATGCACATATATATACTGTGTGTGTGTGTGTGTGTGTGTGTGTGTGTGTGTGTGTGTGTGTGTGTGTGTGTGTGTGTGTGTGTGTGTGTGTGTGTGTGTACACATGCACGCACACACATTAATTTCCTGCACTTATAATGAACAAAACATTGCAAAAAATGGGCAGGCATGCCACAGTTCTACCTGGGTCTGAAGACGGAGCGGAGTGTAATGCCTACTGTCCATTCTGTGAGATTAACACTACACTTCAGTGTAGAATCATGAGAGAACAGACCACAGAATGGATTTGAACCAAGAAGTGGTACAGTACTGGCACTGTCATAGATCACATGACCCTATACGTGCCCAGTGTGATCTTAGGACACCATAGGCTGTGCATTGGCAAACACTGTGAGTCCTGCTTGAGGCAAACAGTGAGACTCAGAGAGACACAACCAGAGACGAGAGCTGTCTGGTGAACACCACTGCTGAGGTGCTGTGCCTTCACAAGCCAGTTGACAGGAAAATAGTCCTACTCAAAGTAGTTACATACTGTATTGCACCATGGTGACCATTCCTTTTGACTCGCCTGGTTCAGAAGAACGCATTATGCTTCTTCCCATTGAAGTGCAAAGACTCAACAGAACACTTGAGGATCGGCCCTCAACTATCGGGCAGGATGTGCAAGGGAGCCTCAGTGTCGTCATTCTCAATGTCCCTACCATGTCAACCAAAGCATACCGTAAGGAACCTTTTGTTGCTAAGGGGCTGCGATGACAGCTAGTTTCCAAATGGCCACGGTGGCCACCACCATCTGATGTTATTTTACCAATTCAGGTTAGACAACATTCATGCATGTGTATTCAAGTAATCTCCAACTCTACCCGAGTGACCAGCACCTCGGGCTGTGGAGCAATTCTCTCCTGTATATGGCCTCAAAACCAAATACAGACACTTAACTAGACAGCCGCAGTTTGAAAGAGTCAAGCCCCACATCTTGATTGGGACAGACAACCCCACCTAATCACACCAACCGGCCCGGGGCCTCCAGGTGAGCCAGCAGCCATCTGCACAAGTCTGGGTTGGACATTGCACGCCCAGCTAGACTGGGAAAGCAAGCTTCAGCTAAGACAATGTACAGCATGCTGATTATAACATAGCCCCAGAACAGTGAGGACATAAGAAATGTGTAGAAACTCTGGCAGATTGTTAGGTTTTACCAGATTCAGGATAGGTCCAGAATTCAAGTTACTGGTAAAATGGCAGCAGGTGGTGGCCATTATGAAAAATATCTACCATGATCACTGGACCAATGTAAATAGTAGCACGGTATTACTGCAGAATAAAGATCCTAGGTGGTCTAGAACTTGAATTGGTACAATATAGCAGGTGGTGGACATTTTAGAAAATGGCTGTCATGGTTATCGTGGGATGAAACTGTCATGGTCCCATAGCCAACAATGATGACATGCTCCAACTGTGTTCCAAATGTCATGTTGTTATCATCAAAATACTGCACAGAGCCAAAGTCTACACAACTAGAGAATGTAGAAGACTAATGGTCATTTTGATCTGTATGCTTGACTGTTTTGTTTCCCAAATCCAGCGTGGAATTATGGGACAAAAGCAATCTTTAGTCTTGGGGGTCTGTGGGGCTAAAATGTCCTCAAATGGTGGTCCGTGGCTCAAATGCTGAATAAATGGTGTGCCCTTGGTGTCAAAAAGGTTGAAAACCCCTCCCTTAAATGATAAAAATGTCATTGAAGTAATTGATCAGGGCGGTTTCAGAACTATGTGTCACCACTAAGTGTCAACACAAAAGTGATGATGTACTTGTTACGCAGTCGTTAGGCCAATAATGGTCCATTCATTGTCATATGAGGAAAAGGATGAAGAAATGGATACAGTGTGACAGAGACAAATGCACCGAAACAAAGTGTCAGTTACCGCATGTAAATATTAACCTATGAAGCAGTCTCGGTCCTGATCCGACAACATTTTTGTTGTGTATGCAGGGATGAATTATGGCTTCTGCCAAGAATGTACGACGTGCACCTTGGCTCTGAGACCATGGGGGTGATCAAGAATTTCGTCAAAATCTTGCTTCCAACAAGCTTTGACCTGAACAGATTGGACTTTCTTTTCCAGAAATAGCAAAAACATCTTGAAATGGGCAAATTTTAACTTTTTGTATGAATACGAGTTGCTCATTTGCCAACTCATCCTGGGCGTACAGCCGATGGAACTGCTCAGACTGGTATGCGAACATAACTTAACTTATGCTTAAACACTTATACTCATAACTAACCTTATTCCTGACCTTAAACATCATTCTTCCTAACCTCTAGACATCATCACGCAGCATGTTTCCATGTTTTAAGTTATTCAAATTAGATTAGATCTAATTAGAATTAGATTTTTACTTTTGATATAAAAATAAAATACAAAAGAAAATCTATTTTTGCAATGCATTGTTGGGTAAGGCCATATAATGACCACAGATGTGATCTAAAATTGTAAAAATAATAATAATAAAAAAAAAATGTATTTTTCATTTCACTGCAACTTTAACCTCAGAAAGCTATGACTAAACCAACGTTACCTAACCCTATTCCTGAATTTAATCCCAGCAAAACTGTCTAACCCTAAACTTATTTAGTAAAACAAAAATAAAGAATACAAAAAACGTTCTGCAGTCTGCTCAGGCTCACCACAGTGTTATGAATTGTTCTTTGGAAATAATATCTTCAGAATAAATATATGCATTACAGAGAATAGGCATCTATCTATACATCAACTGATACAGATTTAATAGATAATTGTTTGTTCAAAGATATAACAGCATTCCTTTGACAGGCAAAGCGATTGACAAACTATACACCTTGGTACCATCACTGTTTTTCATGACAGTCTTTTAATTATATTCTTAAATATTTGTTGTATGGTCTATTCTACATTAGGGGTGGGACAATTCACTGAAAAAAAAACTGTTCAATACAGGGTCCAAAGTTCAATACGCACTAATGAACCTTAATTATAGTGGATAATAATATCCTTATTAATAAAGGAGATATTGTCTTGTAATCTAAATTAATTTAACTTTGTTGTCTGCCTACAATGCAGCATGTCTGCATGCTTACCTGCCTGAGACTTAACGGAAACATGCATTGATTTTATTAGCCTAGGTATTTTATATTTCCCTTGAAAATAGCCTAATTTTAACATTTTTTCTTCTGTAAATAATGAAAAGGAAGAAGACAGGCCTACTGGAATGTGTCTGAATTATTTTTAGTCTGATACCTTAACATTTGAGTTTACAATACAAGGTTGTTTAATGTTTTGAAAATCTTGGTTTATTTTTCATATTCACGTTCAATTTGCTTATAAACGAAAAAAAAACAAAAAAAAAAAAAAAAAAAAAAAACATTTTATTTATTTTTAAAAAGCAAAACATACCAAAACCGAACCGAAACCGTGGCCCCCATGCCGAGGTACGAACCGAACCGTGGGATAAGTGAACCGTCCCACCCCTACTCTACATGTTGGTTCATCATGACTCAACTATTGAAAAGTAATGAGGAGTAGCACAAAGACAAAGAGGAATGTAGGTAGGGTGGAACTTGTGACAGAGCGTTTGAAACAATGGCACTGACAAAAGGACAGCATGCGGAGCTGGACGTAGCAGAATTGAGGATGCTCAAATTCTTCTTATTATTGGTGATATGGCAGCCAGGACAGGACGTTGGGAACTCCCCAGCTTGTCCGCCCCCCTGGCAGCGCCGAGGCGAATGACGCTGACGGAAAGTGCACTTGTTCATTCTTCGTGAAATGCGATAAGGGAACACACGCAGGTGGGAGGGGTCACAACTTAAGACGCAGGAAACAGAACCAGTCCAGGTATAAGATAATCCGTTGCTGTGATGAGTGGAAATACGGGTGTGAATCAGCCAAAAGAAGAATTAAGTGTACTGTCACTGTCAAAACAGTACCTGTGATCAAAGCACAGAATGTAGCTACTGCGATCTTGGTAGGTCAGTAGACGTCTACTAAGAGCAATCAATGCTCTGATTACTGAATATGGGATTTTGTTCTTTTCAATGGATTGATAGCATTTAAAGTGCCATTCACAAGTCAAATGGGGGTTACTGACTGCAGTAAGAAATGTGTTCCACTTTTAATTCCCTGAAGTGTTGATTTTGTCGACTGAAACTGACGAAAAATGTGTGGACTGACTATGTGTGGACTGACTGACTAGGTAAAAATGACTAGGTATCCTTATTTAAAAAATAAAAAAATAATAAAAAATAGACTAAATGTTAGGGAGTTACTAGTGGAGAAGAGGTCCAGATCCAAGACATTGCATTTTTGTTTTGCTCTTTGCAAATAGCAGATCTAGAGCCTGTACTACATTTCCATTTTCAGCATGAAATGAACTACAGTAGACAAAATCAGCCAAAATATATTTTAGTTGATGAAATTAATTGACTAAATTGAATAGACTGAACCACATATTAGATAAAAAAAAGGAAATGAAGAATTGTCAATGGAGCCGTCATGATTCATCTGCATAGTAGATAATCAATATTCATTTTTGTGTATCTCTATGGAAAAACATGAATGGACAATTTTTCATTGGGTCCAGGAAACCACGGCCACTACTATGTCTTCACTTCGGAATTGGTATATGAATTATATACCAATCGTGACCACACACAATAATGTATGAGAGTATGTGAATGTATGTGAGAGTCTCATATACCTCACATATCAGAATGTAAGGCTTTATCCTTTTAACCAAAACATATCACTGACTTTTAAAGCTGCATTGTGCAATATTAAAAATAAAGGCCTTGAAGTGTCTCAAAATACAATGAAGCATCATTGTAAAACCAGTTGCAAAACCAAACTTCAGCCAAACACATTTGTGTCATTTTCACCATCATGGGATGATGAACCTAAACACCATAGAATGGATTTTTGGAAGCATATTTCTTGAACATACCATTTACAAATTTGCAACTTTTATTCAACAGTTTCTCAGTATTTACCTTCTAACATGAAAAATAAACAACCATAGTATAAATTAAAATCATTTGATTGACCAGCGCTGACTGGTCAATCACATGCAGCAACTTGATGGCTCCATCTGCTGGACAAATTAAATACAAAGACACCGTCTGCCTGCCTTGCATCCCCAGAGGTAAAGAGCTGCTGTCTTTTCATTAGGATTCATTAGGATTGTAGATTGGATTTGTGTTCGCTTCGGAATAAAAATATGACAAAATATGTAGAACCATGGTTTTCTAGCTCTCTCTCTGTGTGTGTGTGTGTGTGTGTGTGTGTGTGTGTGTGTGTGTGTGTGTGTGTGTGTGTGTGTGTGTGTGTGTGTGTGTTTGTGTGTGTGTGTGTGTGTGTTGGAGAACACATGTACTGTACAATGTTATATCGAAACAGCAAACAGTATCGTACACAACGTCATACACAGGTACAAGCCTGTGAGGCAAGTAAAGTTTTATAACACCCATTAGATCACAGTCACAAAATAATCTCTTCCGGCAGCAGCCAAAAAGTCTGAAAGGCTAGATCCATCAGATGTGCAGAGAGGTTGTACTGGTCCAATTTTGCTTTGGCATGGAAAGTGTATGTTTTCTCCATTTGAATTGAATTGAACAAACATAGTGAACTTCATCCGGAAAGTACATTACCTATCCAGACTTTACCTTCAGCCCCTCCAGAACTTGTCTTCGTTTCAGATTGGTGAAAAGCAAGGCAAAGTTGATAATGTAGGTTGACACACAAACAAGGCAGAAGTCCCCCAGAATAAAGGCCAGTATATATGCCAGGTAGATTGACCCAACCACAGACATCCAGGAAAAGATGACCAGGAACAATGCTGCTCTCTTGGAAACAGATAATCCTGCAAGAAATCAACACAGGGCAGAGTTCGTGTGTGTGTGCGTGTCTGTCTCAATGATGTAGAACTTTGATTCTGCCCTATAGTAACACACATTTAATGAATCAATGTCGTTGCACTTTTCTTTGTGGAATTGAGGCAGACACTTAATATCTGCGTGTGTATTGTGTGTGCGTAGACAATAAAAAGTAAATTTAGTTAACAAATTAATATAATCAAACATTTATTCAATATTCCTGTAAATGAAATGCAAGTCAGTGGTTTATCAGACAAGTGTATGTAGAGTTTTTAAACAAACTATTTTCATATAATTTTGTGTAAACTGCACACACTTTTCACATGTTCTTCTAGATTAGAGTCAGATTGCTTGCATAACAAACAACACATTTTGACTGACCTAGGCCGAGCTGTAGAGTGTAGAAAATGATGCCCAGAACACTGTTTGGCTGGTTTAGGACACTGTCTTCAGCGACAAAGTACTGGACCAAACCAAATCCACGACCCCATCTGGCAAGAAAATAGGAAATAAGATATAATGTCAAACAATTCGGAAGCACATAAGCAATAAACATAATATACGATGTCACAATGGCCTGACATGGCTAGACAAATATCAATGTATTTTTCTATTCTTTTTATTATTATTATTATTATTCTTTTCTATTTTTTTTTGCATTGATTGGGCGAAATAACATCAATATATTCACTCTACTACTGCTACTACTGTATGGCAAAAGCTGTCTATGGGATATAAAATATATGATTAGGCTAAATGATGATTTATATTGCACTATCCAGGGCCACACTCATACTTCTATCAGGATACTTTATTTTTTAACACGTGGCACTGAGTGGGCGCTGCTACAGCCAGTGAATGCAGAACTGTTATGTCAACACAATGACAAGACACTGTACAACGCATGCATGGATGGCATATTACCACTGGTTATCCAAGCTTCACACATACTAAAGTGACCAAGCATCGTAGGCTACTACCTGGATGTGAACACTTTGGAACAGCTCACAGATTCACCCAGATCGCACATCGCTCTGTAATCCGGGTTGTTTTCTCGAGAAAGCTCCACATGCAGAGCATATATGGACAGCATAAACCCCAGAGCGCACAAACATATACGCGCCATCCTCTCCCACGGAGGCACACGGTGATCGCCAGCCGCTGCCATGTCGTTCTTGCTGTTTTTATCAACTTAATTCGAGGGAGATTATTTCAGATGGATTTGGGAACAAACGACGGACGGTAGGGTTTCTTAAATGCTTGCTTTGAGCTCGTCATCCCTCTGCAAACTGTCTTGGTAAGCACCGGGTCTATGCTCTACTCTGCTCTGCTCCTACTCCTCTACCTCACATGACACTAAAACACATTCCACGTTTTGATTGGTCCAAAAAAGGGTCTTTACAAAGCTTTTGATTGGATAACAGAGTAGGTTGGACTGGAGGAGACCATGTAGCGAGGAGACACTGTCAGAGGATTTATGGATTTTAGGAATGGACTTTGTATCTTCGTTTCCTCATCCCAGCATGGCTTTCCCAAAAACCCACTCCTTTGTTGTGTTGAAAGCTGCCGTGTTGTGTTTCTGCTGGTGTAGTACTATAATAAAATGTAACTGTAACCTTTTTATTTCTAATCTCTCTTCAATTAGTATATCTTCATAGTTGATTATTCAACTGGAAATCATCATGTGTTGTGTTGTATTCAGTATCGCATATCGTGGGGCACTGCCTGCTGGCTGTGTTGTGTGTGACAGTTGAGTTGGCATAAAAACGGTCTAATATTCATTTCTTTTGTGCCATCCCACACAATGCGTCGGCACCGCCTACCTTGCCCAGAACCAGAGCAATAGGGTATACAAAGTTGCGATATTGATGGGGAAGGAAACAGCCTCGTCACGTGGTGCATGTAGTGGCGCGAGTCCATTGACTCCAATGCAGTCCGTAACCTACGGTTGTCCCCATTCTCAATGGAAGTCTATATAGTAGAGCCGCCATTGGACCGGCCCCATATAGTGAACATGGTTTGCGCAACTCTGTCTTGTTCCAAGGGATCCGCCCAGAACCAATGGCCAGGGCTCTGAAGTCCCGCCTCTCAATGAAGTTATCGTTTGCCATTGGACGGTCGCGCCACACAGAGACCTCGCTGATTGGTTCAACACATGCCCGTCTAACAGCAAGACGGAACAGCACAAGGAAGCAGCGGACAGTCGCTAAACAATAAATTGTCATGCCGTTACAGGAATAAAACACATCTGGGCTATTGTGGAGTCTTTACGAGGTGAATATATCATGCCTACGTACTATACCCATATCCAAATTGATCTGATTTAGAGAGAAAGCTGATATTTTTGGCTCGTACCTTCCTAGAAAGCAGGCTGTTCAGGTAACTGGCCTACGCCCCTATACGGGTACAGTGCCAGTGGGATAGGTTGCGTCTTTTTGTGTAGTGTCTGTGTAATTACCGTGTGCTTTACGTGGTTGTGGGTGAAGCCGTTACAGATGATCAACTGGCATGCTTTGTGTATTTATATTAAATCCCCAGACAGGGTTTTTTGACAGCGCAAGTGTAAACTGCATACAACAAACAACCTGGCAGGCCTGACATTTAACGACCTACAGTATGTTGATTTTAGGACAGGATTTTTAAACGTGCGTTTATAGATTATGGTTCCATGAATGATCATCAAATCACGTGGCTAAAAAAGTTGTACCAGGTTGGTCAACCTGGGTGACCAGGTGTGTGTTTGTTATTGTTGTTGATTCTTTGTTATTATTTTGTGTTTATATACTTGAGGTGAATGTTCTGTGGCCAAAACTGGGCACCTTTTGGGATGAGACTGGGCACTACCTCACCTAGATCTCACCTCACCTAGAATTTACAACTTGTTTAGTGTGTGTGTGTGTGTGTGTGTGTGTGTGTGTGTGTGTGTGTGTGTGTGTGTGTGTGTGTGTGTGTGTGTGTGTGTGTGTGTGCGTGCGTGCGTGCGTGTGTGTGTGTGTGTGTGTATAGCGCGGGCGCTATAGGCGCGCTTTACCGTGTGTGGCGTTTTGGAGATAAGTGCTGCACACAGTGAGAATGATGGTGGAGAGCTCAGCCCAGTTAGGTTCTGGGAAACTGTTCAGAAGAAAACTTTCGAGTTATTAATACGTTGTAACAAAAAACAAAAAGAACGCCAGGATGTAGCCTATATGAAAGTTAAGAAATGGTCTTGCTGTTGTGTATTGTGTTTGTGGATGCATCAGATCTCCACTCTGTTTTGATGCCAGTATTCAAGATGCATTCTGCTTTAGTGGGCAGTCCTGGCTTCATGCAATGAATCCATCAACCTGCATATGACATCAGAGTCTTGATTTCATATTAACATCACAGATATCCTAAGGCTTAGGCAACAAGAATTTGTGTTTAGGGTTAGGTTTAGTAAAAACGACTGAAACCAAATCAATCAGTGATGTGTTGCCATCTATGTTTAGATTATTTCCATTCTGTAGCTTAAGACAACATAAACTTTTGTTTTCCGCATTCCTTGTAGGTGGAAAGGCAACGGGAATGCTTCACTCAGACATCCAAGTCCTGCCCTAGGATGGCATCTAAGATAGCATCTGTGTTTTTAACCAAAACGTTTCTGACACTGACATCTGTTTTTGATAGATGACACTATGGATCATTGCTTTGATTGATGCTCTCTCTACTTCACTCCATTCTAGAACCATGTCGACCAAGGAGGGGGGAGAAGTCGCTAAATCTGTGGCCATGTCGACTCAAAGTGTGATGACCAATGACAACAGCAGAGAAAACAAGGGCCATCATGGCGCACAGTCTGAGACAACAGGCATTAACACAGACAACAGTACAACAGCCAAGAACTTGGCTATTCTTAAAGCTCACTCTCTGGATGTGACCTTTGAGGTTGGAGAGGAGTATGATGTCATTGAAACCATTGGAACAGGAGCCTATGGCGTTGTTTCCTCTGCCAGGAGACGGGATAATGGTAAGACATAATGTTTCTGTTACTTTCTCTGCAGAAGTCCGAGCTCTGGTCCATAGCTCCACTGCTTCTCTGATTTTGCCTTGCAGTGGAGCTCTGTGAAAGACAACGTAATCTCTTGCATGGACCTCCGACCAGACTCTCTTTGTTTTACCTACTCACCAAACAAACGCGGCTTGTGTGATTAGAAAGCCTACTTTCCCGTGGAAACACTTTGAGCCCCACACCACATGTACAGTATAAAATGCACCTTTGGGCAAGAACGCAAAAAACAACCAGGATTTGCAAAAAAAAAAAAAAGAAAAAAAAAAAGAAATCTTCATAAAGAATATGTTTCCTCCGGTGAAAAACATTCACAATCTGGCCAAAAAGTCAATTTTATACGTGTGGTGGGGGGCTCAGAGTGTTTCCAGTAAGGAGTAGTCTTTCTAATCACACAAGCGTAGTTTGTTTTGCTGAGTAGGTTTAAGTTCTTTATATTTCCACTTCGAAGAGAGGCTGGACACAGGTCCATTCGAGAGATTACGCTGTCTTTCACAGAGATTCACTTCAAGGCAGAATCATAGAGGCAGTGGGGCTATGGACCAGCTAACCATGCAGCATATTTATTGGGCCTAGTAACACAAATCTGCTCTGGACATATGAATAAAATCAATGCAGAATGGCCATGCAGGATATGGCACAGAAACCCACTACACACAGTGTATGTATTGCTGGTTCCAACATTTTAATTACAGTTATTTATTGATAACAGCCTATCATTATTATTATTATTCCCCTTCTGTCCAAGTACTTCCCTCTTCCCTCATGCCTGCCATACAGGAATTTGTTCGGATTAAGGCACTGGAAAGGACAATAAGAATTTACAGAACATAGCACACTATAAAAATGCCCTGTAAAAAGCTCTGTACATTTTTATGTTGTCTTGATGGTCTCACATTGCCAGATCTTCAGAGGCAGAGTTGTGGGCAAAATCACATAACAGTCTGCAAAGTGATGTAACAGTGCAAAACAATCCTAGCGGTATTTACAATTCTGAGTGCTTGTAAACCTCTGAAATACTTGCGTGTAGCACGGTGTGAGTGTGATAACAATGTCATTCACTGGTCAAACCTGTTCATGCATTTCTTTTTATTGTGTCATACTGTATGTACTCTTCACAGGCCAGCAGGTGGCAATAAAGAAGATCTCTAATGCTTTTGAAGTATTAACAAATGCCAAACGCACGTTGCGGGAGCTGAAGATTCTCAAGCACTTCAAACATGACAACATCATTGCCATCAAAGACATACTGCAGCCTAACCTCCCCCATGCTGCCTTCAAGTCTGTGTAAGTCATGATATTCGTAATGGGTTGGATTTGATGGGGACAAACTCTATCCCCCTTTTTGAAACCAGCTATTATCCACTCGACCGGCACTTGTTTTGAGCATAGATATGAATATAAATAATATAGATGGCACTGGGTGGGAGGGGAAGTGGAGCTAGTTTCAAAAAGTGTTTTTGATAGTCTCCCTAAATATCCCCACCTCTGGTCGCTGCTTTTACTGTATGTTTTATCCTTCTTGTATTGGCCACCCCTTGGTATTGGAGCTGTTAGTACTCATACAGTACAACATACACACACGCAGCCAAGTCATTAGAGTGGTTAGGCACTAGGGATGGCGTTATTTGTTAAAAAATGCAGTTACCGATGACATTCATTAACAGCTAATGGTTAACTGATAAAATAAATTGAAAAGCACACCTGGCCTTTTCTAAATTAGTGCATGCACTGCAGCAGCCACTGGGCTTTCGCTAAACTTTGGTCAAATAACTATGACTGCATCTCTATGTATTTATAGTTTAATTTTACAGATGGCATGAGATGGTGACTATTGAGCTGTCAATGTGCATCACGGTACACACACTGCACATTCATGGCTATATGGAGTTTACGTATATGTGGTTGATTCACTGTTGGACTCATTTAATATAATATAATGTACATTTTTAATATACATTTAATGTACCGGCATCAACTAAAATGTTGAATGACGCTCTGAAACAGCAGTGAATGTAGCAGGCCAGATTTTCACACTGTGCACTGTGTAATGTTGTCTCCCTCTGATTTTGTATTTTGTGTGTCATTTATGTTTCATGTGTGGCTGATCAGGGGTGTTGGCCCAAGACAAATTTACCTTGTGGACAATAAAGTTTACCTTGACCTTAATTTGTTTCTAATGGAGAATCTGTCCATACAACTAAATATCACCAGCATTACTGCTTGTTGCTTGAGGTGGACAAGTGACTCAAAAAGACTGTAGCCAGTTATAATTTATCTTTTTTATGGATGAAAATAGCACATTTCTTTATTGGTTAACTGTTATTAGCCGACGGCCATTGGTTAATAAAATCTCTCCATTTGGCCATCTCTATTAGGCACCATTCAAATCTACATAATTTATATGTTAATCACATTAAACCTAGCTCTTTATTTTCTGATTTTGTACTGCTAAATGCTTCTTATTTTATCATTGTATTTGATTTTATTTAATTTAATTTGTTATTTTTACTACTTGTACCCAGCGATTGGCAAATCAATCTTATTGATTTTTATTTTTGATATTTATTTTGAAAAAGTATGGAAAACTAGGAATCAGCCATCACTGCAGAGTTTCTAGAACAATAACACTGTTGTGTAGTATCATATTCTAGATCAGGGGTGCCCATACTTTTTTTTTTTTTTACTTGAGAGCTACTTTCGAAATGACTGTCGCAACAAGGTCTACACACTCAAAAAAGTATTATAGTACAGTATATAGTAGTATATATATTATATGTATAACTTTGTAATGTAACTGATGTTTGTGCACAGTAACACTCTTGAAAACAAAATATTGCATTGTTGATTTGAGCTGATGTACCTACAGGTATAAGACCTTTGGGATCTACCTGTGGTTCTAATCTACCTTTTGGGCACCCCTGTTCTAGATCATGGTTAAGAAACAGGCAAGATTTTGTTTTGTTTTGTATTTACCTCCATGGCCTCACCTTGTCACTCCCCTGTCGTTCTGTTTTGTAGATACGTGGTGCTCGACCTGATGGAGAGTGATCTTCACCAAATCATTCACTCGGGCCAGCCACTGACACCAGAGCACACACGCTACTTCCTGTATCAGCTTCTCCGTGGCCTCAAGTACGTGCACTCGGCCAACGTCATCCACCGCGACCTCAAGCCGTCTAACCTGCTGGTCAACGAAAACTGTGAGCTGAAAATAGGTGACTTTGGCATGGCGAGGGGTCTCAGTTCACACCCCGAAGAGTCCCACTCGTTCATGACGGAGTACGTGGCCACGAGGTGGTACCGCGCCCCAGAACTCATGCTCTCTCTACACCACTACAGCCTGGCCATTGACCTGTGGTCCGTAGGGTGCATCTTTGCCGAGATGCTTGGACGCAAACAGCTTTTTCCTGGGAAACACTATGTCCACCAGCTGCAGCTCATCCTGTCAATATTGGGCACTCCTCCCGAAGGGGTAATCGATGCCATCGGTGCTGAGAGGGTACGATCCTATGTCCAGAGCTTGCCATCACGTGCACCTGTGCCATTGGCCAGACTATATCCTCACGCTGAGCCAGAGGCACTCGACCTGCTAGGGGCCATGCTGCGGTTTGACCCCCGTGAGCGCATCAGCGTGACACAGGCGCTAGCACATCCTTACCTGGACAAGTACCACGACTCTGACGACGAGCCCATCTGCGTGCCAGCCTTTGACTTTGAGTTTGACAAGCTACAGATGAACAAAGAACAGATCAAGGAGGCCATCCTGATAGAGATCCAGGACTTTCATATGAAGAAGAAAAGCTGTCCGCGTCAGAGACTACAGTTCAGACCCTTGCCGCGGGTGAATGGTGGAACTGGGGTAGGTGGAGTACCCGGCAATAACCAGTGCACTTCTCAGGCCTCCACAGCCAAACACACACCGCTCTCTCAAGCAGCACAGATTCATCCGCAATGTGCAATGGACAGCAAAACCATTGATGACACGGCGATCCACACACCAGCAGAAGGAAGCCAGCCATTTCTAAACGAAATGTCCACCTTTAACAACCAGCCCACTTCCCTTTCAGAGATACCTCCCCGAATGACCCATGACTTGCCTCCACTCACCAAATCCGACCACGTGCCAGTTGATGTGGACATGCCCAGTGCCAGCCCTGATGGCGGTCAGCCAGAGACTATAGACCTAACAACACCGGTCAGCTCCAGCCAGGAAGCGCCATCAGAAGCGATGCGAGATTGTTCCAAGGACGAGACGCTGCCCAAAAGGCAAGCGGCGATGACGCAGGCCACCCAGAGCGAGCCCATGACCCAAGCACCCGCCACCTGTATGCCTGCGACACCAGCACAGACTATGACACCCCTTCCCAGCACTGTGCCTTCTCTTTCTCTCTCCCAGGCTCAAGCCCAGTCATTGTCTCAGTCCCTCTCACAGTCGCTGTCCAAGAGCGTCAGACCTCAGCCTGTTGTGGGAGACGGGACCAGAAAAGCCATTTCAGAAGACACTAAAGCTGCACTTAGAGCGGCTCTCCGAAACAAAGCTAGAGGTGGTAAGTTAAAAAATGTTGCGCTTCAATCTTAATTTCCGATATATGTAAGTGATGGTGCTGACTAGAATGATCTGCATCCCATTGTGTTTTAATTGCAGATGGAGCTACCTCTGCACCTGGAATGGATGCTTGCGCCGGAGGAAGCACGTCGTCCTCTCTCTCATCTCTCCCGGAAGCACGCCGACCCGTCACAGCCCAGGAGCGCCAGAGGGAGCGAGAGGAGAAGAGAAGGAAGCGCCAAGAACGAGCACGAGAGCGAGAGAGGAAGAAGGAAAAGGAGAGAAAAGAAGGCAGGCATGGGGACTCACTGGGCGGGGTCCTGTTGAGCGACAACGACAAAAGCCTGTTGGAGCGCTGGAAAAAAATGATGGACAGCTGCAACGACAAAAGTCAAACACCTAATAATGATGAGGGGGCAAAGAGTAAGGACTGCAATATGAACTCGCACCACGGCACAGGGGTTGGCGATAACAATCACATATCGGTGGGGAATAAAGCTGACAAAGAGGGAGGGAAGATTCAGTCCCATGAGCAGTTGACTCCTCAAGTGAAACCCACACTGCCCGTTTTTTTCCAGCCTCAGAGTATGCAGGCACCTTTACCCTTCTCTATGAGCCAGACGAAGCCTGCAGAAATGGGAGTGGTGTCTGTGAGTGGAGGAATTGATATAATGGCGGCCTCTAGTGGCTTTGTCAAGAACATGCTCAAACAACAGGGAGAGAGCGGTGGACAGAGTGCTTTTAACTGCCTCGGCAGCTGGAGTGGGCAGCAAGGAGAGGCACGGGCACCTCTGCAACCGCATCCAAACAGATCTCCACAGCCCGCACAAGCAAGCTTCCAAGTTCAGCCTCAACTCCAACCTCAAAGCCAAACTCATTCCCACTCCCACCCGCAACCTCATCCTCAGACTCAGCTGCTTCCTTTGGACACTTTTTTGACCAAAGCCCCAGTCATAGCCACGAGAGAGACAAACGGAAACGTGGCTATAGGAGGTCAAAACAGCCTCCCTAACCCAGCAACAAGTCCCGGGCCAATGGAGAAACTCTGCCCCTCCATAGAAGAGAAGACTGGAACGCAGGCGACAAACCCTCTCTGTGGGACCTTAGGAGCCCCTTCCCAACCTCAGCACAGCCTGGGATTCACAGACACCGGGCAGCCGGGGCCCTCTGTCGCCCCAGACATCCACACAGTGACCCTGCAGCTCTCCAAGTCACAGGTCTGTGTCTCTGCTTCAAGTCTTCTTTCTGTTCTATTCTGTATTCGCCTGTTCTGTTTACTTACTCCTTGAGTACCGAGGGCTGTTGATGCACTGAGGTGGATATTTTGTTATTTTTTAGTTAATGAAAGTGATTATGTTGTCCTTAATGTCCACCCTTTAATCACATGGACACTATAGCTTTTTCATTAAAGGTCAACTTTTGTATATACAAAAGGGAAATAAAAACACGGGTCTACAAGAGCATGTAGATCAACTATTTTAGCTATTTATTTGTACAATGAAGTATACAGTATGCTATGGGCTTTAAAAGTGGTTAATAAAAATGCGATGGTCTCCTGCTGCACTTGATTGACCTAAACATTGCTAGCTGTAGCCAATGAAATGTTGTCTTCTCTCTCGTCAGGTGGATGATGTTTTGCCCCCAGTGTTTTCTGTGACCCCGAAAGGCAGTGGGGCCGGGTACGGCGTGGGCTTTGATCTGGACGACCTCCTTAACCAGTCACTGACAGACCTCCCACACTCTGACCCCAGAGACAGGTGAGGGTTAGAGCTGTACTCACAGAAGGTTAACTCACAATTTTTGTAATTGTTTTGTATTTGATTTTAACAAATAACGGCACAATTTAGTTATATAATTGCATCATAGCCTGCAACATTGTTTTCTTCAGTGGCCTTTAAAATGAATGAGAAATATGCAGTTAATCAAAGTCGCAATACAAGAGTTTACAAAGGATCTTTTAATAAACCCTTTCCCCTTCCTCCATCAGTTATGACACAGGGCCCCTGTCTGCCTCACTCATATCTGACTGGCTTGAGGTTCACCACATGACTCAAGCTGATTTGGAGTCACTTCAGCAAGAATTGCAGCTGGGCTCCCCCATGATCCTCTCTGATTCCACTCCTCCGGACACCTGAATCCGGTCCTCTGCCTTTGCTGGAATAGACTCCTTATCAGAAGACGTCACACTGATAAAAACTACCATGCTTGCGCAGGCCGGCACGTAAGATGCAATGGAAAAGCGGTCACTGCACTCATGTGTCCCAGGATGAAGGAAGCAATGCTTAACATTTTATTGTGATCTCTCACCCTTGAAATATTTAATCTATTTTGTGTAAACAATGATGGCAATTCAAAGCAGTTGTCCTCAAACAACACCTACAGTCTGTGTCATTAGACCGGAGGGAGTGTTCTATGATCACCAGAGCCTGGTTGTGCAGCTGCCTGCAGCCTAATTCATAATCTGTCCTGCAAAGGTTTCATGCACAAAGAACGGCAGACCTCTAAGCTCTCAACGGTCGACACAGAAGTGACTTGTACGTCAGTTATTCTCGCACCCAGTACCGTTGTGTAATGAAAAGCTAGGGTGTCTCACAAGAAAACACACAAGGAGGTTTGATAGACTGAAACCAGCTCTCCCCATAAGGTTTGGGGATCTTTTAGGATTTATTACATGTCACCTGTGTCCAATGTAAAAAAAAAAAAAAAAAAAAGGTCTATTGAGAAACATAAAACTGCTCATAGCATGGATTTTGATACTTTTGTGGACTTTCTAGCATGGAAATAAGCTGACAGAACAAATTAATTTAAGGTGCCTCTTTTCTATGATGTTTTAGCTTTTTATGCCTTTATTGATAGGCTGAAAGTAATCTAACAGGAAGATGGCCGTTTTAATGCACACTACCAAGTTGTGAATCTTTTCTACCATTTCATGTAATGCTTTCTGTTCAAATAAAGTAAAACAGGTTATCACCTGGCTTTGTCTGGTTTTGTATACATTTTTATTGTTATGGTCTGAGGAAGGTACCGTCTCCCCTCATGTGTGCTTCACTTTTTTCAGCCGGTATTGCCATGTCTGCTTATAAACCTAGTTTGTTTTTTGTCAGTTATAAATAAAACATTGGCTGTTGCTGGTGGCCGTTTTGTGGGCCTTGATAATAAAGTGTACAGTAATAGCTTATTTGGGCTTGCTTCCTAATGTTTAAACCAGTGGCTCCCACATTTCTTCAGGTTTATCAACTCCAGATTAACATGTAAAAGTCCTAGGGCATCCATCTTTTGTTTCAATTTATTCTGTTTTAAATAACATAACCTCAAGAAGTCGCTGTGAGCTTGCACAGCCGTTATTTTTGTGCTTGTTCAGCGTTATCAAGCGATAATTCCCAGTAATTTGCTTATCAAGCCAATCTTCCTCTGCATGTACCGGTAGTCTGCGAACCGACTGGCACGTTTGGCATGAATAAGACAAAAACCATAAAATCCTTGATTGGTGCGGCTGGTTGGAAGCCTTGTTTTAAGGATTTTGGTTAGTTCAAACCCCAGAAAAACTGGATTGGGTAAATTTACTAAATTCTATATGTTGGAAAAAACATTGTGGAGAAACAAACAAAAAAAGGACACGAAGAATTACTTGAATACGACAGAATGTTCATGCTTAAGAACCAGGCAAAGATTATTGAATAGAAAACAAACAGAATTGAAGACGAACATGAACTTAACCAATTTATTTAAATTACAGAAAACATGTATCACTTATTTACATTATAATTGTGGGAAATAAAGTTTTAAAAAAAAGTTCCTTTTAGAACTGTGAAGCAGGTTATGTAGATCATTTGTGCTAAAAAAAAAAAAAGATTTCATTGAATGTACATGATGGCTTTGTGTGTATATCACCAAACGCAGAGCCGTTTTTACTACCCACTGATGTTGGCAACAGTGAGGGGAGGTAGTGGTAGCCTACACCGTGTCCGCAGCTGTTGGCACACAACAGAAGTCAATGACATACCATACCTGGACTTATGATGACTGAAAAGGAACAAAAGAAGCCCAACATGGACAAAGGAAACATTCTACACAACTAACATTACCATAATTTATTATAATAATTAAATATTATAGCGGCTATAGGCCATTTATGGGAAATGTAGGTTGATATTCCACTTCAGAGAATGATTCATTCTGGATACAATCATAGCGGGTGTAAAATATTCTATGGTCTAATGGATGATCAATTATAGAGGCTATGTGCATGGATGGATAAAGTGAATGGGAAATCGAGTTTATTAATGTATTAGGCCATGTAATATTTCAAACCGGTTTGTCGGGTGTTATCCCTTACTTGTTTAATGCAATTAGATAGGACCTCTGCATACATGGACTGTCAAGTGCAGAAAAGATTTTTTTGCCGCTCAGTAGGTGTTTCCTGCATTACTTCCAGGAATGATGATGTCACATGTATAGCCTCTATACTACTGCAACTAGGCGCCCCTCCCTCCCCTCACTGGTGCAAAACAGGGTAGTAAAAACGGGTTTGCATATCAGATATAAAATAGTAAAACTAATTGGCTAATTCTAATTCAATTATTAATTCATGAACATTGAAATCATTGGCCAAACAACAGCAGACAGATGTTATTTTTCTCCTTCATTTGTAACAGTGCGGTTTCTTTTTTTTTTTTATCTTACACAACCTTACCAAGACCGCTTTCAAATCTGTTCCTACCTATCTGAGTAGAACCAGCATCAGCAAACTGGACAAACAGCTGAAAAACACAGATGTCCTTGGAGCCCAGATCTGGTTAGCTTGGCCATACAGTTCGATCCCAGGCACTGTGCTGCGGATAAAGTCTGTTAGGGTGGACAGTTTGGTGTAGACTCCAGGCTGGTTGGCTATGCCACAGCCCACGCCAAAGCTCACCACCCCAGCCTGCACCCAGGTCCCGTTCACCATCTGGCAGAGGAGTGGGCCTCCCGAGTCCCCCTAGAGACGAAGACAATGATCCAACAGGTCACAAGCAATACAATACTACCATACCATGAAATCTAACAGCAAGCATAAATAATGTACACTAGTATTATAATAATAAAATATAATATCTATATAATATAAAACCAATTGTTAAAAGGTAGTGTAATTGATAGTGATAGTACTCACTGCTATATAGCTCAGCATCTAGGGTCGTGGAGTGGGAATTTCTGTATGTAGTCGTTTGTTTCATTGGCCTGAAATATTGTCTATACACATACCTGTACATTCATGATGCCAATTGCTGACCGGCTGTCAGTATTGAGCAATTTGTGCATTTGTTTGTATGTGGCCATACCATTAAGATCCCTTGGCAAAAATAGAAATTCCTTTCATCAAAATATACAAAGTACACGCATACATAACTACTCTCCTGACTTTGTGAAATCTATTTTATGCTAAAAGGCCTGGAGAGCCAGAATATTGTGCTATCCCCTGCTATGGCTTTAATGTTTGTGTGCCATAAACAATAAAAATAAATCTAATTTGTTTTAAGGCTGAAAAACAAACTTGTAATAGATGTTGTAGATAAGAACGTACCGGTACATCATCATCACACATCGTCTCATTTTGGCCTATCGCGATTTGCACTCACACTTTTGCCTTCAATGTTTGTGTTCTCACAAACCCTCAAAGCTGGGCATAGGATGGGCCCCCAAAAAGAGCAAAAACAAACGGCTCATGCCACAGTACCTGGCAGGCGTCCTTGCCACCTTCAGGGTAACCAGCACAGATCATGTCATATAGGATGTCCACTTTCTCTGTCGCATGCTGATACATCTCGTGGCATACAGAGTGGGCGATGATTGGCACCTTCACTTGCTGCAGAGGCGCCGTTCCGGGCAGAGCAACTAAGAGGAAGAAGGTTGGACATACTGGGTGCCGACGTGATTACCGGAAACCTTCTTGCACATGCTGCTGCTATACGTACAGCCAAAATCTTGAATTATTTGAATGATTACTTATGGCCACTTGTGATGGTGACCGTGAATGGCGTTTCCTCATTGAATCACCTGTGAGGTCCTAAACATGGCTGGTGGAGGACTACAGATGAGACCCATGAATAAGGTCAATAACGGGCCTAAGGATTTAGAACATCAGTACATTAGTTAGCAGCACACTACCTCTGCGCTCTTTTTGCGCACAAATAGGCCATGTAGTTGTGTATAGACTTTTGCCACCTCCAGATAGTAGCCTTGGGAACCAACGGTATCTGAGCCACGTGACCCATACATAGGTCAGTAGCCAATCTTCCGTGTCTATGGTGCCAAGCAGGGAGGCACTGGGTCCCATTTCTATAGATTATACATTGAAGAGAAAATATTTGGGAGAGCTCACCCCCATCTCGAATGTTTCCCCAGCCTGTGACGTAGCACTGCATGCCAGCCGGGAACAGGGTTCCAGAGGCGGGTAAACAGACGGGCTGGACACGATCCGACCAAATTATCGGGCTTGCCAGTTCGACGAGCGCCATGTCCTGTCCCTGGTGAGGATCCTCGTAGCCATATGGAATCACCACCCGCCTCACGCGATGGGACGTCTCGTGAGGGTTGTACCCGTGCAGTTGGTGGCGGCCTGCGTAGATGATGTAGGGTCCCACGTCAGACGGACTGGAAAGAGAGAATGAAAGTCACCTCACATTGAAATGTGAAACGTGTGCTATGGGCAACTTCGAGCCCAGACGATCCATTGGGTGGGGTTTGTGTTACTAGTGCTCAGCAGCTGTTATATAGAGCAAGCCTGTCACTTGCATATTCACATCATTCAGAAGCAATTTGATCATTCTGGCCATGTTTTGAAAACATTGTTATGGCCGGTTTGTCAGTCCGACTGCTGGGAAACACACTTTTGGCTATTGGCTGGATTAGCTGGCGATTAAGATATTTTTATCTTTAAGTATTATCAAGTATTTATTGTCATGGGTATTATGTCCTGAAGGTGTCGGGGGTATTTGCGCTCCGTTTCCACCAGCTGGTACTCGACAGAGGCAGTTTTAACATAAAAACAGAATTAACATAATATTAAAATATAAGTCGTTACTAGTGTTTGTTTAAGTAATATTAAGGGTTCTTCTTTATTGAAGTGTAATGAATTTACTTTGGCGAAAATGACTGTAACAACAAGTCACCACAACTGTAATTAAAAACTGTAGCGAATTAAGTAGGAAACAAATATAGCTTACTTTGGAAAGCAATGAGCAGCAGAAATAACCCAGTTCTCTGTGATTATCGTTCCTCCACATACATGGCCATGTGAATCGCTCTGAGAAATAAGAGAAAGATGGAAGAAATAAGAAAAAAAGTATCATTACAGCATCGCAGGCCAATCCCTCACCATGCATGACAGCAAGATAACTACACGTGACTATTTAGTTACATTTACTCCCTCTGAGTTATGCTTAGCCACAATGCAAGTTATTGGGATGAATCTAGAGTTGCGATCTGCTTGTTTAAACTGTTTAAACAATGTTAAACTCACCAACTTTACAGCTGTATGGAAAGGTTTACTTATCCTCTTTCTATCTGCAAAGCTTTTGTGACATAAAAATCCATCTTAGACTTGGTATGAGCTACTCTTGGTCAACAGATTCTCTGCAGGTGATGCTTTTTCCAAGTCGCCTGTCTGGAGTTTGGAAGCACTCAACATTTGTCACTGAACATCCCGGGGTACTACCAACTGCTTAGAATGTGCACATAATGCAGGAGGCACCAGCGTGACCCGTTAATACAAACGAGTGCCTCCTAACTCCAACACTTTTTATTTATTGACAGAAGGTAGCTCTTAGCATGTCTACAGTGCATGGATTATCAAACAAATGCTTTGTAGATAGAAAGAGAATAATTCAATGTTTCCCTACATACAAGCAGGTGGCAAATTATTGTTTTTTATTATGGGAAAGTCAATGGGTATTGCACCTCTATATTCATCCCATTATTAGAAAGAAATCTAGAGTTGGATTGCAGCTAAATTATACTAGCCTCAAGATTTAGAGAGGCATTTGGCCCTCTAGAGTGCAAATCTTAGGCTATAGTTATACATCAACAATTTGGATTTGAATATGTCTCACACCACGCACACGCGCGCGCACACACACACACACACACGCACGCGCGCGCGCACGCACGCGCGCGCGATACATTGTAGTTTCTTACCTGAATATCCACCTGCCATGGCCATGCACCTTCAGAGGCCTCCTTTCCTCCCACAATCCTGTTTACTATGAGCGGTGATCGGCCACATTGTTGGGCATAAGAAGCCAATATACCTATGCAGCATCAAGGTTTAAAAAGGACATACAGGCATCAGTCAGGGCGAAGAAGAAGCTCGGTTCATCAACAAACATAATAGCTCAATATGTTTAACTCGCGGCCAGTTTCGGTGACGTAACTCACCTGTTACACACCACAAAAACGACAATTTCCACGCCATTTCGATTGGAGATAATATAGTCCTTCACAAAACAATGTGTACCAAGCTTTAAAAATCCAATCGATCCAACTTTTTTCGTAGCTTTGCCCTAGTTTGGGAGACCCGTGGAATGTTTGCTGGCCATCTTCTTATCTAAATCAGCCCCGAGCCCCCCTAATGCACACAACAATAGCGACTTTGTTTCACGGCAAACGATCCCACTGACTGGCCATGGATCGACGCTTGCTTTCTGTAGGTTTTTAGGTGTTTTTTCCTTCGCCAGGTCCTACAGTCGGTCCCTCCCTCCCCGATAAAAGGTTTGTATACTTTGAATAGGATTTTCACCAAAGAAAGAAATGAACGGAACCGGTTTTATAATCCGAGGCCGTGGATGCGGGTAACGGCCGGGGGGAGAAATGGGAGGAGAGGCTTTGGAGGAGTATTATTCCCCACCGCACCTGTTTACCGGCCCGCTGGCGACCAATCAAACTCACGGTCCAACCCACTTCCAATCGATTCAGCCAATGGGAAAAGTTGGGAACGAATTCGCTCCCTTGCGTCTCCAGGTATGCCTGCATTGGCTACAATGAATCCGTTCAATCCATGGTGTTTCCTGGGAGGGTAGGGCTATAATATTGTAGACTTATTACTGGCAGAAATGTGCCAGTCACCCGTCCTACAGACATTTTGGGAAACTAGCAGGGCCGGATCTAGGCATGGATCCCCCCGAAATGCCCTGTCTGCCCCACCAAACACGATGGCATGCAAAACAACCCAAGATGAAAAATTCTACAGCTGTGTCACCACTAAACCAACAGCATTTCATCATTGAAAACAGAAAACTCTCTGAGTCAGACCATTAGCTTTATGCGTGCTGCGTGTCTGTTGCAACTTCAACAACTGATGTTATTATTGATACTTTATTTGTCTAATAAAAGTCCTGTAACTGGAAATGGTATGTGTGCGGCTTGCCAGCTTCGTCGATGAAGCCGCACCCATACCATTTTCTCCTGCCCCCCTATTGGGAAATGTTATATCCGCCCCTGAGTAAAGTATATCTGAGTACAGTATGGACCATATACGTCACCAGTGGTCTACTTTGTTTGTTTTTTCCTCACTTCCTCCCGATACCGCACGCGCACGCAGTAGGCTACGCACGCGCCTTCCTGTGCGAACCTTAGATGGCGCGCACAGAAATACGATAGCGTTCATTCAGGTAAGGCAACTCAACTGTAAACAGTTAGAGACGATGTGTAAAGGCGACGGACGCCCAGTAAACCTCGGTTATGGGTGTGCCGACTTGGTGCATGGTGAATTGGAGAGTCTGGTGAGTAGTGACCAGGTAGGCTAGTGACCAGGTGGGCCTACTCACTGCTTAGCAGGGGTGTAGTAGTGTAGGGCAGGGGTTTTCAACAGGTGGTCCGGGGACAAAACCGGTGGTCCTTGAGAGGGTTCCAGGTGGTCCCCAGGCTAAATGATGGAAAGCTTATGTACCAGATGTAACTCTTGAGAATGTAAAAATGAAACCAAATTTCATTCATTTCATGAAAAAAATCATTTCATTTTTTCACACTCAAGAGTTAAAATATTAGTCCCACTTAATTAAGAAGTCTACACTGTTTTGTTTGCAAAATCAAGCCAGGAATTGTGGACAAAACCAAAATAATCCTTTAGTTTTAGGTCTTTGGGGTGAAAATGTAATCAAATGGTGGTCCGTGGCTCAAATGCTGAATAAACGGTGGTCCCTGGTGTCGAAAAGGTTGAAAACCCCTGGTGTAGGGGGACGCGGGGGGAGAGGCGTCCCCCCACTTCTCACATCTAAAATATTTTTGGGGCAAAAGTATAGGCCTAGATGTTTTTTGCTTTGTCATTACTTTTATGGGTACAATTAGGCATTGTAAACAATCTTTCTCAATATGCTATGCTTGTTTTAATAGCCTGGCGCAGGTGCACGCAAATGTGCATGCAAATGCAAGTGTCTATGCATGCACGTGTCTTAAAGGGGATTCCACTCATTTTCAATATTTTACTATGTCATTAATATACCTTAGAGATGTTGTGTGGACATGGTAACCCCCCTCATTCTGTGTTTCCTAGAAAAGGAGGTCTGAAAAAAAATATTAGCATGGTGAAGTACATCTTGATGACATCATCAAGATGTGTTTCACCATGTTAATGAGTTTCCTTTTTTCTGAGAGTGTACAAATGGAACCAAATGGATCACAATTGGTTGTACATTCAGAACAAAAAATTGAGAATGGGTGGAATTCCCCTTTAAGAGCCGGCGTCCCCCACTTTTAAAAGTCCCACTACAACACTGGTGCTTAGGTGCGTGACGTGCGTCTCTCTTGAAACTAGGAATTTATTAGTGGGGCAACCACACTATTGTTATTGTGATGCGTTTTCACTGTAACATATAAATCATTTGATTGGCTGAGCAAGGAATGTGATGTCATGTCATGTATGATGAATCACGATGTAAAACTTTCTTCTTTCTTTTTTTCTGAATTACTAAGTCATCACGTCACCATTACATCATCGGGGCAACCACACTTTGCAATTGCAAAATTGCATTCTAGTTAGTGAGGTTGTTGTTATTGTGATGCGTTTTCTCTGTAACCATTCTGTAACTTTTTTTTTTTTTTTTTTTTTACAGATTAACCTTTTTCACCTTGTGATGATAATATATAATCATTCGATTGGCTGACCAAGAGGATGTAAAACTTTCTTTCACTACGTCATCACGTCACCAATACAACATCATCGGGGCAACCCCACTTTGCAATTGTAAATTGCATTCTAGTTAGTGGGGTTGCCTGAAGGGGAACCCCACTATTGTTATTGCGATGTGTTCTTTCTGTAACATTTATACAGTAAAAGTTACCTTATCATAAAGCTTCCTCGTTCAGCCAATCGAATGCTTGATGTACTGTATGTCATCATGAGGCCTACATCATCAGTGACCATTAATCCACCATGTCACCATTACAAAGTCATCGCGGCAACCCCACTTTGCAATTTCGGAATGGCTATAGTTATTATTATTATTATGATTATTATTATTGTCTCCACCAGGCCAAAGGCATGAAGGGGAGTCTGTTTTGCACTCTGTTTATTAGTATTACCCTTATTATAATTATAATTATTATTATCCGAATCACAGTAGGCTATACATTTTCAAGCACAACCCAATACAAAAACTGTTAAGATAACTCACTGGTCCACCCTTTTCAATTCATCAGAGAAGTACAAATATACACTTCTGAGGTATGTGTCATATACTGTACGTCACCTATCTCTGAAAATGCATCCCTTTGACAAAATGTGTAAAGGCATCCTCAAAGACCCTATATACATGTTTACAATTATCGTTCTTTTTAATGATAATAATTTTGCTCTGTGTCTTTCTGTCTGTCTGCCCCCCCCTTCTGCCCTCCCTTCCTCTCCACGTGCCCCAGGCGGTGTGTCTAGTTTCACAGAGCAATTGAAGGTGACAGGGACAGAGAGGGGGGGAGACAGAGGGAGGACACATCACAGCATCGCCCGAGGCTACACAACAGCACAGGAAAAGCGAGAGATGGAGTGACAAAGACAGAGGGAAAGAGAGAGGAGAGAGACTCTGTGTGTGTGTGTGTGTGTGTGTGTGTGTGTGTGTGTGTGTGTGTGTGTGTGTGTGTGTGTGTGTGTGTGTGTGTGTGTGTGTGTGTGTGTGTGTGTGTGTGCGTACACGCGTGTGTTTGTGTGTGTGTCGGGGTGGGGGGGAAACGAGCAGGCAAAAAGTGAGGAATTCCACAAAACAGGTACAGAAATGAGAACATAAATTTGATCGGCGAAAGCCTGAAATGAGTGTGGCCTGCAGCAAATATGCTGCAATTCACACTGTCTGACATACGGCAATGACTTAATTTTAAGCATGAGTCTCCCTTCCATATTTGAGTCCGCTCAGTCATAATATATGAATGCATTATAGGATCTCTGGTGAAGTCAGTAAGAGCAATTATAATGGACTCACATTTGTTTTTACTTTAACGACTTGATGAAAATTTGTCATGGCATTGTTGCCATGGTGACCCCCCCTCCCCACTCCCCCCACAGCACTAAAAAAGCAAGGGATGGTGTGCGAGAGAGAAAGATAGAAAAGGGGGTGGAGGGGGGGTGGGGGTGGTTGACAGGAATGAACTAACAAGATCCAAAAAAAAGCATGTCCCGAAGCTACATGAATCTTTGCAGGGAAGTACACACACACACACACACACACACACACACACACACACACACACACACACACACACACACACACACACACACACACACACACACACACGCTCACAGCCTCACACACACACACACACACACACACACACACACACACACACACACACACACACACACACACACACACACACACACACACACACACACACACACACACCACTGTGCATATACGGATAGGGATCACATAGGTTAAGCCACATTCAAACTGCAGGATCACAGCAAAAGCCCCCAATGACGGAGAGAACATAGCACATAATGACTAATCCACATAAGAACCTGGGATGGTGGGGAAAACAATCTCATCTGTCTTCAGAATTTCAAGAAGACCTAATCGTTATGCGTGCTGTTAACTTTTATCCACTTGTTTACACCTCCTTCGGAAGAAAGTACTCTGCTAGAGAGAGAGGGGGAAAGAGAGAAGAAATGAGAGAGAGACAAAGAGACAGAGCAAGGGGAGCAGCGGATAAAGAATACGCTGTCGAATTCAGAGTCTTCAAGTTACCTCTGGTTATGAAACAATGGGCCTGTTAAGGGTGTGTTCGTTTCTACACCGTTGGAGTCAAAAGAGCACCCGGCATTTTATTGTGTCAGGGTGTCTGAAAGAGAGAGGGAATGACAGAGAGAAAGGGAGCGCAAAGTTTTTTCAACCGGAAATAAAACAAGCTGGCAACGTCCTCATCCCACAGCTCTCTCTCTCTCTCTCTCTCTCTCTCTCTCTCTCTCTCTCTCTCTCTCTCTCTCTCTCTCTCTCTCTCATGCACACACACACACACACACACACACACACACACACACACACACACACACACACACACACACACACACACACACACACCAAAGTCACATTCTCTCCCTCTCTCTCCAGCCTTCTTCCACTGCAAAATATAAGCCACATTTATTTATACTTCATCGTTTTCACAGTGTCGCACACTGAAAATAGCTGATGTACAAGTTCACAAGGCAACTGTGACTGTGAGCTTGTTATACGATGGAGTGCCCTTTGACCACTTAAAGGACAACTTTTTTTGTTGCTTTTGTTTTTTAACCCATCTTCATGTTTTAGGTTGTTATTAGAGAAAGTAAAAGATGGGTGTTGTTTTATATTCATTGCTTTCTTTAGTTTTAGGGGTTTTAGCTATGGGAGGGTGCATTCGAACATGGCCCTAATAAATACACTTTTTTTTACAAAATTTTAAAGCAATCTATTTTTTATTATCTACAGTACTACAATCCTAATGAACCCCAGGAAATTATAACTGGCCACGG
The DNA here is from genome assembly GCA_039105355.1 of Benthosema pterotum. NCBI lineage: Eukaryota > Metazoa > Chordata > Actinopteri > Myctophiformes > Myctophidae > Benthosema > Benthosema pterotum. Next base: position 33,594,651 of record CM076981.1, read on the forward strand.
AAGTTCACAGGATCTACTGAAAATGCGAAGGAGGCAGCACACCGCACTGTATGTATTTAGGACCATGCTGGAATGCCCCCTCCCATAGCAAAAATCCCTAAAACTAGAAAGCAAAGAATATAAAACAATTAACACCCATCTTTTACTTTCTCTAATAAAAACCTAAAACATGAACTTGGGTTGAAAAAAGTTGTCCTTTAAACTCTTGAGACAAGCATCTAGATCCAACTAAAATATCAATACTGGGTTCAAGGGATAAATATCATACTCTCTCTGTGTTGCCCTCTAACTCGGTCATACGTCTGCCGGGTGGAAAGCTTGGTGACGCAAGCCGACCGCCATACCTGCGTCATTACTTACTCCTGGCCTCAGACCTCGCACAGAATTGTAACTCTGTCTGAAAGTACAAAAGTGCAGTAAGTAAGCAACATGGACAAAAACTAGTGCATACATGTAACCCGTGGATTGTCTGTAGTACTGTGGTAACATCCATTGTTGTTGGTATATCTGTGATATTCCTTTAACACACTTCTGGGGTCAGACAGTGTCTTGTCCCACGTGACTCAGAGGTGGGACCATGGGTGGGACCGTGGGAGGACCTCAATCATTTTAGGACTTAGTGCAAATCTTAAATCCTCTGACTCTTGTAATTGTTTATTCCAGTGCTTTTGAACCAGTTGTTCGGGGACCACCGGTGGTCCTTGAGAAAGTTCCAGGCGGTCCCCAGCTAAATGTAGGAGAGTTGGTAAGCAAATGGACCCTTATAGATCTCTAACTCTTGAGAGCATAAAATGAAACCAAATTGACCCATACAAGTCCACTTGGTTTCGTTTTACGCTCTCAAGAGTTACATTACTGTTATTTGAATTAATTAACACAAATAGGAAATAGTAAAAGAATATGTTTTGGTCAACGTTTCCCTAGTCAAAAAATCCTGTAGGATTTTGGTGGAAAAATCCTATAAGATATTGGAAGAAATATATTATATTTTCTTAGGATTAAGAAAATCAGATTTTCCCCAAAAATCTTATTGGTATAAGAAAATTGAATTTTCCTCCAAAATCTTATCATAGTTTTCTTATCAAGACGTTCCGATTGGATTTTCTCAATCCCAAGAAAAGAAGAGAGAAGAAAATATCCAATTGGATTTGTTCCAAAATCATATAGGATTTTTGTAAATTGTGCACAAAAACAAAAGCAAAAACTGAGAGACTATAAACCCCATCACATATAGTGGTCCACGGCTAAAATGCAGGATAAATAGTGGGCCCTTGTATCAAAATGGTTGAAGCCACTGGTTTATTCCATGGTTGCAGTTGTAAACAAAAGCCTGAAACTATGTACCTTGACAAATTTTTAGATCAATGCCACATCCTTTTCTTTATAGCTACAATAAAGTACAATAGGACTACAATATAATATTCATAGGAAGACAGAAGAGAGTATGAGAAACGTCATTAAATCCTTGCCACTACAAAATCTGGTACATCACATTCTTAACTAAGTTACTTATTTGTTACCTAATACATTGAAGCAGCCCCAACACATAATGGCTTGATTTTCTATCAAATGTGCTATAAATAATGCTATTACTAGTAAAACATTATTAGAGTTTGGAGATTATTATTATTATTATTATTAGAGTTTGGTGGTATAGTCTGTTTTAAATTTCATATTGGCCTACATATGCATAATATCAGCATGATATTTTAATTTTAGGGCTGTTAAATGATTAAAAATTTCATTTTTCAAAATTAATCAAATTAATCACAGCTTCAAAATTAATTTAATCATGATTAATCACCATTCGAACTAAGTCCAAAATATCTGTTTTCCTGTAAAGGATTTGAACATTAAAATTTGAACATTCAATGAGAAAATGATCAGTGGGTGGAGGCAGTGTGGACAATTAATTTTGTTCATTTTTTTTAAATCAGATTAATCAACAAAATTAATTTAACTAATTAAGTCATTAATTTCAACAGCCTTATACCATAGCATGCTATGCCAGTTATATAACTTTAACTGAATTATCTGTATGTACCGTATTGTCCCGAATATAAGACGATTCGGTTATAAGACGACCCCCATTTTTCAAGAGCCATTTACAGAAAAAAGAACATTGAATGTCAACTAGTATAGTCCCTGAATATAAGACGACTCCATTTTTGGGATATTTCCATTGGGAAAAAATCATAGTCTTATATTCAGGCTAATAGGGTATATATATATATATATATATATATATATATATATATATATATATATATATATATATATATATATATATATATATATATATATATATATATATATATATATATATATATATATATAATATATATATATATAATATTTTCATATAATTAATAGTATATTGTCATGCAGCAATCACATTTATTTTTTAAGTTATGTGCTGGAAAAAGACACTTATGATATGATCATCATACAGAGTCAACATTTCCTTGCCCAGAAGGGAATTTTGTCCACATGCTTCCGTGTTACTTGCGTGTAAAAATGAAATACACCCCATACTCAATATTTATGTACAATTTATGGCTAACGTTTTATTCCATCATCTATTTGTCATCCACTATCTCTCCATTATCTGTGCACCCTCCTTCTTTCAGTCACCCCTCCTCTTGCTGGCGTTAAGTTCAAACTTGACACTGATGTTGACTCACTTTGTCACCCCTTGCTGGCACGCTCTCTCTCTCTCTCTCTCTCTCTCTCTCTCTCTCTCTCTCTCTCTCTCTCTCTCTCTCTCTCTCTCTCTCTCTCTCTCTCTCTCTCTCTCTCTCTCTCTCTATCCATCGCTGGGAGGACAAGAGTGCCTGCAGACGCATTTCTCTCCAGAGTCCCCCTCCTCTCTCTCCCTCTCTCTCTCTCTCTCTCTCTCTCTCTCTCTCTCTCTCTCTCTCTCTCTCTCTCTCTCTCTCTCTCTCTCTCTCTCTCTCCTTCACTTACACACACATACACAGTGTCAACAAAGCCGGAGAAGGAGGGATGCAAGGAACGAGGGAATGAAGCTGTATGAAGAGAAATAACAATTTGGATTCTGCTGTCTTATATGCTTTGAAGCTTGGTAAGTTGGAAACCTTATCAGTCTATCATCATATTCACTGTTACAATGTATTGCATACTTTAGCGCTTAAGTTAAGTTAGGCAAGTTACTGCTATGGCACTACACTCACAAAGTAAACTGTGGAGTGCCACTGAGAATGGCATTAAAGAGACAGAAATTGGGTTTGTTTGATATGTTTGATAAACCCTATAGTCTGCCAACCTTCTTCTCACTTTCGAAGATACTGGTTCACTTCCAATATGTGGGTTAAGTTTCAAAACACAGCTGTCACTAAGCTTGTAGTGCCCATGAACTTGTGATAATGAGTAAACTCAGTGTGTGTGTGTGTGTGTGTGTGTGTGTGTGTGTGTGTGTGTGTGTGTGTGTGTGTGTGTGTGGGCGCGCGCGTGTGTGTGCGTGTGCGAGACTGGGTTAGAGTTGCAGTACTTTTAATCTCAAATAAATGAAGTAATTTATAAAAGAGTTGTAAATGGGGTGTCATAACTGGTTAATGGAAGAAAACATGCATGTGTACATGTACATTTGTTCAATGCAATTTCATACTTCTCTTCTCACACATGCATGCGTGTGCTTGTGTATGCGCGTGCATACGGGAGTGTGTGTGTGTGTGTGTGTGTGTGTGTGTGTGTGTGTGTGTGTGTGTGTGTGTGTGTGTGTGTGTGTGTGTGTGTGTGTGTGTGTGTGTGTGTGTACATGGTTGGAGCTTCCAGTAAAGATGGAGCTAAAAGCACGTAGCATAATAAATGTCATAGCCTTTCAGAGTGGGTTCTAATGTACCCTGGTTCCCTATGGTATACCAGCGTACCAATGTATAACACATACTCGTAACGACAGTAAGCGTGTAACTAACTCCATATCTGTCTGTCACCGTGAGGCTAATTCTCTACAATGCTTGCCGTGTGTGAACGCATGCAACATCAACCCGCTCTCATTTCTCCCTCTCTCTCTCTCTCTGCTCCCTCCACCTATCTATCGTCCAGCCAAAGGATAGAACGAAGGAGGGCTCAAAGGTGAGAAGAGTGGGCTGGGGACGAGACGCTCGCGGCTGCTTCGGTCCTTCTCCATGGTGGTTTCTGGGATAGCTGCATTATGTACGAGAAGTTAACCATGCTCAACCTGCAAAGCGGCTCCAACTGGAGTGGGCCCAACAACTGGTACCATGACCCCACCACTGTGCAGACGCAACACAGCACAGGTGAGTTCCAACTGCGTGAGGCACACCTGCTATACATCTCAAGTTAAAGGAGGTAGAGCGTAGCATTGTGACATGTAATCTGAAGTTCCATGAACAACTACATCTCCAGTCCACTCCGAAACTACCGGTATACACAATGATATCAGTGGTGGGTAACTTTCTTTGGTTTTAACAGTATAATTTGAAGAACTCTAAAATGGGATCACGTTCAGAGCAATTTGATGATGAATAATAGAAGCAAAAAGCATCAAATTCAACAGGTCACGGTTATTCCACATTCCACCTGTTTATTGAATCCTATAGCTACAGTATAGTCAGTTTTTCTCTCTCTCTCTGTGCCAGTGTCTGAGGGCTGTCTGCTGGACACAGAGGGCAGCATGGGCGGCGAGGTCGGAAGAAGAGGAGGAGGAGGAGGAGGAAAATGTGGTGGTGGAGGTGGAGGCCCTGTGGAGGGGGACGAGGGCGAAGAATCCCAGCTGAGGTTACAGCTGAAGAGAAAACTGCAGAGGAACAGGACCAGCTTTACCCAGGAGCAGATCGAGGCTCTGGAGAAAGGTCAGCATGCACGTATACATGCACGTGCACACACACACGGACACGGACACATCGCTATCCCCCGACTTCGACCAATGAAAGTGTCTTCCCAGGGCACCAGCCACAGCTTGTCACGTTGTAGCTCGCCCTGCTGTTGTCCCTGCCAACACCCTGGTGTTGGCAGGGACCAGGGTCTTGTTTGTTGCTACTTGGACACAATCGTACCTCAAGCGGAAAACACCACATCGCCCACATGATCCGAGCAAAAGTCTGTTCATTACATACGGTGCTGTGGCTGATTTCTGACTTGGAGCATATAGTGCAGTGGCTTTCAACCATTCTCATACCAGGGCCCACTATTTATTCTGCATTTCACTGACAGACCACCATTTGATGTTGAGTTTAGTCTCTCTGACCCATTGATAAATGTTCAAAGTAACAATTCTTCTACATTTTCTAACTGTGTAGATTCTTGAAAATGAAGTAATTCACTTGCCTAAATATAATTTAACTCGAGAGTGTAAAATTAAACTACAATGAAGAGTTACAGATCTATAAACCCAACTGTTACCAACTGTCCTACATTTAGCTGGGGACTACAATAGAAAAAACAATCACACCCGTGTGAATTGAGGGGCGCTGTTCTCATCATATACCATCTCATTCTATCTCAATTTGCGTCCTCACATTTTTGTCTCACTTTTGTCCTAAAATGTTTGTGTTTATGCAAACCCGGAAATCTGTGCATATGAGCGGTTATATCGCCCCTCAAATCAGAAAAACAAAAAACAAATAGATCTGTTCCAAAACACCCCAGGAGACAAGTTACTCACAAGTATCTTGACATTGTTATTACGGCTTTATCCAGGGAGATCTGGATTTTTTTTTGTCTAGTAGTATCAGGCCACAGAGAAGGATCAGGAAAGCACCCTTGGATGGTTGTGGCTGCCGAAGGCCCTTGAGCTAAATGAGGACGCAGTGACCACTGTGCAGCCAAGTGGAAACCCATCGCCGTGGTCAACTGCGTGCAAATGACATTAATGAGGACGGCTGACCTCCATGCACAAACCAAAGCACAATAACAATCATGTGTTGACACAAACTGCAATCGTGAGGATGCCAATTATAGCAATTTTCAGCAAAGCTTCTTATTTCATGCATACCATTATTAGCGTATACTCTTTCTGCTGCGTGTGTGTGTGCATTTGCTGTGACTAGAGGGATCATCAATTTATAGTCAGGTTTTAGCTAATTGGACATTAAACAAACAATAATATAATAATTATTATATTATATATTATTATTAACATCTCTGGGTGAAAGGAGGGGATAACAGGCAACTGCAGGCGCTGGATTTGCCTCTAAACCTCAAGGTGTGATGGTACAATACTACAATATACTATATAGAAATATTTGGTAATATAACAGGTGTGGTTGTACAATTTGGGAGTTTTGTGTGCAATGAACAATAATGAACAAAAAGTACATTCTTAACACACGTGACATGAGTCACTAATTGCTTCAATGAACGTCTGTAGTGTAATTCTGAGGGTGTGCACTGTATATACATGTACATTCATTTGATTTCATGTGTACTGCTCCGATATCTGTAAAATATCGGTGCAATATGTGGTGATATATCGGTGTACATTTATACACTTATGGGGGCTCATGGAAATTAAAACGTTTGAGAACCAATGATTTTGTACTACAAAACTTTATGGAGGTCAACACGATCACACAGACAGTCAGACAGTTAGTATAGAATGCAACATCATAACAAGCATGCCAGCAGTTGGAAGTGGAACGCCATTACATACATTTAAAGCCTTGCAGGCCTAATGTGTGACGGTGCCCTTGTTGTAGGGAGACAACACACTGACAATAGTAGTTAACTCATTAGGCTTCCTCCATCATGCTGTGTGATTTCTTAATGTGGTCCGTGCTGTAGAATATGCTGCTAGGGCAGTGCATTCAAAGTGACAAATGGCAAATGAAAGTGCAGACAGACAGACACAGTACAATTGTGTCTCCTCTTAAAGGGAAATTCGAACCATGTTCAACATTTTACTATGTCAATAATATGCCTTTTGTGTGTAAATAATAAAAAGGTTGCCCCATTCTGTTTCCTAGAACTGCAAATATGTATAAAATCAGTAACATGGTGATTTACATCTTGATGATGTCATTAAGATGTGATTCACTGTGTTAATGATTTTTTCCCATTATGAAAGGCAACACACATGTTGCATTTCAGTGGAGTAGTGTGTGCAATGTGCATGCGACGTGCGTGTGTATCTGTGCGTGAATAAGGAGCATGTTTCACTCAGGTTAATCTGTTCCACAGAGTTTGAAAGAACACATTACCCAGATGTCTTTGCGCGGGAGAGACTGGCAAACAAGATTGACTTACCGGAGGCCAGAATACAGGTTAAGTGAAAGCTCTATCCAGTCTCCATTCTGCCCTTCAATCATATTCTACGAACATTTGATACCCTTTCAGCCCTGTAGTTTTCCGACAACAAACTCACTAATGAGTGTGGTTGAGCCTGAACTCATCACTGTTAATCCAGTTTGCATTGATCTGAATGTATGGGAGTGCATGCAAGCAGTCTATTTCCAATGTTTCCTGCAACGTAGAACAAGTGGCTGCACTTTAGTATGAGGAGATCAGTTATACTTAAATGTATAGTAAATGATTTCACTTAATTCAAATGTTTTTTTTCCCTACTTGTTTGGATAGTTCTCCCTACCATAGAGTGTGCTGACCATATAAGGAGTTCCTCCCTGTCCCCAGTGAGCCCCTGGTGACAAAAAAAAAAATATAGTTTCAATTTGGGCTTTGGGAGAAAAGCCTTCAGCCAATCAGGATGAGAGTTGCATTCCTCCCAGGAATGGGGGGCCATTGCACATCTTGTTATGGGGGTGTTAATGTACTCCAGTGTCATAGGATTACCTTGCACCTCTATAGCCACAAAATGGCTAACCGGCTGATTAATGGCACTAGTGCCTATTTAGAGTCTATAGGCCTACTACTACTATGTGGTAGATTATGCACCTACTCAATGTGCTCATCCATCCACTCCTGATCCCCTCCTTTGTAAATCTTTCTATTGCTGATATTTCGTGCTACTGTAGGTATGGTTCTCCAACCGAAGAGCCAAGTGGCGGCGGGAGGAGAAGCTACGCAATCAAAGACGGTCAGGAGGAGGAGGAGGAGGAGGAGGAGCGACTTCCTGTTCACAGACTCAAGCACCCCTGACGACGTCCTTCAATACGTCCGTCTATCATCCTCACCATGGTAACAATTCAGGTAACTTCGGCAAGACAGGACAATTAATACAAAATTACCTCTTTATTACTTCATACATTTATTTCTTTGTTAATATGATGCCCATGATCCAATGATCACAATTCTTTCTCCATGAGTTGCCATCTACATATTATAACAAATGTGTTTGCCATAATACTGTTACCTGCAGTTAGTTGTAACTGTATGTAGGCATACAGTATACATGTGCATGCCTGTGTACTCTTTCGAGTGTATTTGTGTGCTATCAGAGTTAAATTAAACTGTGTGTCCTCTCTCTCCAGGGTCCATGTTGACTCAGGGTGAGACGACCCTGTCCGGCTACAGTTCCCTGTCAGTCTTCTCCTCTGGGGTCCAGGTGGGTCGCAACACATGCATCATTCATCAACTTATCAACTTTACCGGCAAACAATTGTGATTGACACTTGGTGGCGTGGACAAAGTTGTGTTGCGTTGAGAAGAAATGATACAAAATCTGTAGGAGCCGGCAGTAATGTCTCCTACATGGTTGAAGACCTACAGGCCAACACATATAGCCTACTAGTTGAACCACCGTGAGGTTTGTGTAGACTATACTAGTCTACACAAAATGTTTGTTGCAGATCGATCCAATGGCTCACTCACTCACAAAAAAAAAAACAATCGCAAAAAACAATCACCGCCACTGGCCTTCCAGTCCTATCCGGAATGGACAGAAGGTATAAGCCAGAAACAATAACCACAAAGTGGCTTGAAGAACTATAAAAATATCAAGGCAAACAGAATACAGCTATCAGATAAGATAAGCTGATAACGCCAGCTTGGGAAATTGAATAGATGCACTCAGTGATAATAAAACATTCACACAAAAGCACAACGGTGGAAAGTGTATTAAGAAGGCCACAGGGGTCATATTGGCAAATCCCAGAAACCATTCTTCCCGGCAATTAATTTAATGTCTTGGAAACAGTTTATTATCTACCATAGCACTACCACGTCCCCTTTACTCTGGCACGGTGGCACCCCCAAGTGGTTAGTCTGAAGACATATGATCATGGATGAGAATGGTAGGCTACTGCTATACCACAGGGTTGTAATTACATCATCATTACATCATGTTCTCTTAAAAGTGTAAACAGTGCCATGCCAAGATAATGGGATGCAATGGGTTTTGTTGTTTCATCTCACAACTAACCTGACTTGTATCTACTGGCCGCTATTGTATTCTTAACTCCAATCCCAGTTTTTCATATTTGTTGTGCAGTAATTTTTCAAGCTGTTAGCACTTTTGTTGCAGTGTGTACTATTTGACTTGTGTGTATATGTACTGCGACTCTCCATTTCTGCTAATAACATTTTCATTCATCTCCACTCCCCCTGCCATTCCAAATTATTTTCCTTTCTTCTGTTGTTTGTGTCATTTTTTCCATGAAGTCCATCCCCCCTCAGTCTACCTCCTCTTACTCCTGCATGTTGCCTCCGTCGCCATCCGCCCCGCGCAGTTTTGAGTCATCCGCCTACTCCTCCCCTCATCTGCAGACTCCACCCTCAGCCAACACCAACACGGGTGAGTGTTTTCTGTCTGACTGTGTCTTAATATTGCCTGCAGTAGACACAGACACTGTTTGAGGGCTGGTAAGAGGACAGATCATAACAGTAGCACACATGAATATTAAAATGTACAGGGTGTGAATCCGCTTTGTTTCAGTCAATGACTGGCTCACCCTATCTGTCTCTGTGCTGTCTTGTAATTCTTCCGTCTCTGCCACTCAGGACTCATATCTCCAGGTGTTTCAGTGCCAGTCCAGGTGCCAGGAACAGAGCAACAGAGCATTCAGAACCTGGGTCAATATTGGGCCAGACTGCAGTAAAAAAAAGAAGGGGAGGGGGATTATCATCAACCAGCATAAAAAGGAAGCCTCAAAGGGGCATGTACAGTAATAGAGAAAGTGTGGAAAAAACAATATAGAGATGCAGTGGTTTATGGAAGCACAGGACTGACTGTGGAGCAGCTTCGATGAGTTGCAGAGAGACCCCGAAATGCATTAAATGTTTACAAATTCAGCTAAGAGCATTTGGTTGCACTTTGCAGTATTCTGTCCATACTGGTATTTACTTAGCATTTTACTGTGGTAAATGCTTTTTTTTTATCCTTTTGTTTCTACCAGCTGTCTGATCCAAAAATAAAAAGCCACACAAAAGCACCCGAGATTTTACTATTCACAATGTAAGACAGAGCAGCGGGTGCAAGGGAAATGGGGATTGCCTGTTTTCTAAACCTTTCTTAAACACAGGCTTTAACCATAAATGGCTGCTTTATGCTATTATAAACCAAGCAATTACTCTGTCTTCTGCATTTAAAAAGAGTAAAGAAAGTTTCCAAAGCTTATTGTGAAGGCTTTTTTTGCTTTTTACATGGCCCTGTCACTGTTTAGGTATAGGCTTATACCAATTAACACTTTGTATGATTATAAATCGCATACTGTACACAATGTAAAGGTTGTACACTTCTGTGTATGGGAATACCTCACTATTATCACAAGTAAATACCAGCAAATGTCTGTACTGTAAAGTGACAGCTCAGTGACATTGTGGTAGTATTGTCCCTGAACATGAGCTGCGTAATGATGTGTATACTACTGTGAAGATTTAGAATACTTTTACTATCTTGCCAATATTGGACTGGTTAAGTATTTTTGTACAGAAATTTGGGGATAATGAAGTTGTTGATGACGATTATGATGATGATATAGGTAAAATAATATCAGACATCAACACACACAGGGCATACTTTTGTAGTGCCAGTACTATCACCCTCATATTAGATTTAAAAATAATTGGGGATGCACCAATACTGGCCAATTACTAAAATGATTATATTGATAACAAATAACTTGACAAATGATTAAATCAAGATACCACGTTGCCAGAAATCTAAGCAAAGTAACTTGTTTGCTTTCTGCTTTTCACTTCAATGACAGTTTCTTTAAAACTGTAAGGGAGACATTTGACATACCGGTATAGACAGTGCAATAATTCTACCAGCCCAAGATGACATACTGTAAATATCATGATAAGTGATAGTTGAGATCTGCTCTCAATGTCATACAACAGGTAACATGTACTGGTAAAAAACTACTGTTGTATCTACATTTAGGGCTATATGGATGGTGTTTGTGCATCCCTGTAAGTCAATCAGCACATGACAATCAAGCTTCTATATACCAAAAAACAGGTTGTGTTCAACCAGTCAAGTGCAAATACTTCAGTGAATGACAATCAAAAATATAGCAGAAAACATGCAGTAAAATCCTCAGTGTTGGACTTTGATTTTACAGTCGGGCTTTGATGAATAAGACTACACACAAGCAAGCGTATAAAGGTCAGAGATCCACACCGTTATTTAACGCCATTTTTTAAACTGGTACATCTATGTCAATTTTTATACTATTAGAGGATTTTGCTGTGCTGCCATGAACTGTGATAACTATCCATACAATAGTAGCCACAGTAGGAGCATGACCAAAAGTATATACAAAGTATATATATCAGTTATTACTGTTTAAGAAACGATTACTGTACCTTTCAGGCTTTTCACCCATGCTTGTCCCAGCCCAATCATTTTTTGTGGCTGTATTTCAGTTTGATCTTTTATGAAATGCCCTTTTGACTTATTTATTGTCTTTTCACATGGTCACATAAGCCCCCTCTGTGGTTTCTATTGTTGTGCGACTTTGCTGTGTTTGTTACACATAGTTACCTAGAGTCAACCCTTTTGTGAAGACAGTGGACCCTTAAAAAAAATAAACTGTGTGAAATGATATCAAATTCATTCATTTGCTTTATTTGTATGGACCATCATGTGTATTGTTATATTCATATAAACACACTGTTGATAATGGTTTGTAATTAGTCACATGTAACAGAGGTGAAGCAGCCTTTGTGAACGGTGATGCTTGTAGGTTGCTATGCCCATAAAGGAACGCAAGAACACTCTCCCCAAAACACTTCCCACGGGTCGAATCCTGCAGTCTCGGAATCGTTGCCATGTATTCCTAAACGTAATCTTTTTAAAACTATGCCATACCCTAGCCTTATTCTAATCTTAAACTCAGTAAAACAAATACACAAATACAAGAACCGCCAAGGGGCGAGCAATGACACTTTCAGTGTGCGACACCCCCGCGTGCAATAAATATAACTCAGGCTGTAGGATTTAAACTATTGACAGCATGGAATGGACACTATAGCATCTTCCCCTTCTGCTAGCCATTAGAGGCCAGGCTCTTGTGCTAATGGCATCACTCACTTTAGACCCTGGGGGAATGGAGAGAAATTAAAGAAGGCAGAAGTAAAGGAGGGAAGGAAGGAGAAAGATAACACCAGTGATGCTTTGCAGATCATACGAACAGAAGCAAGTTGCCATGTGTCTATGGGCACCGGCCTAATGTGACAATGACATCAGCAATTTCAGCCTTCTGTTACCTTATGCAACAAGGATTTCTGTTTACCTCTGCTGTGTTTTTTTTCTTCAATAACAATATCCATTTCAAGAGCAGTTGGGGTTGGAATAGTATTGACTGAAATGTAGCATCTCTCTTGGAAAATATAATAAATCACACAAAACAAACACCCAAGCTGAACGGTATAAGAAAGCCTTATCAGGCCATGCGACCCATAAGGCAGGAGCGTATCTCCTGTTTCCGTTTTACTCTAACCAAAGGCCACTGAGCTGCAAGCTGCAGGTGCAAGACAGAAATCATAGCTGAAATCCACACCCTTGGTGTTTGTGAAAGAAATATAGGATTAAATCAGGCCAGTGAAAGCCCAACTGTATGGAAATGACGCACATATGCAACAACACAACAGTGTGATCACCTACAAGTACATGCAGGCTTTTCACAGCTCATTCTACTATTCACTTATGATAAAAGCTTGTAAAGGTATTACTAGTGTGTTCCTCAGTGAAATATAGACATATTTTTTCTCTTGTGACAAATGGCACACAAGACTTTTCAATGTCTTCACTGGCCAATTGAGAGTAAACAAATTAATTTACTCTTGAATAAGAATTATATCTGCACTGACCACTGTGACCACTGTGGTTAGTGTTTTCAAAACGCTCACTATACACTTCCTGTTGTGTTCCTAGAAATACACAATACTGTATTGCATTCTATGAACACAATGAGAAGTTTACTTAACAATATACAAGGCCAAAGCCACACCTGCCACAAAGCCACATCTACATTTATGTATTCCAAAGAACAAATCAGTCTTCTTGATTTTGGAGGATAAACCATTGCCAAATGAACGGACACAGTCTACCAAGAACCTGTTTGGCCAACTGAAACACTAAAAAGATTTAAAAAGGTATATTTCACTTTCAAAACAACTTTTGCTGATTATATCATGAGTGAATATCACAGACAGTTTTTACATTACTTGATTCAGCATTTACATTTTTTTATCTTCATTTTATCTGCCCCACCCCCTTCCTATACGCCACTATAACTTAAGACTCCATTTTGACCACGATAGATTCATCAGAAACACAAATTTTATTCACTGATTTCATTTATTTTTAGAATATGGTTTCATTCTTTAGTTCCTACCAGCGTTCCTGAGGCTTTTCTTTTCTTTGTATTCATGGGTTTCATCTGTAGTCCTCCAGCAGCCATGACCTCACAGGTGATTCAATGTCTGATTAGGCTGTCGCTAATCAGACATTGAATCACCTGTGAGGTCCTAAACATAGCTGGTGGACTACAGATGAGAAACATGAATAAGAACAATACTGAATGGAGTAACTTAATAAATAAACTGTCTGACATAAGCCAGGGTAGACAGGAGCATACAGTATCTCCTGTTTCTGTTTCACTCTAACCACAAGGCAAGCTGCAGGTACAAGACAAAATCATAGTTGAAATCCACACCCTTGGTGTTTGTGAAAGAAATATAAGATTAAATCAGGCTTATCACAGGTCATTCTACGATTCACTTGTGAGAGACGTTGAATCACCTGTGAGGTCATGTCTGCTGGAGGACTACAGAAATATCCCTTTAAATAATACACCACAGAGCCACTCTCACTGCACCAGACTGGCGTGATGTCCAGTAATGTTCTGCCACACATGTCGTCCATCATGTGTTCAACATCACTTGTCAGTTATTGGAAGGGAAGTGACTCATTGAAATTACATGCCGGCCTCCTCTGGAAATGCTCATACTGCAATGCTGGTTGTTGCCATTTACCTACTTAGGCCTATGTTGTAAGTGTTATTAAGTTTTGGAATGATTTTGTGCTTTCCTCTCCGTTAACAACCTTGCAAAATGGGAAACTATTATATTATTATGACAATATAAAGTTATATAATATTATTATTACAAGAAGGACGAATTTACCTACCTACCATATTGGCTACCATTGTAATTAAAACTCACTCCCTGAACCCACCTCACCCCTGCCCACTTTGACTGACTGGGTTGGCTTAGGGTTGACGTATATTTTCATTTTGCCTTTTACCTCCACTATGATTTCCTGCTTTTGGCTACATACAAAACTTAATAAGTTCTTATAATATGTCTATTATTATATATATAAAAAAACAAACACTTTTAGACTTTTTTTTAGATCTGTGCTGTTCCCAAATGGATCCTTATCGATATGTAACTCTTGAGATTGAAACCGATGGACCCTTACGGGTCCATTCGGCTTCATTTTACGCTCTCAAGAGTTAAATTATATTTACCCTTCTGAATTACTTAATTTTCAAGAATCTACACAAATAGAAAATGTAGAAGAATAGTTAGTTTGACCAACGTTTTGCCAGTTTATCTCTCCTAAATTGTGAACAACAACTTGAAAATCCTTGTGGGCCCTGATATGAAAATGGTTGAAAACCACTGACAGTGCATAAATGGTATTAAAGGGGTTATGAGACAAAGGCTAAACCTTTGGCTGGAAATGCCGACTGAATTGTGAAACTTTCGTGCCATCTACTGCCCTTCCTCTCTGGGTTCCTCTTCCTATAATATGTAAGATAGGGCCCCAGAATCCTTATTCCTTAAAATAGTCAAAAATGATTTCTCTGACTCAATTCTTGCAAACACAACACCATGGCATTACCTGGAAGACCAGCTAGCTTGCTGTCCAATATATTTACTATAACTTTTTTTTTCTTTCCTGAAAAAGAAGAGAGAGAGAGAGAGAGAGAGAGAGAGAGAGAGAGAGAGAGAGAGAGAGAGAGAGAGAGAGAGAGAGAGAGAGAGGATGCTCGTTGCTGATCGATCTGCCCTGCCTAGTCCCCAGAGAGCATAAAGGATAAAGGATCCGCGGGGGAAGGGAGTCTGTAAACCCATATACTGTACGGTAGGTTGTGAATTCAGCATCAAGGATTTGGGAATGTTGTTGTGTAGACCATGATAGGATACGCAGCGCGGTGTAATCAGAGTAGACACGTGTGTGTTCTAAAGTCGTGTTAATGGTTCCACTTTGCAGTGATTGGAATGGAGTTCAGGCTTCTGCCATGGATTACAGTGATCGCAGTCGCTTGGTGTGGAAATGCATCACCAACGCCCGACCAATACACGAGAGGATTGGTAAGTCCTTAATTGGTTAACTTTGGCCACTGACCGCACGACTGATGCCTAGTTGTGGGTTCAAGAAGTTAATTCTGCCTATTGAATGATATGCTAATAAAGTTGTTAAAGTGATGAGTCTTATAGTTGTGTCAAGTGGGAATGATGTGGGTTTGGTGATCATCATCAGATAGCCTATTTATACATCATCAGAACTTCACCAGCTAGCTACGTCTAGCTATGGAAGTAAAACAATCAAGTTATTATACAGATTCATTTGACTACAATCTACAGGCAATGTCAAAGAGATAATCTGTATCTCTATGTAATAAATTACTAAATTTACACATACATACATTAAAGTGATAGGTGATTCAAACTATTGCATTAAAATTAAATTGTACTGGTATGTAAAAACAAATTGCTGTCAAGAAAATTGTTATTATTTTACTTTAATATAGGCCAAGATGCCCTACCACAAAAAGACAGTTGATGCATTGTGCCAACGCCTATCCTTTGAACTAAACATACCTAAGGGAGGGAGGAAGTCCTAATGTTTCAAAATGAGCTGTTGTAACGGATTTATTATTTCTTTTTTCTTTTTGAGAGAGAGAGAGAGAGAGAGAGAGAGAGGGAGAGGGAGAGGTGTAGGCTTGACTCCACAGAAAGACACAAAAATACAAAGTTGTGAAATATGAGAGAACAGGCTCGTGGCAATATGCATATTTCTTCATGGAGATGAAGAAATATGGACACTTAACAAGGATGGATCATAAAATATTGATTGGGGGGAGATGGGCTTATGTGATATCTAGTTGTCTCTATGAGTCAACCTGAATATGATCAGTAAATCTTTAGGCCTATGTAACCTACTCCATAAATACACTACCAGTGGTGGTGTAGTAGGCTCTATAGCATGGATGTCAAACTCAAATACACAAGGTGCACAACCATTTTACCAGACCCAGTATAGCAGATATGGTGGTGCCGGCTTTAGGTGGGCAAAGGCTCATTTATCTACATATAGTAGGAGCCACACAGTGGAATAGCCTGGAAACTAACATAAAATTGACATCTAATTTGAGGTCCTTTAAACAGAAGACTAAGGTATGGTTAATGAAAAATGTCCCCTTATAAAGGGTCAGCATAGATATAGATAGGGACAGACTCTTTGGGAGTTGGGGGTATGTATTTTATGTGTGTTATTTTGTATTGTATTGGTGTATTGTAAGTAATGTATGATAATGTAATGTAATTTTGTAACTTATGTTCAGTGTAGAGGACAAGCGGAAATACTGTAAGTCTTCAGACTTTTCTTGGTCATCCTTGAATCGCTGACTTTAATGATTGATGCAATGATCAAATCAAACTGCAGGCATTAAACAATGACAACCCATTATTAAAGCTCAGTTTCCTGATGATCCTCACCAAGCATTGCTTTCACAGTAAAATAAGAAAGTAAATCAATTGATTTGAGAAAGCAAAACAATGAGTTGGATACATTTCTTATTACGCTGTGTGCAATATACCAGAGGGGCAATTGTATCATCCCGCAGGCTTGATTTGGCCCCTGGGCCTTGAGTTTGACATATGCTCTACAGGCTGCTAAATAGTTACTACCCCTGGGATAATGAGGCTTGTGTGAATGAACAGAACAGGGGGAAAATGCACCGGAAACACTAACCCCACGACCCAACACCACCCCCCCCCTCGACATATCTCTAATCTGGGCTCTGAAGAAGCCAGTGTTCCTTGTCCAAAAGCATTCATTGGTTTATCAAACACTGAAACATAATTGTGAAAAGTAAAAAAAGGACTGCATTGTCTGTTGTTGTAAATCCCCCTCTTTCTTGTTTTGTTCCTGAGTAAAACGATGACGTACCATCAGAGGGCACATTGGGGTTAAACCACAACATCTACAAAGAGGAAGGAGGCACTACAGCAGTAACAGTGGGGTCGAGGGACCGCCAGGGGTTCTTGAGTGGGTCACAGGGGGTCACAACCGAAATTGGTTAATGATATACAGTAGCATACAAATGACGTTTACACCAATCACGTTATATATTTGTAGCTTGTAGATCTGCTATTTTCTTTCGTTAATCACTGGAAGATATAGTGGTACTGCGATTTTCTGCAAATTTAATCTTCCTCTTTTCTTATTGGGGCTCCTCAGACTAATGTTTGACTCACAACAGAGTTTGATGTGTATTGTATGTCCATCCAGGATTGGCTGAGCAGGTATGGCTACCTCCCTCCTCCTGACCCACGCTCCAACAGACTGCAGACCATGGATGGAATTAAGAAGGCTGTCCGCGACATGCAGAGATTCGGAGGAATCAGGGAAACCGGAGAGATCGGTAAAGATCACAAATCATGGGGGCCAACATCCCCAGGGCAGACCTCAAGTTATTGGGGTTATTGTCAGATGATTAGTTTAGCTCCATTAAAACTGTGTCCTCTTACAGACGACGACACCATAAAGCTCATGTCTGCGCCCCGGTGCTCTCTGCCGGACATCATCGGCAACGAGGACATGAGGAGGAGGAGGAGGAGACGATATGCCCTGGCAGGCGTTCAGTGGGATAAGAAAGACCTCACATGGAGGTGTGTTTTCTGTCTTATTATAGAATGTTATCGCATTAGTTAAAGACCAAAAAAGTGGAATTAATTAATTTCTGGTTCCTAATACCAGTGTATTTTTATGGCCTTAAACAGCTTTGCCACACCTCCAAGTTTTGACTTAAGACTTAAGACCTGATACTTAAGACAATCAAAATAAGGGCCTAAATCTCAGAATCTTAATTGCCTTTTTTCCTTCCTTTTCTTCTTTATCTTAGACGGTTTCATTATTAGACCACTTCCTGAAAATATCTAGTATCTATGACAACCATATAGGAGCCGCAGGAGCACTTTAAAAATCATAGTCCTCCACCACCTCCACATTTGACTCCACCAGTCCTCCCTTTTTCCCTTTTTGCTCAGCGAGGCTCTTCCTGATTGTTCAGTTATTAATTATATGATCAATTATTTTGACCATGAAATTACATATAGGAGCTTTAATCCCCTCTTCGTACTGCAGCGTCCACAAATACCCGTCGCCGTCCCTCTCACCCTCGCTGACTCCCAGCCGGGTGGACGACATCCTGAGACGGGCCTTCGAAGCCTGGAGTGACGCGGCGCCCCTGCGCTTCGCCCAGCAGCCTCAGAGCGACAGAGCAGGGTCTGTCCCCGGAGGGGACATCCGGGTGTCTTTTATCCGCTCGCTGCACGACGACGGGTATCCTTTCGACGGACGAGGCGGCACACTGGCACACGCGTTCTTTCCCGGCAGAGACGAGGTAGCGGGCGACACGCACTTCGACGACGACGAGATCTGGAGTCGTGAAGGTACAGGGTGATTTAAGTCATGATGGATGGATGGGTGGGTGAACTGACGTAAGTGAGGAGTCGACTAACACTGTCCCCATTACACACCATCAGGAGAGAACAGCGCGGGCAGCACTGACCTGTTCACGGTCGCGGTGCACGAGTTCGGCCATGCCCTGGGCCTGTCTCACTCCTCCACCGACCCCTCCATCATGAGGCCCTACTACCAGGGACCGGTGAGAAGCAGAAACTACCGCCTGCCCCTGGACGACGTGCTCGCCATCCAGCAGCTCTATGGTTAGTGTCCTATGCTGTAATCTAGTCAAGTGTTTTAAATAAAATTTACATTTAGTGAGTAAAAGTCCCCTTTTACTAACTTTGGGCTGCAGTCTTTTGGTATGATCCACTTACTGCACTGGCATCACTAGACCAGCCCAGACAATATCCAAAAGCAAACGTTGGATCTTTCAAAATAATTTATTTTTTGGTAGGTACTGTAGTTGCTAAATACTTCACTAACAACACAAAAATGGAAGCCTTTGGAACATTAGCTATCCGGAACACTATTGGTTTCCACTATTGGCTTTAACGCATGCCATAGTAAAGCAGCTGTAAACCTGCTTTAATCAAACCACTCACTAACAGCAATCAAGTAACCATGCTCAGAATATATACTCAGTGCTGTAGATTTGTTAATTTATTTATTTAAGTTTTTTGACATTACTTTTCAATTGTTTTCATTGTCATTCTGAATTATACCCAGAAAAGAGTGGACTGTCTGAGGAGTTTTGTCTGGAGGCTTTTGAGCTGCAATGAAAACAGGCCAAACAGTGGAAAAAGTGACCTCTGTGGGCAAATCCCAAAATCAGAGCAAAATTTGAGCCAGAAAAACACAGACCACAGAAAATCTACTGAATGTTAAAAGTTCAGTTTTCAGTTCAATTGAGCACAGAAAACCTAAACGTAATGTCACAAACCGATTTGGACCGATTTGTTAGTCCCGGTGACCTAGAAGTGGGAGTCAGACTTTCGGGGTGGGCGTAGCTCCATATGATGTGACATAGCACAGCACTGGAGGGGCAGGCGAGGGGCCGGGGATGACGACACGTTGGTGAGATCAAATCAGATCAGCTCATTTGCCGTCCTGCCCCCCCTAGGCCAAAATCGTTTCAGGTTAGGCCAGGCTACTGATGTAGAAGTATATTGTATTTTTGTTTTATTGAAAACTGTAGTGCATGTGTGGTACAAAGTGCAGATGTCACATGCGGTCACATTTCCTGGAACTTACGACATGTTCCACATGCAATCACACAGAGCATGTGTGCCAACAACTGTAGTTTCCTCATATGTTAAGACAGATGATTTCCTCCGAGCAGGTTTCACTATAGCTTTCAAGTATCACAATAACAACGTATTGTTTCAAGTACATCATCCAACTGTCTTTTACTGTTAACCCTTTCTTCACTGCTGCGCTCTATAGGTGTGAAGTACGGCAGGCCTACGTATCCAACGGCAACTGTTGATCCAAATCCGGCTCCACCACCGTGAGTTGATCTCAAGATATAAGCATCTCTCAAAGATCCAAAAAGCGAAAGATAAAAGAAATATGCAAAGAATGTACTTCCTTGAACTACTGGCTATTCACACACACACACACACACACACACACACACACACACACACACACACACACACACACACACACACACACACACACACACACACACACACTCACAGACGATTTACATGCTGAGACCATACAAACAATTGCATCATTCATCCAACTACCCAATTCTCTTTTTGTGCTGGTATAGGTTTGATCCCTCACTCCCAGACCGCTGTGAAGGAGGTTTTGATGCTGTTGCCAATGTCAGGGGAGAAGTCTTCTTTTTTAGGGGTATGTCAACAAAAAAAACTGTTTATTGCATGTGTAGATGTTTACAACCTGCCACTTCTGTGGATAGTATACAGTAGGTATAGTATAGGTACAGTATATTCTTCAGGTGACACAAGCCAGAGCATATGAAATGCTGTCATGACAAGAAACGCATAGACGAATCTAGAAATTATGGGCCCCTTGGCCACCTCCATCCAAAGGGCCCCCCTACACCGGAGGATTTTTCTTCCCGGCGCGGCACATAGTGTCTGCACACATGCGTATCAATTATGACATACAGTATAGGCGTGCAACATTCACCCTATTTCAGCGGGATTTACAACCAGGAATTGCTTGAAAATAATAAACAACCAAAATAACTAAGCCAAATAAATGCACAAACACTTGCAGTAACGTAATTTCATTTCCTCATGAGAATTTACTGAAGTTGCTTGATTCACATCACTTTACGAGATTTAAGAACACGAGATTTACAACGCTTTGCGATACATTATGCATGAATTAAGTATACTCAGAGTGTGGCAATTACCTCCTGTGCTTTAGCAAGCAGTTTACATTGCAGCAGAATGGACCAAACGCCCTTAGGCCAAGCGAGGGCAGTAGCCACACGCTCAAAAGCACAAAAGTAGAAATCTACCTCAGCCTCACAGAAAGAAATGTTGTTACGATCCATTTCCACCCCTAGACCCAATGGGTCGTAATACCATATCATGATGGTTTAGGACTTTTGGGGTTATTTTTATTATTTAATTTTTATACAAAATGAATAGGGGGGGCTGAGCTTGAGCCTCTTAGTGATCACATGGACACTGAACTTCAGGGCCCCCCTTAGCTCAGGGGCCCTGAAACAGAAGAACCGCTGTTTGCGTCAGTAATTATCTGGAACGGAAACAGCTGGTCCTCTTTGGAGAGTGTTCACTTGCAGATCATAACATTTAAGTTCCCCTTTTGTTTTAGGCTGACAAGTGTAAGCATCAAGTGAACATCCAAGGCCCTCTGAGCCCAAATGTGTTGGTCAGCTGCGTTTTTTTTTTTTTTTTTTTTTTTTTTACTTTCTAAGGCAAGCAATGTTTGTATCTCAGTGGATTCAGCATCCTTAAGGCTGTGAGGCTGTGATCCAAGCACCAAAAAGTGGATAAAAATCAGGTACTTTATTGAACGATGGTAAAGACAGCCAACATAACATGTTTTGGGAGTCTTCATCGGGGTAATCCAATATTGTCAAAATTGGACTTGGACCAAAATATCCTCTATATAGGTGATTATTCTATTAACTATAACTCTTTTTATGCATTTGTCTTACAATAGAGGGTGTGCATATCCAGTGAATCCAAGTGAGTTGGAAATTGAGTAGCAAGGGTGACTTAGCAAATTGGATTTAATGTTTTTTTAACACAAATCAAGCATATTTTGTCCCTTTGCTTGTTCCTGTCCAGGTGTGTACTTTTGGAGGAGAGTACAAGACGGCTCATTGGTCTCAGACAATCCAGCTCTGATTAAAAATTTCTGGATGGGCCTCCCACCAGATACCAACAAGATTGATGCTGTATATGAGAGGAAGAGTGACAGCTGTATCATCTTCTTTATCGGTGAGGATTATGAATCATATACATTTGGAAGAATCTCTCTCTCTGTCACACACGCACACAGGCTTCTGGCCAAACATCAAACCTGCTAACCCCTATTATGCACTCCCCTTAAAGCTGCAGAGTTGTTTAACACAATCAGATTGTTTCATGAATGGAGGGTATAGTATTGCAACTTAGATGCAGATAACATTTATAGACATTGCTCGCGGCTATAGGGCAAGGGAGTGATACTAGACAGCGTAGACACAAAAACAGAACAGATCAGGCTGCCCCATTGCCCGGTCGATATTGCCGTCTGGTTGCATTTATTATAGTGCAGTTAACACATGGCTCTGTCTATGGTAAAAACTGTTTGTGCTATAGCTGCCTCTCCCATCTAAAGCCCAGCCACGAAGTGTCCAATAATACGACAAAATACCCAACATAATATGCCAACAACACAAAAGGCGCCTGTACAGTTCTATGTTCTTTCAAACAGGAATAGCAGTCCCACAACTCCAATATCCACTACACAATGAACTGAATATGTACCTATTCAGATCATTGGTTTGTCTTGCAGTGTATGGGACTGCCACTTAACATAAAGATAAACCTCAACATTGGAGTTGACGGTTTACTTGTAGTTCTTCACTGACAAGGCACTGAAGACTGTAAAATAATGAAACAACACAAACGTCTGATGCCTGGCATACAATTCCAAGTAAGAAGAAACCATGAATTCAGTATCACTGTGGCAAAACCACATACACACTGCAGTGTAATTAGGAAGATGACACCTGTCCTTATAGACAGCCTCAAACATTTAAGAATCAACCTTCCAAATAAACTTTCACAAAATGTCACAAAAAGAAGAACGTTACAACAACTGAATTTAACAGCACAACTTACAACATTGCGTCTAAATTGCTTCCAAGCGGGTAAGATGTGTTTCAAGGCTCAGGCTCTGACCAGGTTTGCCTTCTTTTTAGTGAAAAGTCACAGAACCAACAGGAAGTGACCTTTCATTAAAGGGTTATTGTGCTTTTATTCAAAATAAAAGCACAAGTAGAAAATTTCACTCTAAAGTATGTTTCTACTGTGAACATAAATATAAACATGTTTAAAGGCAACACACCTAATATAGGTCTGAGACAGGTGTATATAGCTGGGGAGCAGGGGAAAGAGAGAGAGAGATTTGGATTTTGTATGTTGATAAATTGAATATATAGACAGATAGGATCACAATGAAAACAAGCCCCCATGACTTTTACCCCTTTCACAACATGCATTACTGACTAATAAAAGTATTCCATCAATCTGAAATCACACTTGCATGCCTCCGAAACACTGCACATTGATTACCACCAATGTCCTTGTACTCCCAGGCTCTCAGTACTGGGTGTTCAAAGACACCAAGGCTATGGAAGGCTACCCAAGGCCCCTGAGCGACTGGGGCATGAAGACCAAGGGCGGCAAGCCGGTGGACAGGGTCGATGCTGCCTTCATCTGGGCCCACAACGGCCACACCTACCTGTTCAGCGGAGGAGAGTACTGGAGGTTCGACGAGAGCCGCGGGAGCCAGAGTCTGGCCAAGCAGCCCGAGTCGGGCTACCCCCGAGACGTCTCCCGCTGGAGGGGGGTTCCCTCCGACCCGGATGACATCATCAGCTGGGGCACCGGTAAACCCGCATAGAGAATACCCATGATAGATAGGACATCTAGATCTTTAAGCCTAGATTTTCGTCACCGCTAAACCCCTTATCCCTTAACTTCTTTGCCTTTTTAAACTATTTAAAAAAAAAAAATCAATAGTTAAAATGGTCACTCTACAAGCCCGCATTATGTCAATAGATTGGCACCTTGAACTGTTCCAAAACGTTTTTTCAAAATGGTAAGTCAAAGAAGTTAAGGGGTTTAGTGTGTGACGAAAATGGAGCCCTATAGTCCCCTGTTTTAATATTAACAACAGAAAAAAGAGAGGACAGAATGAAAAGAAAAGACAAGGTAGATAAAAAATACAATAGATTCAAATGAAAATAAATAAAAATGAAAATAAAAACATACACCACAATAGTTTACACAACCATTAACGCAGCATCAACCATACAGTGCAGCAGTGACTCAGGGGTAGGTAACCGCAAGGTTGCCGGTTCGATCCCGGGCTCCTGCAGAGTTAGTGTCGAAGTGTCCTTGAGGCACCTTGCATGGTTTCCACTACCATCAGTGTATGAGTGTGAGTGTGAATGGGTGAATGTGATGCACAAGCTATATAAAGCACCTTGGATAAAGGCGCTATATAAATGCACCATTTACCATTTGTAAATATAGTATGCATTTTAGGACCATAAACATTATTCGGGCATTGCCCTCGCCATGGTTCACATCAAGGGCCTGCAACATAAGAAAGGAACATGTCCCACTTCAAAACATATTTATCTAATTAATTATTCATCTTAAAAGATAACTTTTCCAGAGCAATACCAAAATCCTCAAACTGTCATTCCTTAATGACCTTCCTGCCCACCATTATTGCTGTATGAATCCATTCAGCTAGAGGCACAGAGAGGTTTTTTTAATGGCGATGGATCACATTTCACCATTAACATCCTATATAATGACATTGACCCTGCTTCTGTTCTTCCAGGAGAGACCCAAGTCTTCAAGGACAACTACTATTTGGTGCTGAAAGGAGGCGAAATGGGCGAAGACGACGTCACACGTAAATCCACGGCCGTGGACTGGCTCAAGTGTAAGGCGCCGCCGCCTACCAAAGCTCCACAACGACCCAAATCCGAAGACTGTAGCTGTGGCATCACAGGATCGTCTTCCTCTGTCCACAGTGGTTGGCTGCTGCTCTTACCGGCCCTGTGGGCGCTTCATGAGTTCACTGGAGAATAAACACAAAGACACCCCCCGACTGGTGTTCTATGCGTCTCGCTGTGCCCGAGATATTTGACATTTACCTTGATTGTGACCTTGAGCTTTGACGCCCGGAACATAATCATAATTTATCTTATCTTTGTTGTTAAGTTTCATGTAAATCTGTCTGTTTTTTTTTTATTTCATTTCAAAAAATGATTTGGCTAACAGATGGACGGACAGACAGTCAGGCACTCGGACAGTATTGGCTATAAATAATATGCCTGTGCATTTATGCGGGCAATAATTTATTTGTAACATTAGCTCCTTTGTATTAATGTTAGTAACTAGATCCGCACTTGGTAGAGTGCAAACTTGTGCGTTGCGCACAAGTAGGCTATGGCCTACACGTAGGCTATGGCCCACAAGTAGGCTATGGCCTATTTGTGCTGGCCTTGCTGGGTGTGTGAGTGCATGCATGTGAGGGTTGTGTAAAGTTGTCCTTATTCCACTAGAGGGTGCTGCTGGTTATGGTTGCTGTTGAACAGCCTACTAAAAACCTGACGAGGCCTGTGGAAGGAAAGGTAGTGAGTGGCCAGCTTAATAATGTAGCTGTTCTGGACTATCCTGACTCTGCCAGATTCTGGTAGTATTGAGTTCACAAGTGCCCTCCTCCTACCTTGATCTGAGAACTCTCAAGCAGAAACTTTGTGGAACAACAGAGGGACAACATATGATAATTTTGAGTTGTATTCTTGTTAGGTTGTTGTTTACATTAGTGCAGTGGCAGAGCTTCAGTATGTCACCAGTCTTACGTTGATCCTGCAGCCACATACCGTTGAATAAAGCTCCGATCAGATTTTGATGGGAGTGCCTTGCCAGATAGCAAAATTCATTGATTCAACGTTGAATTTTGGTTAGATAACCAAAATTCAACGTTGAATCAATGCATTTTGCTATCTGGGTTGGGTCTGCCTCAGTGTTTCCAGATGGGAGCAGTAGAAGGAACGCACTGCTGCTCCCAGATGGCGGAGTCAGGTTAGTTCTGGACAGACTGTAGAATAGACCTTTAGGTAAGCCCCTCCCCAAACTGCTATGGTCCAATCACAGCTAAGCATAACATGTGATAGACAAACCTTTCCACCAATAGCTTTCCTATATGATAAAACACTGTTTTTAAAAAATAAACGCACACACACATTTTTCCACTGCATATAGGGCATGCCTTGTTGATGGATTTGGAAGGGATTTCGAAGGTCCGGCTCCAAAAATGAGCCAGTATTTATTGTGTAAAGTCCATGATATTTACATTGGAATGAATGAGCCCGGCTGGAAAGTGCCCTAGGGTGGACAAGAGGGCGGGGCTTACCTAAAGGTCTATTGGATTTCTCATTTGTGACAGCACCTGGTACTTTGTGCCTCATGTAGGCCAGGATCAATTTTCTGTTTTTTGTGATTATTAAAGTATACAATGTAGGCTATCATATGATGGATCACTCAAGGAAATTGGAGCATTTTTGTAGGAGTTATGAGTATTTAAATCTGAGTGTCCCAAAATAGCAAAACTGAGAAAAGCCATTTGAAGTTTCAGAAACTTTCCCGACATGGGGAACAAAGCACCAGATTTCTCATTTGTGAGAATAGGCATTTAATGGTATAGTGTGTGCATGAGGATGTATTGAAATTCGACCTTGAAACATGGCACTCATAGCCCCCCTCCATAATGAGAACTTTCACAACAACGTATATGTTTAAAGCACAAAATGAACATAATTATATGGACCGAATTCCATCCCCCTAATGATTTCAAACAAGGGTAACTTAAGCCCCCTTTGCACTTATTTGCATCAGGTGTCGTGTACTGAAAATAGATCTAGAAGTAGGCCATACATGAAGCTTGTGGTTTGGCTGCTTTTAGTGTGCGACAATGCACACTAGATAAAGTATAAATCTGAAAAACCTGTTAATAGTAAACAGATATGCATATGCATTGGTGTGATGCGCATGGCTCAGCAATTAACCACTTTGACCACCAAATTACACCTGTAATTTGCTGTACATACTGAAAAATCCTTAAGGTCTGTCAAAATTAATGTTTTAATTTAGTGGTCAACAAACTACGGCCCAAGGGGCGGACACGGCCCGAACAATATTACCAGAGATGCATTATTTTTTTCCCCGGGCACACATAGAATACTGGGTTGAAGTGGGCCTGCCTGACTGAATCCCTGGAAATGCTACAATACTACGACCTTTGCCCAGTCTTACGTGAATGTGACGTCCTCAGAACGGAATAAATGCAAAAAAAAAATTGGGTAAGAGGGAAAAAATAATTCATAATGTAGGATCTTAAACCTGTAGGGGAGGGGCACACTTATTTTTTGTAGAAAGCAAATAAAAGGCTGCTTGTCTCATCTCTCAAGAGATGGTGCCGGTATTCAAAGAATACAATCAGCATTCAACATTATAGAATCCCGTCACAAAGCTGGGAAAAAGAAGTTACTTGATTTTTATTGATTTCATAAATAGTGTTATCATATATTTCCTGACTTTTTTTCTGTGAAGAACCCAGTGAAGTTGTTAATATGTGTTGCTTTGTGGAAAGCAATAAATGATTACATTTAGGCACCCCTGTGATCGTCACACTTTTTCTGTTACAAACCGACCCTGGCCCCCCATCAGAGAAGGGAAAAGTTGTGTAGCCTTCACTGGAAAAGTTTGGGGATCCCTGTTTAAATTGTTATCATGATAGGAGATAGGTGCATTCCCTCTTCCATTTATACAAGTACAACATACGTAGTTTTATTTTGTTGTCCTTGTTTGGTTCTTTATACTTAAACCAGTTATATCTGGTCTCATGAAACAGAAAAGCATTGGGAGCTTGTTTCACAGCAGAGCTTGTTTTACATTTTATTTGTACACTTTCAGAAATGCAAATGAACACTGAGGATTTTAATGTGTAAGTCAGATATTGAGTTGACATTAATTGACCGTTGACATTGACATTGACAGTGACTGTGTGTGTGTGTGTGTGTGTGTGTGTGTGTGTGTGTGTGTGTGTGTGTGTGTGTGTGTGTGTGTGTGTGTGTGTATGTGTGTGTGTGTGTGTGAGAGAGAGAGAGAGAGAGAGAGAGAGAGAGAGAGAGAGAGAGAGAGAGAGAGAGAGAGAGAGAGAGGAAAGGCGGGAGAGAACCTGAAGTAATGACATACAGCGTAGAGCCCCGGGTCACATTTTGACACCTGTAGGACACCTGTACTGAATAGCCATTCTTTATGTGGTATGCACTCCTACAGTACCTGTTCAGCCACTGGGTTGTCTCACAGGCAGGTGCCCTTTTACACTTTCACAGAGTTAACAACCACTCACGTAACAACTCAAGCTCACTGTTATTATCGGGTTGTGAGCTTACACTATGACCTCTTTTCCAACACTATTCTGGATGGGTTATCATATAGTACTTACTGTAGATTGTTCGTATAAATAATTCATAATTAATGCTCCAATTTTCGAATTCTGCGTCATGGACTATGAACTGGTTCTGAACTGAACCTGTTTCCAACCAGTGGAAAGAGATAGTCTAATACAAATAAATAGCTGATCTCAGTTGCAAGTTGAGCCAACTTGAGAGCGAAAAGAATGACATCCTGTAAATATTTTAACTATGTTATTATTGTTTGCATTTAGTATTCATGAGGGTATTGTCAAGCATTCAGAGTTCACCGCTTTGTTAAATTAAATCAAAAGCAAATCAGGTGCACCAAGTTATACTTCATATTTTAGTTGAAAAGGTCCAACCAAAATCGAGAAAAGATTGGTCTCACATGTCTAGGTTGAGAGATAACTAATTAAAACGTCAAATGATTTACAATATGTCTCATCCTGGCCCTTGTCTGCTTTTTCATCTTGTCCCTGCATGGCTCCCCAGACATCTCATCTTCTGATGAATGTCAAACGTCATGCTGTTATGTCCTACTGTGATACTGGTTTTATGCTCATGACAAACCTGTTCAGTGAACCGTACTGTACATGCCGTTCTTTTTAAAGTGATGGCTATCGGTGCCATGTGATCGCAAAAGGGCCTCCATCCTTTGCAATGTGCAACATCATTCTCTGCCCATCTATATATAGATGGGCGTCTATAGATGGTCACTGTGATGAACCTGAACCAAGTTCCATGCTACCTGGTAGCCTCAATATCTCATAGTCGACTCTGAAATGGACTCTCTGGAAATCAAATAGAGAATTTGGGCAGATTACTTCGAATCACAGGATGGCACATCACTATAGGATTGCTGGTGAATTGTGAAATTGAATAGAACTGTGACTGAGTGAGCCAGTCAGAACTAGAAACATCGATCTCATGTAATATATAGCAAGAGTCTGAGTCTACTGTTGTCTAAACAAGAGTACCTCTAACACTGAATACATTTTGTCCAATATTAACACTGTATGCAGAACTTGGCACCACCTCAATCATTTTTATTTTTTACATTGGAAAACACCTATTCGTAACTGTCCAATTAACTCGTGCCATAAGGGCTTTATCCCTTAGAATTTAGATGCTTTTCAAAGTGCATCAATGTCCTATTATTAATCATGGAAGTAAATGTTTGCAAAGTAATGTTTATTCAAACTTTCTATTGTTAGACACTTGAAACGCTCGGCAAGCTGGTCCCATTCACTCACTCCCATTTCACTCAGCAAGCATGCTGATAGAAATCACTTAACAATATAAACTATAGTAAATGAACAATAGCAAAGCCAAGACTGGAATCAGAATACTGTCAAACCAGCAGGTGAAAACAGAGTACCACTATATTTTGTATAAACGATTTGCAGGGTATACCTTTCAATTATTTGAAATAGAATCGGCCTGCTTTGTTTTCTTTCTCTTTCTCTCTCTCTCTCTCGCACACACACACACACACACACACACACACACACACACACACACACACACACACACACACACACACACACACACACACACACACACACACACACACACACACACACACACACACACACACACACACACACACACACACACATTTTGAGAACACTAATATCAAGTGTCTGGCTCAATTCCACAATGATTCCGCAACAAGATTGATTCATTAAATGTGTTACTATAGGGCAGAATCAAAGTTCTACATCATTGTTATTTTTACATTATTGATTTTATTTAGTTAAACATATCTATGAATACAATGCTAAAAAAAACTTGTAGTGGTGAAACATTAAGTTGTTTGAATCCAACTTCATTGAGTTTATCGCATCAATTTTCATACAGAATGTATCAATACACCCCCAGGGTGATAGTGATGCTGCAATCCAAGTTACATTTAAAAAGTATATAATTAAGTTATTCATATCAAATTTTAATGCAATTTACTTAAACATACAATAGGCTTCTGTATGTGAGGTAATCGTTAAAAACACCTCATTAAGGATGAGAATGGTCACGTGTGGCATTGCGTGGGAGGATCATACAAAGTTCTCTAGAGACTCGAGCCTCGTCTAGACTAAAGCTTTTGGGGTATTCTGAAATGTGCCCTCAACGCACTGGTGTGCTCTGTGGTCATTAGTTTATACCTGGTTTATTCAGGGAATTTGATGTGACTTGTTCATTTAGTCAGAGCGAGTGTGTTTGGTGCACACTCTGAGCAACCCTACAATGGAGATGGGGTTGATCAGTGTGGAAGGTGTGATTGCGTCACAGCTGAGTCTCAAGCACTCGCGTTCAATGAAAAGCAATAGAACTGTAGTGAGTTAGGAAGCTAAGCTATGGATGAGCACTGTAGTGTGGTCCATGTATCTCAAGAACCTGCACATTTACCAAATTAACACTTATCATGCATGCAGACATTCCAGGGGGACGCCCATATAAGAGAGCATTTATATGACCCTGGCAGTGATTCTCACCATTTTGAGGAAGGTGTGTTGTTTGATTTTAATTGCTCGTTCATCAATAAGCCACACCGAATGCATTTGGTGATGTCACCGCCCACTGTCCCCACCCAACTCAACGCACTCCTGGATTGCGTTTCGGAACACGCCCCTTTGTATGACCCTGCCACCCCCCACCCCCACACATATAGAGTACACTTGAGTAGGTGACCTGGAATATTAATGAAGATATGGGTATGCAAATAGCAGTAATAACTTAAACAGAGACAACAGTTTTCCTCCAGAGTTTCTTCAGCAACAATGTCACAGGTACTGTAGCGGTTGAGTTGAAAATGCTGAGGTTTAGCACCTAAAGCTGAGGTTTAGCACCTAAAGCCCCTTTCACACCAAAGGGTCACCTTGCAACTCTTTGGGTCCAAACGGTCGCAGGGGTTAACGTTAAAACGGTCTTGTCCCTTTGGTGCGAACAACACGTCTCAATGTGCAACAAGACATATCACACCGCTGGGTGCTACATGCGCTAAAACATGCTTGTCCCTTTGGTGTGATTAGGCCTCTAGGCACTCCAGATCAGTAGGCAAAGAGCTATGAGGCCTAGAGAGAAACCCATTTTGGATGATCCGCTTTGGGTTACGGGCTGCGCTGGCTGAACGCCTCTGTACGTGAGGGTCATCAGTTCTGTTGAGGTGGAGTCGCCAATATGCACTGTGGTGCTGAAGAGGTCAATCTGCAGGACGACACATCAGCTCATCAACTACAGCAGTGTTTTCCCATCAAAATTATAATCATTTTCTCTATTGCTCAATCCACAAATCCCGGATCCTTACACTCTGTACCTCGTTGTACAGGTAACAACGATCGGCGATTAATACCAATTAATCGGAGCTCAGCTGACCAGGGGGGAGGTATCATTTTGAGAGCAGGATTACTGCATGTCATTGTGTGGGCACTACCTACTGTACAGGGAGACAGTGAGAAAATGGAAACTTCACACAGATGGTTTAATTCACTTAAAAGCAAACTCACCAGATCCTTGCTGACTTTTATTGGGTCCTTGAACACAGTCCAAACTACTACTTCGTTACACGTGGGGGTGGTCAATGAGCCGAGGTAGCGGTAGTACTTGGTACGATCCACCCCACTTAACAGATCGTCCAGGGAAATGCCAGCAGCCATATTCACGCTTTGTTCTGTAAACAGATGCACTGACTGGTGAAGGTTGTAGCTGAGCCTACATTGAATTCATAACAAGGTCAAATTTGAAGGCAAATTATATATATACTGTATATTAAACAAATGCTTACCTTTCAGTTTGATACTGGTCAAGTAGTCAGTCAAGGTCTTCCAGCTTGCAGGTGAAGCAGTTTCGTTTCCTGGCATTTCCTGTTAAAGTACAGTATTATGACATACCGGTAATACTGTAGGTCATGTTATTAACACCTGATGTTACAAGCGTAACATGAATGCCCTTCTTACCTCTATGAAGAAGCCAAGAGCAGCAAGCCCAGTGGAGTCATTGAGAGCGAGATCTACACTCCCATTAAGTGCTCTCTTGATATTGACAATGTGCAACTAAGAGGGAGGGAAATGAAGACATAATTAGGTATGTATGGAAGTCAGAGTGGTTTATTTGGAGGAAGTCTCAACAAGTCTCCACATTGTAGTCAGTTTACAAAGCGCTCTAGGCAGCAGGCATTCTAAACCCATGGGCCCTACTTTTCAACCTATATTTTCAGTGGTCCTCACTAATGATGTGAATGATAAAATGCCACAACAGACCTTGCAGTAAAGCCCACCCTCTCCCCATTGTCCAGGAGGACACTTTCCAGCTAGGCTCATTCATTCCAATGTAAATATAGTGGACATTACACATTACATACTGGATCATTTTTGCAACAAGACATTCAAGATCTCTTCCAAATCTGTCAACAAGGCATGCTGTATGCAGTGGAAAAACGTGTGTGACACTATTGGTGGAGAGGTTTGTCTATCAAATGTTAAGCTTAGCTGTGAGTGGACCATTTGGGGAAGGGGTTACTGAAAGAACTATTGTTTTTCTACTAGCGTTGTCTCATAAGAGGGCTCTGGGCACTTCAGACATCCGTCCGCCATGCGAATCATGGTTAGTTAGTTTTTTTGTTGTTGTTTTTTTAAGATATTACTATTTTTTATTATTGTGAGAATGATGGCTTCCATTATCAGCAACTTGTATCTATCAATGAAGGCAGAAAAGCCAAAAACAAAAAAACAAAATGGGCATACCTCCATGGGATATTGCTTGCCATCCACAGTGTGCTCTGACCCGGCGACTGAAGATCCATTGCCCCAGTGTAAGTGGAACTGCAGGCTGTCGTAGGCCTCACCTAGACCACCTCCTGAAATACTGACCCCACTAAGTGTAACTCTGACTGTGTGTGTGTATGTGTGTGTGTGCGTGTGTGTGTGTGTGTGTGTGTGTGTGTGTGTGTGTGTGTGTGTGTGTGTGTGTGTGTGTGTGTGTGTGTGTGTGTGTGTGTGTGTGCGTGTGCGTGTGTTTGGGCCAGGGTGGGGGACAGGAAATGTATTAACATCTTGAACAGTTATCATTCTGTCGTTCGGCAAATAACATTCAATATTCAACGCAATATTCAACGCACCACAAAAGGACAATACTACTCCTGTATGTGCACAAACTGAAGGCACAAGGGACGCAATGATCTACAATGTTCAACGATTAAACAACAATTAAAAGCTGCACACTGGCACTCACTAGTTACGCCGAGAACGTTGGTCATCACTGTCATTGAAGAATTGCTGTCAAAGTTGTTAAAGGTGAAGTCTTTCAAATTGGGGTCGACGGTGGCTGATGCCGAGACGATGTCAATGGGAGACTGCCTGCTACCATTACAATAATCCGGAGAAATGGTCGGCCACTTTGCATAACCTGACAGAGCACAAACCGATGTTCACTCCATTAATCACATCATTGCAATAACTGTTTAAATCAGCCCATAGCACTTGCGGTACATATCAGCCCATAGCACTTGCAGTACCAACCTATTATCCTAGATAGCATATAGACTAAGATGTCATGCTGTTATGTTTTCAGCTAGTCTTTGATTATGCAAATTGTAAATTCACCTAATCTGTATGATGATACATTGTCTGTTTGTTTGTTTGTTTTTTATGTTCATGCTTAATGTAAGTAGCTCTGGACTTTCATCTGCTAAATGCCTAAATTGTAAATTAAAAAAATGTAAATCCCATGTGAGTCCCTCAGGACTCTATATACTAATGAGTATTTTCGGCTAATTACTCTTAAGTTATTGTGGGCCAAAGCTTTCGCTAATCTTTCACTTAGTAAGTGATTGTACTTAATTTAAATCGTTATTTTTTCTTCTTTTTTTTGGCTAATCCTCCCTAATAGAGTGTGGTGACCATATAAGTTTTAGTTTTAAGTTTTAAGTTTTAAGTTTTGGTTTGGGCTTTGGGAGAAAAGCCTTTCATCCATTCAGGATGAGAGGGGCCTTCCCCTAATCAGGATCGAGTTGCCTGTTGCACTTCCCCTCACTGTAGACTGTGTGCATGTGCACATCTTGCTACTGGGGGGGACCGGAGTGTTCCAAATCACTCACTATACCTTTAAAGGTAGGGGAAGTGATTTCACTTTTGTCAGATATCACCCAAAAAAAATTTTTTTCTGTTAAAATGCTCTATTATAAGGTGTGGAAACCACATATGGAGTTTCCCCCTCCCCCACGTTAGCAGAGGAGCTAATAAAAGTTCCCCAGGTCACCACCAATTCTCCTCCAATCAGGAGCGAGCAGCAGGTTCACATAGTGTAGCTACTGTTGGGGGCCCCTAGTGCACCAGGCTGGTACTACACCATGAATTTCAAATCACTTCCCCTACCTTTAATATAACTGCTGCAACAAAGATGTATCCTGATTTATCTAGACTACAGTTGTGGTTCCCAAAGTGTGGATCATCATGCAACTCCTTGCAATGGTTTGGACCCAAAGACTTGCATGGTGACCCTTTAAGATTTGTGGCATTTTATCATGTACAACCCCTGGCTCTTTTCCATTTTGGTCCAACTTTGGGCTGTACAAACACAAACATTGAGGACACAGATTGTGATTGGCCGGAATTGATTCCTGCATGTTGAAGAGCGCCCCTCACTTCACTAAGATGGGATTTTATGGGGTGCTACTATACCCCTATGTCCAGCTTGAGGGTGTGTACAAACTATAAAACACGTTTTGATAATGATTGGCCGTTTTACTGTGTCAACAGAAACAGTAAATGTCTTTGGCAGCAAGAATGAGATGCCCTGCTTTGAGTGTTTGGGGAAACGCAATTTTGTTAACAAATTCTAATTGTCCGGAATGTATGAGATGATGTATAAGCAGTGTTGGGAATATTACTTTACCTTGTTAATATATTACTTATTAATTATTACCTTCATTTTAAAGCAATATATTATATTACAATACTACTGTCTGAGCAAGTGTAATATATTAATATTACTAATACATATTACTTTAAAAAAAAACCTTTCACAAAATATATAATAAAATATTTAGTGTCACTATTAATCAAATATTGCATTGGCCAGTGGCATAGCTACAATAAAGCAAGCGCACTTGGCTATCTGGACAAATCAACTTGAAAAAACATCACTAGGCCTACTGATTAAATAATTTGATGACAAATTATAGAAAATAAGTAATTATTTAACTTCTGCAGTTGTCAAGATAATTTCACAATAACATTTAACATTCAACGAGACAGATTGACAGAAAGTAATATTGAAAGTAATGCAGTAATGCAGAAAGATTAGCTTGTTTTTGTTAAGTAATATATTTATATTACAAGTTACTGCATTTTGGTAATATATTAAGTTACGTAGTGCACATGTCCCAACACTGTGTATAAGAAAGAGCGCCCCTCACTTCACACAGGTGTGATTTGGAGTGTGGGTATCCCCAATATACCCGTCTACTACGGTCCACATGAGGGGCATCGTGTGCGGTGAATGATCCGCTGTGTTAAGTGTGAAGCACGAGGACGCGCTACAAAAGGATGGAGGGAGTCAATGTAGCACCCAGCCTAGCCATGCACAATGCACATAGGCCACGCATCGCATGCCGCTCGTACTTAATGACAGACAGTCATGTTTCAGAACTACACCCAGCCATGATCCAGCCAGCCACAGCAGCCCGGTAATCGACCGGGCTCAGCCCGCCACTGGTTGTGCGTTGGACTGGCGAGAGGGAGTCCCTGGTTCAGTCCCTGCTCCAGCGTAATACTACATAATAGCACAGAGCCCACTAGAAGGCTCTGATATAGCCATAATATATGACTTCCACTGGAGGGCGTTTACTTGGATTACTTGCGACACTCCAGTGGAGTCATAAAGATATACTCTCAATTCGTCTTGGGAGGATCGCTCCCGTCAAATTACGGCTACATATATGCACGGACACACAAACAAAGCAGCCTACCGGGAACTGCAGATGGTTTTCTCGTCGGGCGCCGCAGTTTCCAACCCCGAAGAGCTATGTATGAAAATAAATCAGTGTTTTAATAAATCCATTTCTGTCCGAGCCCATCCGAGCCCCCTCCCCCTCCCCCTGGTGTTACTCGACTTCTTCTCTGTCCCCAAAATGAGCGCATCATGGGCGCAACTGCGCTACAGCGCCCCCCCGGCCGCCATAGCGGCCGGAGGGTGAACTGCACTTAATAAATAATAATAATAATAGATGGAATATTTTTCCAGTTGTTTTCATGCAAATGACTGGGAAATAATCACTCTCGTTTGCGCAGTGCATTTTGAGAAGACAGAGACAGGAGAGGAGTGAGCAAAAAAGAGAGAGAAACAGAAAACCAGATGAAAAGTTTCAAAGTATTAACTATTGTTATAGTTATAGTTTTTTATACTAGACCTTGTTGTAGTTTTTCTTTATCTGTCAGACGATTTTAAGGTTTTATGCTTTTTGGTTAGGTGAAAAGTCAAACTCTAGAGTCTTCAAGGTAAAACAAACCCCTAGAGTTTGTTCATATTATAATTCTTTATTTTGATTCTTGCACTAGATTATTCTAGTCTAGATCAGGGGTTTTCAACCGGTGGTCCTGGGACCACCAGTGGTCCTTGAGAGGGTTCCAGGTGGTCCTCAGCTAAGTTGGTTAACCAGATGTAACTCTTGAGGACGTAAAAATGAAACCAAATGGACCCGCAAGGGTCCGTTTGGTTTCATTTTTCTCAAGAGTTCTCAAGAGTTAAAATATTCATCATCTTAATTAGCCCAGGTCTACACAACTAGAAAATGTAGCAGATTAATGGACATTTTGGTCTGTACGTTTTGCCTGTTTAGTTTTGGGGTCTGTGGGGCTAAAATGTCCTCAAATGGTGGTCCATGGCTGAAATGCTGAATAAATGGTGGGCCCTGGTGTCAAAAAGGTTGAAAACCCCTGGTCTAGATGATTATTTGTATATGAAATTTGAAATTTATCTCAATTTATCTTTCTTAACATTTTCTGCTTTGATTCTGTGTTAAGTTGAGTCATGTCAGTTTGTTTTCAATTTTATATTTTTCCTTTTTGTTTTCTTTACAGCACAGACACAATGTGCAAGGGCTTGCAATATTTAAAACTTTAATCTGCTGTAGCCTTTGGGGCCCTTTACAAAGCCTATCTTGCAGCCTATACAGAGCTAAGACATTGTGTCTATGTGCTGTAAAAAAAAAAAAAAAAAAGGAAAAATATAAAATTGAAAACAAACTGACATGACTCAACTTAACACAGAATCAAAGCAGAAAATGTTAAGAAAGATAAATTGAGATAAATTTCAAATTTCATATACAAATAATAATCTAGACCAGGGGTTTTCAACCTTTTTGACACCAGGGCCCACCATTTATTCAGCATTTCCGCCATGGACCACCATTTGAGGACATTTTAGCCCCACAGACCCCAAAACTAAACAGGCAAAACGTACAGACCAAAATGTCCATTAATCTGCTACATTTTCTAGTTGTGTAGACCTGGGCTAATTAAGATGATGAATATTTTAACTCTTGAGAACTCTTGAGAAAAATGAAACCAAACGGACCCTTGCGGGTCTATTTGGTTTCATTTTTACGTCCTCAAGAGTTACATCTGGTTAACCAACTTAGCTGAGGACCACCTGGAACCCTCTCAAGGACCACTGGTGGTCCCAGGACCACCGGTTGAAAACCCCTGATCTAGACTAGAATAATCTAGTGCAAGAATCAAAATAAAGAATTATAATATGAACAAACTCTAGGGGTTTGTTTTACCTTGAAGACTCTAGAGTTTGACTTTTCACCTAACCAAAAAGCATAAAACCTTAAAATCGTCTGACTACAACAAGGTCTAGTATAAAAAACTATAACTATAACAATAGTTAATACTTTGAAACTTTTCATCTGGTTTTCTGTTTCTCTCTCTTTTTTGCTCACTCCTCTCCTGTCTCTGTCTTCTCAAAATGCACTGCGCAAACGAGAGTGATTATTTCCCAGTCATTTGCATGAAAACAACTGGAAAAATATTCCATCTATTATTATTATTATTTATTAAGTGCAGTTCACCCTCCGGCCGCTATGGCGGCCGGGGGGCGCTGTAGCGCAGTTGCGCCCATGATGCGCTCATTTTGGGGACAGAGAAGAAGTCGAGTAACACCAGGGGGAGGGGGAGGGGGCTCGGATGGGCTCGGACAGAAATGGATTTATTAAAACACTGATTTATTTTCATACATAGCTCTTCGGGGTTGGAAACTGCAGCGCCCGACGAGAAAACCATCTGCAGTTCCCGGTAGGCTGCTTTGTTTGTGTGTCCGTGCATATATGTAGCCGTAATTTGACGGGAGCGATCCTCCCAAGACGAATTGAGAGTATATCTTTATGACTCCACTGGAGTGTCGCAAGTAATCCAAGTAAACGCCCTCCAGTGGAAGTCATATATTATGGCTAGCTCTGATATAGCATAGCCTCCTCCGGTGCGCTTGGATATGCGCATCAGAAGGCTCTGATATAGGGAGCGCATTAGTTTGGATTGCACAGTGCATAAATGCCTGGTCTTGACTTACCGCAATCTGGAAGATGGTAACACCAAGCTGCGGGAGAAAATAACAAAAACAAAACCGCAGCATTATAGTCTACGGCCAATCTTACATATTATGCAAGTATAGCTATAGCCTAGGCTTTCTAAACAAATGCACTTAAAAATAAAACCAAACACAGCCTACCGACTGAGACGTCCGCCTTGCTATGTTCGGCAGCTTTGGCTTCCCACTGAGACCAGTCTTCCTTTGCCACAGCGCAAGAAGAAAGCATGCATAGAAGAAGAATCCACTTCATCTAAAAACAAACGGACAGAGAACAGTAAAACTCGGTGAGTGCCAGCAATTCACGTCACCGACTCAAACCAAACGCATTAATTAAAAGGGATTCCACCCATTTTCAAGATTCTACTATGCAATTAATATACGTAGAGTTGTTGTGTGGGAATAATAAAAAAAAAGTTATCCCATTATATGTTTCTTAGAATTTGAGGTCTGACAAAAACCTAAATTATTAATAATTAATAATAATAAGTTAGTAAAATGCTGAAATGGGTGGAATTCCCCTTTAGAAACAGCTGAAAGGAGGCTGCAGTCAAGTGATTCAATTGGTTATCAGAGTGCTATGCTTTCCTTAATTGCAAGAACAACATTTGATTGTCCTTATTATACCAATTATATTGTTATCAGGGCACACCATTTATTATGCAATTGAGCCAAGGATCAGTGACTCAGACCTTAAACTAAAGTTTTTGTTTGCTTGTTTTTGTCCACAATTCCATGCTGTATTTAGAGGAGAGGCAGCAGGCAGACTCTGATCAAAATAACATTTTTTGTACATTCTCTAATGTAGACTAATTGTGAAATTGATTTTGGATGTTGAACAATAATTTAACTCTTCGGGGCATATAATAAAACCTCTACCCTCTCTAGAGTTAAAGATTTAGGCCTATAAGGAATTGGGGTCCATTTGGTTATCAACTCTCCATCTTTTAGCTGTGGAAAAACACAGCCCTTTTTTAAATGACCATATTGTTCTATTGGACTGGTATCCCCTCAATGACTGGCCAATGTTTTTGCGAATAAAACAAATAAAACAAAACACAACAGATAAAATAAACCACTTCTTACCTTCACAAAACACCTGTTGTCACCTTAAAGTTCTCCTTGGGGAAGGTATCGGCTCCTCTTTTATTCTGTTCTGCTATACCCTGAGCACGCCTCCATCACCCCATGTTCAGGATAGTTTTGCAAACAAGTTTTTCATGCCATAGACTAGTCATATAGGTCCTACTGTTGGGGGAACATCTTTGGAATTTCTAACCAGCTATACGTAGCTGTCTAAATTAACTTGTCTGTCAAAAGATAGATTGTATGATATATAATATAGTGGTAGCCTGCAGCAGGCTACTTGTGTTTAGAGCATTAGGCCTAAGAAGAATTTGAGCGATCACAGAGTTCCATACTCTACATCACTGATTTAAATAGATTTTATTAAACATATTCATGAAACAAAAACAAGCAGCTGTAAAATACAATCAGTTGTAAAACATTTACAAATGGTAAAATAAATAATAGTGTTTTCCTATGATTATGATCTCACCACTACTGCATGCTTGCATGTGTACACAAGTCTAACAGGGAAAGAGCATAAAATATTGGTGCTGTCCATTTGAGGAACATCAGTCCTTCATTACAGTCCTTCATTACACCAATAGCACAGTTGTATACATGCTGAGATCTTCATTATCACCTGGATTACATTATAGGTGCGTGTTTTGTCCACAGTATACTGCTTCAGATCAATGTGGACAAAAATCAAAGCTCTGCAAGGAATGGATGAAATAAAGTGCAACCTGTACAGGTTCAACCACACTTGTTGTGATTCTACACTGCAAGAGTGGTCCTGTGAGGTGCATCCGTTTAATGTTACTTTGTGCATGTTGTTTGGTTATTATTTAACTAACTATAACTAGCAAGGTGTGTGTTCCAAGGGCCTATAAGGCTATGTTCAGACCATGTTCATACTAGCAGTCTAAACCCAGTATTTTGGGTTCATCATGACCATTCGCATTTGACAAACCTGTGAGCAGATTGCATCTTAAACACCAGAACATTTGAAAAAAAAAAAAAAAAAGAAAGAAAGAAATCCTGCTATTGCCATAGTTTACAGAGAATGGTGCTGGGGAAAAAAAAGAAATAAGTGCCAGTTTTGTCAAAAACACCTTGTTAAGGTTGTAACAATGCTGCATAAAAGAGCATTGTGCAAAGTTGCATGGGGGTGGGAGGATCATACAAAGCTCTCTAGACCCTAGAGAGCTTTGTAAAACCCTCCCACCCCAACAACGCAGCCATGCAGTTGTTCAACAACACTGTCACAGGCAGTGTTGGGAAATATTACTTAGGAAAGTAATTCATAAGTAATATTGCCCAACAGCAGTGTTGGGCAATATTACTTAAGAAAGTAATTCGTAAGTAATATTGCCCAACAGCAGTGTTGGACAATATCACTATAGGAAAGCAATCCCTAAGTAATATTGCCCAACACTGGTCACAGGTAGCAGTTGAATTTTTGCAGCTCTCTTTGCCACTCTTAAGCACTCCAGATCAGTAGTAGGCAAAGAGCCATGAGGCCTAGAGAGAAACATGTTTTGGATGATCCACTAGCTTGGGTTGTTACTGGCTGTGCCGCCTGAACCCCTCTGAATGTGAGGGTCATCAGGTCTGTTGTTGTGTCACTGCCGACACGCAGTGTGGTGCTGAAGAGGTCAATCTGCGGGGAAGACGTCACATCAGTTCAACTACAGCAGTGTTTCCCACATACATTATGCCGACACCCAAAAAGAGAAATTTGCTGTCTCTCTGGTACCCAAACTCATAAAAATAGCCAAAGTAAGATCACAATGTGTGACATTATAGATCTGCTTTTTCATGCTTTAGAATGTGCATGGGATTCCTTTATTATGTTATCTCTGAAGATCTTTTGAAATAATATTTCTTTTTAAAAAAGGTGGTAAAGTGAACTGCAGAACTTCCTTTCAGAGCTGTAGCATCATGTCCTGATATCCAAACGATTGCATCCGTGTGTTACTCACCAGATCTTTGCTGACTTTGATTGGTTCCTTGAACACAGTCCAAACAACAGCTTCGTTGCATGTGGGGGTGGTCAATGAGCCGAGGTAGCGGTAGTACTTGGTACGATCCACTCCACTTAACAGATCGTCCAGGGAAATGCCGGCAGCGATTGATGTTGAGTTTCCTGTAGACAGATTCACTGACCAGTGAGGGAACTGCAGCTGATTCTTCATTCGATTCACTACTACTACTATTCAAATTTGAAGGTAAATTATGAAGACTAATGCTTACCTTTGAATTCAATTTTGGCCAAGTAGTCAGTCAAGGTCTTCCAGCTTGCAGGTGAAGCAGTTTCATTACCTGACATTGCCTGTTGAAAGTGCAATAAACTCTGTATTACCACATATACTTTGTGTCCCATTATATATAACATATGGAAATCTCCTTTTTAAAATAATCGCATAAGTCATTTTTTCCAGGCTTTTCAGGAAACACAAAAAAAAACCCAAAAATATTTGGGGGGAGTTTTTTGTGTTTCCTGAAAAACCTGGAAAAAATGACTTATGCGATTATTTTAAGAAGGTGACGATATATAACACATGTAAATCTCCTTTTTTTTTTTTTTTACCTCTATGAAGAACCCGAGAGCAGCAAGCCCAGTGGAGTCTTGGATAGCCTGTCCTGTATTCCCAGAATATGAGCCTTTGGCATTGACAATGTGCAGCTAAAAAGGAGAGAAGAATTAGATAAATAAAATTAATTCTGAGGAACAAGGACAAGTCTATATTCACTTTAGAATGCGCTAACACTCTTGCTGAGGTTGAACCGCTGCATGGAGCGGAACAGCAGCTCCCTGCAGTAGGCTACTAAGGGTAGTAACGGATGAGTTAAGCGCAATACATCCTCCGATTTAACTATAAATGTAGTCCTGCACCTCCAGGTGTTCTAACCTCGCATCACAGCTTTCAACCTCAGAGGAAAGCCTGGTGTGTATCTAAATCACTTTGTCATCTGGTCAGGATCCTGCCTGAGGACTGCGACACAGTGACTACAGCATGATGTACAGTATATCGCATCCCTAGCGGAACTCTCCAAACGAATTCAGTAAGC
This sequence comes from Benthosema pterotum, assembly GCA_039105355.1. Lineage (NCBI taxonomy): Eukaryota > Metazoa > Chordata > Actinopteri > Myctophiformes > Myctophidae > Benthosema > Benthosema pterotum. Next base: position 33,638,183 of record CM076981.1, read on the forward strand.
CTGTTCGATAGAACATTCTTTTCATGGCGATGGAAGGATCATGTCTTTGCAATTAGTTACCTAAGCTGCGCTATTCACATTATTCACATTATATATTTGTAACACAAATGTAAGAATAGTATTCATTAATTTGAGACATACCTCCATGGGGTATTGCATGCCGTCCACGGTGTGCTCTGAGCCACCGACCTTATAGCCATTGCCCCAGTGCAAGTGGAACTGCAGGCTGTCATAGGGATCAGCTAGGCCACCTCCTGAAATACTGACCCCCGATCCAAGGGCCACCTTGACTGTGTGTGTGTGTGTGTGTGTGGGGGGGGGGGGGGGGGGTTTGATGTATTAACATTTTGTACAGTTGTCGTTGGACAAACAAACACCATTCAAATTCTATGGTCATTTCTTCTTAATTGAAGTACTGTACAATTTGTAGGTATGTTTCTGAAGCTGTTTGTACTTGTTACTCCAATACAGTTTTTAAAAGTGATCGACATGCTGTTGATGCTGTTCTGTGATGCTATAGTACAGTGGTTTTCAACCAGTCGTCCGGGGACTACCACTGGTCCTTGAGAGGATTCCAGGTGGTCCCCAGATAAATGATGAACAGTTACTTGCCCATAACAACATACTGTCTCACCTGTTTTGCCAGTATTCTCAATCTTTGTCATTGTTGAGTTGCTGTTGTAATTGTTAAAGGTGAAGGCTCCTAAACTGGAGTCTCCGGTGGCTGATGCTGAGACAATGTTGATGGGAGACTGCCTGCTACCGCCACAATGATCCTTAGCAATGGTTGGCCATGTGGTATAGTCTGAAAGAGCATAAACAAGTGTTTCGATTAGAGATCCCTCAGGACTCTATACTAGTATATTTTCTAGTACTGTGGACAAAGCTTTCAGCTGAAAATAGCAGATTGACACGATTGTATTGCGCTATAGTAGATCCGAATGCACATCAAGAAACCACTGATGAGTGTACTTGCATAGGTATTTTGAAGATTATTATGAGCAATATAACTTACTGCAGCTTGGAAGATGGTAACACCATTCTGCGAGCGAAAAACACCAAAAAAATGAAAAGGTTCATTATAGCCTGATAACAGATATTCATATGCGACTGGTTTACCAATAGCTACTGTTTGGTAAAAAATAAAACCATAAACTTGGCTTACCAACTGATCCCGTAGCCCTATTTCCTTTGCCGTTGTTGGCTTTCTTCGCCTTGACCACTGCCCAGTTGGACAAGAGAGCGCAACAAACCAACACCAGAAGCCACTTCATCTAAAAAGAAACAGACAGAAATCAGTGAGTGCTAGAAATTCACATTACTCAAATCAAAGGGAAAAGAACAATCATAAATGTTCAAAACCCTGCAATCATGTGAGTGAATTGGCTATTAATTAAAGTTCACTCATCACTTCCCGCAATTCATGAAGCTCACCATTATCACCATAATTGTGAATAAAATTAGTAATATTAAGCTTGTTAACTTTGCCTAAAATTAAAGAGGCAAAAGCAAATTTACAAAAAAAAAAAAAAAAAAACTCTCACCTTCCCAAAACAACTGTCGCCTGCTAACTAACTTGAAGTTCTCCTTGGGGAACGATGCCAGCTTCTCTCTTTTATTTGGATCAGCGGAGCCCGCCTCTTGTGTCCACCACAAGCCTTTTCAAGATCAAGATATGCAAACAAGTTTTTCATGTACGAAAACACACAATCAAACACTTCGTCAGTATGTGACTGCGATCTCATAAAGCTCAAGGACTTTAAAGGGCAACATTTTTTTTCCAACCAAGGTTCAAGTTTTAGGATGGTATTAGAGAAAGTAAATGATGGGTGTTATTTTTTTCTTCATTCTCTGCTTTCTTTAGTGTTGGATTTTAACTGTTTTTGACAGGGGGGTGGGGGGCATTTGAGCACAGAGCTAAAAATGTATATATATTTTTGTAAATATATATTATAGTGATTTTACTCACTATGTTCCTAATAAACCACAGGAAATTATATTTGGCCACAAATGTTCACTTCAAATAACCCCCAAATGGTAGCACTTTATAATAATGATATACTATTAACCATTAGTTAAGCATCATGCTTAATTAGTTATGAATTCATCAGTTGTAAAGCCGGATTCATACATTACGATAAGCACACCTTTAACCCTTAGTTAATCATTGGTTGGTTAAAGCCCTTGTTTGGACCACATATAGTAGAGGATCTGGCTAATTGTGTATATGTACTGTATGTGCTTCATTTAACACAGAATATCGCAACTGTTCATATGACGAATTTAAAGTCAATAGAGGTAAACGTGGAAACACAGATATGCCACAGCATGTTAACATCTAAATGAAAGAAGCAGGCAAACTCCAATTCATCTTAATGTCTCTGTGGATTGTACAGTTTGGTGCACACAGGGAAAAAAACTGTTAAACTACCGGTAGATTAGCACTCGGTACAGTGATGATAATAGTTAGTTCTCTTACTTAAGTCACCATTACATCATCACCTAAACTGGCCAATCGGAGTCCTCCGAGGGACCACCGAACACCGACCGCGTACCGTTCACTTAACTTGTGCCCACTCCACTCACGGAAGTAATGAGTGAATAGCAGTACTTACAGAACTGTCCTGTGTTGTTTCATCATATTTCATCAGGCATGAAAATGACGTGTCCAGTGCCATGCAGACTGCACAACACTGTACACGTCTCAGTTTACAGCCTTCTCCAACGTTGTACAGAACACCTCTATTGTTTTATGAACGCAATATAATTTTCAGTGTTCCTTGTTCCTTGTATTTGTTTTTACAGTTTGTCTGGTTACACATTTGGCAATTTTGTAAAAAGGGTTGAGACACACTTGCTATTCACAAAACAAACCTGACAAAAAGTGACCCTATGTCACATATGTTAAACTCAAGGCCTGGTGGCCAAATCAGGCGCCCAAATGAATTATCTTCGGCCCGCGGAATGACATTTAATTACTATTAGAGCTGGCTCTCTGGTATATTTTACACAACATAAATGGAACTAATTGTTTTACTTTATCACCTCAATGTGCTCAAGCAGAGCTTGGTGAGGATCATAGAACAGGAAACTGAGCTCTAATAATGCAATCAGTTTTGAATGCATGCAGTTTCATCTTTGCATTTATCTCGCTATTAAATGACATTCATGATTTTTGAAGGAAAATTACTTTTGCCGATTTCCTGGGACGTCCTCGTAAACCAGTGCACTGTGTGTTGAAACACAGTCCTGTAATAATTATACTTTATAACACTAACTGTTAAAAGTTGAGCCAACTAAAACTATCAAGGATAGAAATGACAACATGTGATTAAGACTAACTAAGCATTTTTCCAAATGTGACTAAAACGAATAAGCATTTTGCCCAAAAGAGCAATACTGACTAAATCTAAAAAAATGTCTGCTAAAGCCAGCACTGTTTCTATTGCTCCATTGCTATGTGCTGCTTCTGAGATGCACCAGACTGGCCTGCCATGGGCTTGAGGCACTGCTGGAACTTCCTGTTGTTCTGTTTACGCACATGTTTTGGGTTTCCTACGTTAGCAGGAGTAATGCATTCTATTGACGTACAGCACACACCCATTTCAGTTGCGACCAAAAGAATATGGTCGGAAATACAAGAGGCCAAAATGAAGAAATGCCAGCCAGGTCGACTGGCACAGTGCTAACTAGAGCGACAGCATGATGATATATGGGGACATTCATTTCCAAAGAATGATGACTCAGTTAGGCAAGCACCACCAACCTCATCTTGGATACAATATGTCATACCATGTTTGGGGGAAAAATGCAAATGTTTCTATCAACCAATGGTTAACTAATGTTTAGTGTTGTGCATAGTTGTTATAATTTATAATTAATAATTATATATAATATTATTAATTATTATAATATTAAAGTGCTACCAAATGTTTTAAAAATAAATAAATCAAATGTAGACAGACTGTTGGGGGAACATATGTTTGTTTAACCTGCTTGAACTGTTTAATCAGAACACAGGGACCGCCCTTTTAGACCTATATTGGGGCAGATAGGCACTCAAAGCCATCAACTCTTCCTTAATCCACTTCAAAGTACTCACTACAGTAAAGCTATAGGCACACATATTGTTCCCAAAGCTAACATACTCATGTTGTGAGAAGTGTCACCAGTCATTCATCAGAGACATTGTCCCACATGTTTGCTCATGTCCCAATTAAGCTCTCAAGTGACAGAGAACACCTTTTTGCTACAATCTCTTAGGTGTTACACACAACTGGGACAGATTCACTAAGCTGTTTACACCAATAGAAAGGGAGCTACAGGAGCAACTCAGACAGTTTAAGCCTTTGGATTTATATACAGGGTGCAAGTACAAAAATCACATCCGACATGACATAACACGACAGGACGAAGAGGTGACTGATGGATCGAAACGTCCGTTGTGTACTTGCACCCTGTATATAAATGAAAGGCTTAAACTGCCCTGACTTGCTCCTGTGCAACCCTCCCTTTCTACTCAGTGTTGTTTTCATCAAGCCTGACTATAACTAAAATGACTTCGTCAGCACCTCTTTTGTTGGTACTACGACTGACAAGCTAAGAAATAGCCTTTTCACGATTCAACTAAAACTAAACTAAAACTGTCAAGAATAGAAATTACTAAAATGCTAGATGACTAGAATGAATAAGCATTTCGTCCAAAAGACTAAGACTGGCTAAATCTAAAAAGAAAATCACAGTGTGAAGTAGAGTCATGCTGCTCCATGCAGGGGTTCCAAAGCCTGATCTGAGTCCGTTAGTTTAACATTGGGTTAATGATACAAAGCTGCATGTGAATAAATATACACATCAGACACAGCACTGCATCATTAACCTAGTGTTACAGTAAATTCTGTGAGTCAGAACAGGCTGTCCGAAAATCTGCCAGTTATGCTTCCTTATATGACTGGAGCTGGACTAAAGATGGCCAATTTGAAGAAATGTTGCAGTTTTATGGATTTCTTCAATGTGAATGCACCCTTATGCAAACTCTGGTCCTTTCTATTGACATTGTCATGTGATCGGGCTAGCCAATCACAGCTGCCATTTTCAGACTGTCTGTTTATAGGGAGTACGTGTTTTCGACACGACTCCAAAAATGCCTGCCAAAAACAACACTGCTTTCAAGGATAGAAATTAAGACTAACTAAGCATTTTGTCCAAAATACTAAGACTGACTTGGCACACTTTCACCGAGCATTGCACAAAGCCTTAGTATGCTGTTCCTTAGAAGAAAGTCCACAATCTTCAATTTGCTCAGTTTGCTATACTAATTGCATGTTCACGGACCACATGCAACGCCTTCATGTGCCACCAATGGTCCACGGACCACTTGGTGAAAACCCTTGCTAGTGTGATCTCATTCTGCTCTCTCATTGCCGGTTGACAATCTGTTTTATTGGAAAGGTATAACCACCACCAACCACATCTTGGATACAACATGTCATAGCAAGCTCTTTTGGGGAAAAAAAAGAAAATAATAATTTGCAAATTCTGTGAGGATACTGTACGGTACCTGGATCGACATGAGTGACCATTATGTGAAGAATCAAAATAATGAAAAAAGCAAACATTGTAGAGCATGCTTCGTACAATGATGCTTACCTGTCAATAAAAGATCACTATTAAATTAGTTTAAACTCTATAAACCTATAGGATATATACCATTTGAAGATAGCCAATTTACAGCTCCCAACACAAGGTTGCTATTTACAAAGAAATCTAGAAGGAACAACCAAAAACCTTGATGACGTCCCTGGCACAAAAAAATACTGTATATTCAGATGGGGGTCCACAGCTTAATACTTTTGGGCATCTTGACATGAAACAGTTATGAGAACCATTGAGATGAATGTTATTTATTATTATTATTATACTTTTTTACTTTTTCAAAATAGGACCAAGAGTAGCAATCAAATAAATATTTATTGATGACACATCTCTCATTAATCATTCTTTATACAAACTATTGGCTATTGTCTGTTGAATATATATTCATCTTTGTACATTTCATCAATGCCCAAATAACCATACATAACCTCTCAAACCTGTTAGCTGAGGTTATGTAAGGTTATTTGGGCGTTAAAAGAGACAAGTAGGAAGTAACAATCCAGATTTAGAGATTGACTCCCCTGACACAGTCACAGATAAAAGCATCGCTCAGGTCACAAGACAGCCAGCATCACTTGTGACCTGATTGACACACCATTCTTTGATAAATTCCATGGGAACGTTTTTCTGGTTCTTCAACCTTACAAGATGCGCAGAAAAGTATGTCATGAAACCTTGAGAACTTTGGCTTAGGCTCAAGACCTCAGCATGCCTTGGGGCGCACACATCACCTCATTTAACTAATCTCTGTGGTTAAAAAGGAGGGCACATTAATTGTTTTTCCATCAGTAGTCGGACTCGGCATGTTGATGCAACATTGATTCAACGCACATTAGTTATAGACTGTGCATTATACTGTATCCTTCTCAGTCCACACCCCTGTATCTTGTACCACTTTGAAGATGCCGGATACTGAATTAAGTGATCTATACGACATCCAAACTTCACTGTGAGGTGACAGTGTTTTGTGGGGCAATTCTTAGGCTCCAACAGCAGGGGAGGGCCCTTTTTGGGGCTACTTAGCTAAATGATGGATCATTGGTAACCAAATGGACCCTTATAGAACTGTAACTCTTGAGAGTGTAAAATTAAACCAAATGGACCCTCACGGTATGTTAAAATGGTTGAAAACCACTGCTATAGAATATAAGCAACTAAATAGGCTAAATAAGTACTTGTTTTTCTAGACACATGTGATTTATTTACATATTTTAGAACATACTATAGCCAATCAGTAGTCCTATACGTGTTCCATGTCAGTGTCAGTCAGGTAATGTGTATGTACTCATTACAAAGGACGAATGGAATCATTTTCTGGTTCTTCCACCTTACATTTACTTACAGAAAAGTATATGTCATAAAACTTTAAGAACCTTGGCAAGACCTAAACATGCAATGGCACACAAGCCATGTCATTTAACTCAAATGATTCTTACTCCAGGGTGTTGCCACACATGTGTTTGTGCACAGGTCCTCAGGGATAGATCTAACAATCTCTTATTGTAGGGGTGAAAGGAGTTTTCCTCTCCCTAAAGTCAAATAGGCAATGGTATGGCACAAAATAAAAATACGGTTTTGAGCTAATCAGACTATAATGGTTTGGGGTATTTTTACGTGTCAGTAAATGTCTAACAAGTTGTTTAAAGGAACGAGTCCCAGGGCTTTCTCTGAACTTGAGATTCAGTATACAGTAGTTATTGTATTACATTGAATGAAACATTGAGATACTGTATTTTCAGATATAATGCAAGATATTCAGGCAGTACAGTATACACTTGAGAGTTTACACATTTGCACAGAATCACCAGTAGGTTCCTTATCAAGCTGATCTGATCTTGCGCGTGCTGGGAGCCTAAACCGAGGAAGATAACACTCCTCCTCATACCCTAACATAAACATAACCACACATACAGTAAACATAACCACACGTAGCAGCACGGTCGCTTCCCCAGACCGCATGCGGTATGTCGATAAGATCGTCTTGAGTGACCTACTCATTATCGGTTGATCACATTCAAATCAGATGATGCCCCTCAGCTCAACTCTGTGCCAATAAACCACACCCTTGAAGGAGTGACAGGTTTACGGTTACACTGTGATTCTTGTTGAAAATAACATTATATAACCGTTATGATCATAACGAGAAAGAAATGTCAGATTTTTTTTTTCAACCATTCCATAGATCACTTCCTGAAAATATCTAGTACTGTATAGTACTGTATGATAATCATAGGGCCGCAGTATCCCTCCAAAGATGTCCCTATAACCTTTGTCATTGGTGGAGGCCCGACGGGACTATTGGTAACTAATCAGGAAGTACCTATGTTATATGAATTTGTAAGGACCACTGCGGCCCCTATGGTTGTCATTGAAGAAAAAAGGGGGGAAAAAGTTAATTAAAAAGAGATTTCTTACATGTACATGTATTTTTCTTCTTTCTAGAAGTTATTTCTCAAAAATAGGACACCTTTTTTCATTTGGTGGAAGTTTACAACTTCCAGCCAATGAGAAACCACTGTTCTAGATGACGTAACTAAAGAAAATTGTTAGGTCATTAGGTCATTTTGTATGTGAATGTGTATGTTGCTCTACTCCTAGAGAGCTTTAGCACTCAGAGCAGCAGTCGTACCACAAGTGGTGAGGCCAGTGCAGCATCACGTCACCATTACAACATCAGTGGGGCTAGCATCTCGGTTGCAGATTACAATTACAATAACAGTTTTCTCTGTTTTTATGAAGAAAAAAGAAACATTAAATTCACATTGATGACTAGACAATTTTAGATCACATTGTAAACTCAAACATTGATAGGAAGCTTTCAACTCTCAACTGTAAGAAGTCAGCAATGACGATGTACAATGATAAGAGCCCCACGACAGGAGAGACAGAAAACCAGAACGCAATGAGGGCTTGGAATGCTCCAGGTCTACCATACTTGGAATGTACCATGTACTCTCTCTGGGTTGCTGAGGTATGGCATGACTCTGTCAACAGGATGCTGAGCAAGGCATGCACTTGCCCAGCTGCCTGATGAAAGGCGATATCCTGCTCAGCACCCTGATGACATGACAATGCCATTGATAGGCAATGTCTTTGTAGTTTGACCTTATAACTTAGCCTCTTTTTGCTCACAATATACCTGCATTAAAGGTAGGGTAAGTGATTTGAAATTCATGGTATAGTACCAGCCTGGTGCACTAGGGGCGCCCAAGAGTAGCTACACTATGTGAACCTGCTGCTTGATCCTGATTGGAGGAGAATTCACCCTCCACCTGGGGAACTTTTATTAGCTCCTCTGCTAACGTGGGGGAGGGGGAAACTCCATATATGGTCTGCACACCTTATAATAGAGCATTTTAACCGTAAAAAAATGGGGGTGATATCTGACAAAAGTGAAATCACTTCCCCTACCTTTAATTAATAGTCAAGCTCCCTTCCACTACTGTCGAAACTTCAATTCTCAGTCCCGTCCCACCAACTCAAACATTCTTGCCGACTACAGGGCATGCAGGCCCATCTCAAACCTGCACAAGACTGCACAGACAGCTTCAAAAACATCTTAATTAACGACCTCTCTGATAAACTTCAAGCTTGTTTTTGTTCCGCCCACACTAGTGGTGACTGGTGAGTCGCTAACAGCCTCCTGATGGCAGGCTTCCCCTCTCTGATTTTACTGCTGTGTTCAACACTTGACCTGACCAATGACCATGGCATTTAACTCAAAAAATGTGGGGGGCACCCACATTTTTTTGACTTGAGAGCTACTTTCAAAATGACCGGCTCAACAAAATCTACACATCAAAAATGTGATTATCCCATTACTGAAAATCCATTTCAAGGCCCCTAGAAAGTGGGAAGGCTTTGAAATAGCGGTGATGGCGTTACTTACTGTTATACGTTTAAGAATAATGCACTCAAACGCGTGTGTGTGTGCATGCATGCATAGTTATCTTGTCTCACTTACACAATGATATATACGTGAAGAAATGCATAGAATCTACTGCAGCCTCAGGATATCTTGGCAGTATTGCCTCATGTTTTAAACAACTAGGGCCTTACCCGTTGTGAATATATGAACACCAAATGATGTACTCACTGTGTGGGTAATGTGAATCCTTCATCACATTATGTGATGAAGGATTTGATGAAGGATTGCTTTAATGCACACGCACAGACACTGCAATGGCCAGTCATAAAGTGTGTGTGTGTGTGTGCGTGTGCGTGTGCGTGTGCGTGTGCGTGTGCGTGTGCGTGTGCGTGCGTGCGTGCGTGCGTGCGTGCGTGCGTGCGTGCGTGCGTGCGTGTTTTGGTATTTGCATTACCCCCTGTGGCCGAAAAGGGAATTGCCAATGTTAAGCGAATGGGGACATTTAATTCACCAATAAATTCATTATTAATCAACAATTTGTTAATTTGAAAAAAGGGCTTCCTCAGTCTCTTCCTAATGTTATGGTCAATGACTGTGTGAAAAATCATAGTGATCGGTGCAGCCAGTGATGAGTTATGCTCGCTTCAGACATTCAGACAGACATTCAGACAGACAACTCCTTAATTATAGTATTGATGATTGATGATTGATATACCCGCAAGCTTACCCATGTCAGTATCATATGGCATTAGGAATACATAATAGTTATCCTGAAAATTGGCTACTGTTCAACAGTAGACAGACACGTCTGTTTTCCACAGACAGAAATTGCACCCTCAAAGCAAAGATGACTGATGTTATCTGTCATAAACGTTTACCAACACAGTCATAAAATATGACATATCATTTCATACGATACAAATTAGGTTCCAATGCAAATCTTTCTGAAAGGTCATTTGCAGTGAGAAAGTTCGGCATACTTGTCCAAAATATGAAATGTAAAAGAAACTAGCCACACCATAAAAATGACACTGGATACTATAAATTATGTAATATAATATATTTCTTTTTTTACATCCCTTGCCGTCACTGCTATCACAAGGTCAGCGAGAAGAACTAAGCAAAAAATGTTTGTGATTGACGTCAAGATAAAGTGTAGTTAAATGATGGAATGATGGATTTCTGTGTTGAAATAATCCCTGTGTCCCAGAAGGCGAGGTTTGCATACGTCACTGTGTACATTTAGCAGTTCAAAAAAGGCATCCATTTTGAATGGCAATCTGACTAAAATTAGTTAAGAAGCACACACAAACACTCAAATCTATTAGCAAATTGAAGTGTGATGGCTACAACAGTTATGCACATCAACACAGGCAACTTTTTTCGGAACCATCCCTCCTAAACATTTCTTTTAATAGATTAGAAAATGTAATTAAAAAAAATATACATTTTATAAATAATTTAATATAAATAATAGTTAATGGACAACTTTTTTTGTCAACCAAGGTTCATGTTTTAGGTTGTTATTAGAGAAAGCAAAGGATACGTGTTAATTGTTTATCATTTCCTTCGTTCTTTTGTTTTAGGGATTTGTAGGTGACAAGGGGGGGACATTCCAACGTGGCTCTATCACTGTATAATAGGCTCAATATGGCGCCTTGTCTCATTCAGTAGATCCTATAATTTTTTCTGGTCAGATGTAATTTCCGGGGGTTTATTAAGGCTAAAAAAATAAATCACTTTTAGGGCCATGTTTGAATGCCCCCACCTGCCATAAATTTCTCTAATAACAACCTAAAACATGAATCTTGGTTGAAAAAAAAATATATATATAAAAAGCAAAACTGTCCTCTAAGCAAACACGCATTTCCGAAGTCTTTTCTGATAAATTAAAGCAGCTAAATAACACACAGGGACTCCGGATAGAACAAAACTATTTCAACAACAAGGCACACAGGCAGGCCACCAGAAGTAGTGATGTGAGCGGTCCTGCGGCACTGAATCCTGCAGTGGTATAGACTTTCCTGTTATGAAGGAGCTGTTGAGGGCGATATACGTTGCTGTACCCCGCTTGGCTTGGGAACAATTTCATCTGTTGAAGAGTAAATAAGGTTATCATTTATTGTTTTTTGCAACTGCAAGGTGAAACCGCTTCAGCCAATACATTGCACAATGCAGGCGTATAATACAAAAATATCCATAGCATCTTGCTTGGCATTTCAAAGGAATTTTCGGTTTGTTTGTACCGTCACTTACAGTTTACAGAGAGATATGCCGCCGATAAACGAGTAAAACAGGTCACACGCTACCAGACAACCAGCCATCAGCTAGAGACCTCCATCTTAAGTGTGCACCTTTGACTTCAAAATAGCATTGCAGGACGCAGTGAGTCAGCTTTGATAAGATTGCCTGGAGCCGTGCTGTCAGCGTTTTTTTTTTCTGAGATGAACTTTAGATAAACCTGATAATGACTGTAGCCACTGTCACCGTAAACAATACGAGGTCCTGCGGTTTCTCATTTTTGCAAAACAAGTTATTCCATGTCAAGTCCATTACTGTGCATTCACCGCCATTAGCATAAACCTGCATTAATTCCTAATGTTTCTGAACACGTACACACCCGCATGGTAATGTTTCTGAAGACGTTTCTGAAGTGTGTGTGTGCGTACTGTATATGCATCTGCATACTCATGCACACACCAACACGCATGCATGCATGCATGCATGTGCGTGCACGCACACACACACACACACACACACACACACACACACACGCGCACACGCACACGCACACGCACACGCACACACACACACACACTTTTGAAAGCTTAATTTGTCCTCGGTAATACTATGTGACACTAAGTCACTGACAACTAAGTAGGCTACCGGGTACACAAACAATGAAACAATAAAGTTACTTTTTCCCTCCTTTTTGGGTTGGGTTCCCAGATGGTGAACCCATTGCTGATTTTAACGTAAGGCATGTCAATTGGAGACACAAATGTAAAAGATTAATTAAATTGACAGCAGAAACTAACGATCTGTCAATTCATTTTTTATTCGTATTTTTGTCTTTTTTTGTGTGAGCTCCATCAGTTTGTAGTTTCCATAAGAAGAGAGTTTAGTGGCAGAGTAAACAACATTAGAAACAGGTCACACAGGTATATTGCACTGAGGCAGTAAGTGACACATACCAGGTTTTTGTCCACTTTGATTGGGTGTTTGAAAACAGTCCAGACCACTGCTTCATTGCAGGTGGGAGTGGTCAGGGAGCCATTGTAGCGGTAGTACGATTTGCGGTCCACATCACCAAGTAAGTCATCGATGGAAATGTTGTGGTGCATCTCAGCGTGGCTTCCTGATTTGAGAGAGAGGGAGGATTTTAACCACTTTGAAACCTGCTATCAAAATGGTAAAAAAAGAAAAACAGCTAAAAGCTCAATGCATTGCATCATGATCAGTACGTACCTTCGTGTTTGATCTTAGACAGGTATGATGTAAATATTTTCCAGGCCTCAGAGCTGGTCATGGAACTCCCTCCCTACAGAGACATTTCATTCATTGAAATAAGGAGATATTACTATTCACTTAAAATGCCAATGTAGGTTGGCTATTGTATTGTATGTACAGTATGTGTTTATCAAAAGCCTTTTGCCTTTATTGACAGTAATTAGGGAAGACGGACAAGAATGTGGGATGGAGAGAAGGAGAGACATGCACCAAAGGTCGTCATGAACGGGACTCGAACACGCCAAAGCCTATTATGTGGCATGCGCTTGACCATTAGGCCAGCGGGTGCTCCTGCATGAACTCTTCTACAGTTGTCACTCAAAAGAGAGGTGTGATTTCTGTCGAAATCCAGTGACGAATGGAATCCCAGTTGAAAATATGCTTGAGTCAGAGGGGTTTATTGTAAAAAAAAAAATGTCAGTGGAAACTCTTTCAATTACCTCCCCATGCCCATCTCCATGTTCATCTCCATCTCCATGCCCATCTCCATGTTCATCTCCATGCCCATCTCCATGCCCATCTCCATGTCCTGTATCAGCACGTGACTTTCCATGACTATCTGTGGCCTAAAACAATCATCATTCAGAAATGTTACTTCCAAAAACAGGTTATATGGACCTTGCTATATGCTATCACAAGATGAGCAGCATGAGAAGTATAGAGCCACAAGTTAGAAATCTTCAGCATACTGGTATATCAACAAAATAAAATAATAATATAAATGTACAACTAGTCCAGATATGGACAAGCATTTAGTAAATCATTTGGTTTTGTGGAGATTTGTGGTACTGCAGCCAAAATGGCTTGGAATAGCAGCCTGAGAAAATATGAAAGATACTGTATGGAAAGGTATTAAAAGGCATTTTTATGATACTGTACATTTTATTTTAAATTCATGGTGGATCCCCTATAATAATTATGTGTTGAAGAAAATTCTGAATTTAGCTAAGGGCCCTGCCATTCCTCTTAAATAACAGTACACATAATTTGTGGGTTATATCATTAGTTCTTTCTATTGGATAGAAGCATTCACAACACTTTGTGAATGCACATTTATCAAGATCTATTTTACAAGGGATCCCAGTTCAATAAGAAATAGTAGCAGCACTCGTGCTCTGAGATGTCACCGATCTGAGTGCGTACAAGGACACATTGGCCACATTATTGCTGTTATTAAAGTAGCCTACACACACAATAGGCTATATTATCTACCTATGACGAACTCCAACACATCTACTTCTTTCCTATCTTATCTGAAGTTGGGAGTAGAGTTAGATTAGGAATAGGGTTAGGGTTTGGGCTAGGGTCTAGTTTAGGATAATGCAGTATGTCCTCTTTACCTCAATGAAGAACCCTAGCACAGCGAGTCCATTTGGAGTCATCACTGCCTGTTCCAGAGTTAAATCTTTCCTCTTGGTCACGATGTGCATCTGAAAAAAGAAAAGCCATAGCATGCACATTGACAACTGTCAAGTTTTAAAGCTTTATTCATCACATGCGGGTCCATTTTAAGTCTACACAATTAGAGAATGTAGATGATTAATGGTCATTATGATTTAGTGTATGTTTTGCCTGTTTTGTTTGCGTACATGCAGCCTGTGGACAAAAGTAAAAGAAATCTTTAGTTTTGGGTTCTGTGGGGTGAAAATATCAAATGGAAACATTTGAGAGAGAGATAGAGAGAGAGGGAGAGAGATAGAGAGAGCGTTACAAATGTACAATTGGTTCTTTCTACTGATTACATGCAATTGTTATCCCTAACAAGATGAAATTTTGGGAGATAAAAAAGCGGGAGATACAGTAAGTGTGTAAACATAAAAACTTGATTTAATCCACTGTACCTCCATTGGGTACCTCTTGTCATCCACTGTGTGTTCTGACCCCTCGGGCGTGTCAGAATCGTCTCCCCAGTGGAAGTGGAACTGCAGAGTGGAGTAGGTGTGACCCAGGCCCCCGTCCGACACCTCCACCACACCATCCTTCAGGTCGCATTGCACTGGCGGCAGACAGAGATGCCTCATTTTTAATTATTCTAACATGGTAGATAATATGTAGATATTTGAAAGCAACAGTCCAGACCAGGGAGCATAACATAGCAAAATAGGATGATTGGTCATACAATACAGAATAGGGATGCAAAGTATAATGTGAGAAACACAATAGAACCCTCAACGAGAGCCAGCAAAATCAATTTGCGACAGGGGGGCCAACAGTGGCGTGACCGTTATACGTTAGTGGCAACTGTTATAAATTAACTGTGGTTGACCGTTTTAATACCAGTCGCGACCCGTCGCGACTGGTGACACCCGGTGCGACGTATGTGGTGATGCATGGGGCGACCCATGCCACAGTAGCAAATTGATTCCGCCTGCCCTGCCCTCAACACCAACCTGTGTGTCCTGTGTTCTTGATCTGCTTCATGGAATGCTTGTCATCAAACTTGGTGTAGGTAAAAGCGATAAGTTTCTCATCCTCCATGACACTCTTGGTCTCTATGTTGACGGGTGACTGCCTCTCTTCACCACAGTAGGAGTTAGGCAGACGACTCCAATGTTTGGGACTGTAGTATTCTGAGGAGAATTTATAATTTGATATCTTCAATATCTTGTGCATATATGGTAAAATTGTTTCTGGGCTATAGGCTAATCCCAAAGGGGTGCCCAAGAGATCAATCCAATCAATCTACTTACTGCAGTGATCATGATGATAGCACCACCCATGACCTACAGAATGAAACAAAACAAATAAAACAAAACCAAAAATGATTTTGAGCAGTTGATCTCATCACAAACGTTGTTGGTAGTAGTGATTCCACAATATTCAGCAGGCCAGCTCACCTGGAATCGCAGGCGAAGCATAAACATGGCGTTCCTTTAGATCCTGTGTTGGCCGATACACATTATCGAGTTTGGTGTGCATTGGGAAGTGTTTCATCTAAAAAATAAAAGGGGGAAAAAGTCTTTGTCAAAAGAGAGGTGTACACAAATCTAGCCCCAACATAAATAGGTCATATATTCCAACAACCAATCACATTAATCTGCTATAGGGTCAGCTTTTGTCTGTAATATGTATATATATACAACATATATACATATACACACACACACGCGCACGCGCGCGCGCACACACACACACACACACACACACACACACACACACTATACACATTATATGCATATATAAACATACAGTGGTATGGCAAGTTAGAGATGCGGTGCAGCCATGCATGAAGTCAAACCAGTAGTCACTGAGAGAAGTCACTTGACTGACAAACCGGGCAAGGAACAGATACTGACACAGATATATGTGTGACTGATACTGTACGTCTGAGGAAATACAGGTAACTGTCACCGAGATAACTCTAGAGAATGATAAACTATGTTGGTGCGTAATACAGTATGAAAAAACTGATAAGGCAGATGGAGAGATTATGTACACATGCCATTGAATAGCATGCAGACGTAAAGGGATATTTATTCTGGGACCTCCAGAATAAACTTTTGGTAATGGACTTTGAAGCGACAGTGGCTCTGTATAGGAAGTGGCCGATCAAATACTGTATCTAAATGATTGATTGATTTTTTTTACAGTACAGTATTCAATCACAAGTCAATACAAAATTGGTAACTGTGAATGGACAAACCAGTTAAGCTTACACCTGTCCTACACAGTGGAGTGAGGCCTGACAAATATGAAAGTGAAATATCTGTTCAACACAAAGCACGTTGTTAATCACTCTTTTATTGGCAAATTTGCCATTTAAAAACAGAACATGTGATGCATTATAGTGTAAACAATGATCTGGTGCCACCACTTACAGAATTATTATGGGAAAACCCACCTTCTGTTATTCAGGTGTGGAATACCTTGCCTCCTTCCCTTAAAACAAGCAAATCTCTAGCCTGAGGAGGTGGCCTTGCTGATTTAGAATATTGGTTGAGTCTTATGTACATGTAGTATTGCGCGGAAGCGGGGATTGACCAAGAGGGATTCACCCCCTTGATCTTTTTGGAGCACGTCCTCCCATTTCACACTTCACACCGCTGTACACAAGGCCCTTCATGCCCTTCATGTGGACCTGCAAGGACGTAGACGGGTATATTGGGGATAACACCAGCACCCCAAATCCTGCCGACTATGCCAGATTTGCGTATGGCGCGGAAGTGGAGATCGAACCCGGGACTCCCACACGCCAGTCCAATGCACAACCAGACGCGCCGATTTGGCGGGGCTGTTGTGGCTGGCTCATGACTGGGTGCTACATACCGTATATGTATGCATAGTATATACAGTATTGTGAGTATTAGTATTACACAATGAGTATGTGTAATTTGGGTGAGTGTGTTAATTGCGTATGTTTGTATATACGATATGTGCGATTAATTTGGGATTTGAATGGAAAGAAGATCGCAAGATCTTTCTTTGTAATTCCCCTTGTACCAAAAAGTTTGTCTGCACTTGCGTGCCGTTTCATTTTTCATATTGTCTAATAAATAATCAATCAATCAATCAAACAAACAAACGTACAGTATAGATGGCTATTCGTGCTATGTTGATTTTGTAATAGTGGGGTCACAGCCACTGTCAGCTATTTGATTCTATGCAAAATACAGGTGCTCTTTTGTGGTGGAGACACACATTTTGATGTTTGTCAGGAGGTCATGGCACTTTGACAGTATTGACAATAGCAGCAGTCAATGTGGAAATTGAGTACATTGAATCTTGGTGAGTGAGGTCAGTGGAGCACTGGAGCTCCCTCTGGTGTTGTGTCTGTGTGTGTGTTGAAGTAGTCTGGCATATGCATAGGTATCCATCCATGCTTTCTATCTTGAAGCCAGGCTTGTTGCATTAGTTTACTCTGTCCTCTGGTCCCTCTTGCCTAACCAGCTTCTTAAATGCATTTTTCCCCAGCTAGATATTAGTATTGATACGAGAGGCTAATCACGCCCTAGCATAACAAACAAGGCAAGGGTTAGGTGTGTTCTTTCTTCATGTGATACCAGATCAAATAGTGGCATCTCTGAAGTCAAAAATTGACCTTCCAAAACAAGCTTGTAAAGCTTCTAAAATTTAACTCATCTAACTAGTAGTCTAAGGATGGGTAATAGCTAGGCAAAATAGCGTTTCAAATGGAATTAATTGTAACATAGGTAGAACAACATACTAAAAGTCCCGAAAAATCCCAGCTGAGGAAATATGTTTAATTCAAAATGGCCGCCAATGAATGAAGAAATATAATATTGTTGCTCTCCATGGGGATATTTGGTTGATATTAAGGTCTTAAAGTGTACTCTTTTGTCATTGTTTTAATTATATATTATTTTAAATATGTTTTTTTAAATATGTTTTATTATTTTCTATTTTTTATGTTTTATTTTTTTGATAGTTTTTTTTTTGGCCACTAAAGATCTACTGAATGTGACAAACTGCCATATTGAGCCTCTGGGTCATCCATCAATCCATCCATTTTCATCCGCTTATCTGAGGACGGGTCACAGTAACAGTTCCACCGGAGAGCTCCAGAATTCCCTGTCCCGAGCAACATTAGCAACCTCCTCCTGGGGGATCCCGAGACGATCCAAGGCCAGAGAGTCGATCATGTAATCCCTTCACCTGGTCCTTGGTATGCCCTCCCAGTGGGACGTGCCTCGAGGACCTCCCTAGGGAGATGCTTGAGAGGCATCCTAACCAGATGCCCAAACCACCTAAGCTGGTTCCTTTCCAGGCAAAGGAGCAGCAGCTCTACTCCGAGTCTGTTCTGCGTGACTGAACTTCTCTAAGGGAGATGCCAGCCAGCCACCGGAGAAAACTCATTTCGGCCGCTTGTATTTGCGACCTAATTCTTTCGGTCCACACTTCATGACCATAGGTGAGGGTGGAGAGAGAGCTTTGCCTTCTGGCTCAACTCTCTTTTCAACACAACAGTGCGGTATAGCGACTGCAATACTGCCCCTGCTGCTCTGATTCTCCGGCTGATCTCCTTCTCCATCCTCCCCTCACTCGTGATTCGTGAACAATACTTAAACTCCTCCACCTGGGGTAATGCCTCATCCCCTACCTGGACTGTACAATCGAGTTTCCGGCTGAGAACCATTGTCTCAGATTTAGAGACGCAGTTCCTCATCCCAGCCGCCGTACATTTGGCATCAATCCGACCGATGGAGCCAATAGGACCACATCACCCACAAAAAGCAGTAATGCCACCCTTAGCTCGCCAAGCCCAACACCCTCTAGTCTATGCCATGACTTTGCCTCGAGATCCTGTCCATGAAAATCACAAACAGGATAGATAATGCGCAGCTCTGGCGGAGACCAACCCTCACCAGAAACTAAACTGACTTACTCCCAAGCACGGACACAGCTCTCGCTTTGGGTGGAATACAGGTCAAGTGGGCACAGTGGACATCTAGGCACACCAGTTTATAGCCAAGTGGTCACACCAATAACTGCATACAGGCAATTCAGTCTCTTTCTCTCCCTCTCTTTCTCTCTGTGCCCCCCCTCTCTCTCCCTCCCTTTCTCTCTGTGTCACACACACACACACACACACACACACACACACACACACACACACACACACACACACACACACACACACACACACACACACACACACACACACACACAAAATGCCAACAGACCAGTGGAACTGCATGAGAGACAGAACAGATATAAGCACCTGATGAGGGATTAATGATTCATCGTAAATCAATAATTTCATGTGGCGGAGTCTAACTTTGATCATACCGTGCTTGGGCTGTTGCTTAGAGCACTGGCTCTGGGCAGCCGCTGAACACACCACATGACATTCACCTGCCCGGAGGGCCTGGAGCCCTGGAGATCTGCTGTTTTTTTTGGAAGCGGGGGTAGACATCAGCATTTATATTGAAAGTCTGTATCTTGCGGGTGAGACAGAAGGCGGTATCATGCATGATGCATGCAAAACACTGCGAGACAATAACACCCTGGAACCTTGTCTATGGAATGTTCCCAATCCGGGAGTTTTCAACCAGTGGTCCGGGGACCACGAGTGGTCCTTGAGAGTGTTCCAGGTGGTCCGCAGGTTAAATGATTGAGAGTTGGTTAACAGATGTAACTCTTTGAGAGCGTAAAATATTCTACACAACTAGAGAATGTTGAAGATTAATGGTCATTTTGATCTGTATTGTGGACAAAGGCAAAAGAAATCTTTAGTTGTGTGCTCTGTGGGGATAAAATGTCCTCAAATGGTGGTCCGTGGCACAAATGCTGGTATGAAAATGGTTGAAAACCTCTGTCCTAATCCATTCTGGACTCAAGGGAATGCACTCCCCATATCTTATTCCTTATTTTGAATACAGGTCAAGTGGGCACAGTGGACATCTCGGCACACCAGTTTACAGGCATACAGGCAATTCAGTCTCTCTCTCTCTCCCTCTCTTTCTCTCTGTGTCTCTCTCCCCTCTCTGACCGTCTCGGCTCTCTCTCACACACACACACACGAACACACACACACACACACACACACACACACACACACACACACACACACACACACACACACACACACACACACACACACACACACACACACACACACACACGAACACACACACGAACACACACACACACACACACACACACACATACACACACACACACACACACACACACACACACACACACACACACACACACACACACACACGCACACAGACAAAATGCCAACAGACCAGTGGAACAGCATGAGAGGCAGAACAGAAGCACCTGATGAGCGATTCATGATTCATCGTAAATCAATAATTTCATGTGGCGGAGTCTAACTTTGATCATACCGTGCTTGGGTTGTTGCTTAGAGCGCTGGCTCTGGGCAGACCCTGAAGGGTGAGGTAACAGTGACTGTTGCCCTCACAGGGTGACGTGACATGAGCTGGTGGAGCCTTGTGCCCCAAAGTTGCAATTCCATCCATTGACTCCCCCATTACAAGAAATTTCATCCATGATTTGCTTTTATTAAACAACGTCAAACTCACCATCAGCTGTACAGAAAGCTTGAATTATCCTCTTTCTACCTGCAAAGCTTTTGTGCCATAAAAATCCACGGTAGACATGTTATTAGCTACTTTTTGTCCAAAATATTCCTCAACAAACTTCACAATCTGCCATCTTGAAGCAAGATCTGTGGGAGAGCACTTGGTTTTATACACAAAATTAGTGCGCACTGACCAGGTGTGTGTCAGTGTATAAAACAAGCTTTCTCTACAGCTGCAAAGTTGGTGAGTTTGACATTGACTTTAATACAAGCAGATAATAGATGAAATTTCTTGTAATGGGGGAGTCAATGGACGGAATTGCAACCCTAGGTTCAATAGAATCTAGAATCTAGAGTTGCATTGCATTGCGGCTAGCCAATGCTAGGCTAGTGAGTGTGTGTGTGTGTGTGTGTGTGTGTGTGTGTGTGTGTGTGTGTGTGTGTGTGTGTGTGTGTGTGTGTGTGTGTGTGTGTGTGTGTGTGTGTGTGTGTGTGTGTGTGTGTGTGTGTGTGTGTAGCCCACACTCACCTGTTCTTTGCTGACTTTGATTGGTTCCTGAAACACGGTCCATACAACTGCTTCGTTGCATGTTGGGGTGGTCAGGGAACCCATGTATCGGTAGAATTTTGTCAGATCCACATCTCCAATCAGGTCATTGATAGAGATTGGGGCCGTGATGTTAACCATAGAGTCTATCAATAGAGGAACAAATGTAATGTAAAAGGACTGTAGCCTGCTTAATTGGAACAGCCACAGCCAAGGTATTGCTTTCACTTGCAGAACATGACAAAATCAGTGCGTAACTTGCTCTGTACAAAAGTTTTTCTTCGTTCAGGTGCAAACAGATGACGAGTCAGCAGCCGCTTCGACCTCTATCCATCGATTGAATAGACACTTATCAACAGAAATGTTACGATCCAATCGTGCCGGTATAGCAGATATTCAGATACCCGCCGGGCAAGTAGATATTTTGTATTCATTGCATCGGTGGATCACGGATACTACTAGTCGGGCGGGGCGAAGCATAGTTTTACTGAAGTTCTGTTTAGGGTTAGTAACCGCATAAAGCACCGTCTAACCCTAACCCTAGCCTAATCCTAAACCCTAAACATAACCCCAGTAAAACTAGGCTATGCCTACACCTAACCCCAACCCTAAACTTAACCTCAGTAAACTTATGCCTAAACCTAACCTAACCCTAACCATAACTTCAGTAAAACTTCCTTCGCCCCGCCCGACTAGTAGTATCCGTGATCCACCGATGCAATGAATACAAAATATCTACTTGCCCGGCGGGTATCTGAATATCTGCTATACCGGCACGATTGCATCGTAACGTTTCTGTTGATAAGTGTCTATTCAATCGATGGATAGAGGTCGAAGCGGGTGCCGAGTCAGCCATTGTCAGGTCAGTGAACACACCAACGTGGAGCCAAAGATTATACTTAATAATAATGGATTGCATTTTTATAGCGCTTTTCTATGCACAGCGTGTATACTCAAAGCGCTTACAATGGTCCATTCATTCATACATTGGGAAGTAGAGCGGCGAACAGTCAACGCCAGCGTCCCCACTTCCCACATTCATACACCAGCAGTGGCAACCACTGGAGGCAAGGTGGGGTTTAGTGTCTTGCCCAAGGACACTTCGACATGTAGACAGGAGGAGCCGGGATTCGAACCGCCGACCACTGGATCATTGGCTGACCTGCTCTACCTCCTGAGCCACAGCCACCCCGGCTTTATTACAAAATGATGGAGGATTGCTGTAAAGCCTAGTAAACACATTCATGCGGCATGCTCTCTGCCTGGAGCTTGCCTCTAGTGCCACCCTCAGGCCAAAACTTCTGACAATATTTATCACGGTCCACAGCACACACACACACCCCTTTTCCACCGGCTGGGAACTGGTTCGGTTCAGAACCAGTTTTTAGTCTGTCCATGAGCCAGACGTCCAAAATTGGAACATGAATTAATACCTATATTCAATTGTTTATAGGATAAATATAAGAAAAGTATTTAGTATTTTTTTTTCCACATTTTCCTATATACACTGAATCATTTGCATATTTAAAAATGAAAGCATTTTAATACAATATATCATTGTCCTGGGGAAGTTTACAACTTTCCTATTTTGGAGCTCTGGCCTAATTGTTCAGCGGTCTGCCATGACAGTCACCACGGACCATGTCAGGGTACACACAAGTGCCTCAGTGGACCAACCTGTAGCGCTGATGTTCTCCAGGTAGGATGTGAAACCTTCCCATGCTTGTGAGGTAGGAGCTCCTTCTGTTGCCTGCAGAGAAGAAATGATGGCATTGACCACAAACTGTCATAGCCAAGCAACTTAAAGGTAGGGGAAGTGATTTGAAATTCATGGTGTAGTACCAGCCTGGTGCACTAGGGGCCCCCAAAAGTAGCTACACTATGTGAACCTGCTGCTCTCTCCTGATTGGAGGAGAATTGTGGTGACCTGGGGAACTTTTATTAGCTCCTCTGCTAACGTGGGGGAGGGGGAAACTCCATATGTGGTTTCCACACCTTATAATAGAGCATTTTAACAGAAAAAAATATTTTTTGGGTGATATCTGACAAAAGTGAAATCACTTCCCCTACCTTTAAATGCCACCTGAAGCTTGTGTGAGCGAGTTACAAAACATAAACAATCATGACTGCACTGTTTAGGTTGCTCATAACATGTCAAGAGTATTGGCAGAGACAAAGAGGATAACCCAAGTTTCAGCCATGCAGGTGTGATCTTATTATTGTTTAAATTAATACCATCAGATTGGGCTGTCAGTAGAGGGTATTGCGGCTTAGATTCAGATGATAGCATCTGGGTATAATTGTCATATAAGGTAAAAATGCCTGTACAACGCTCCACACGTACCAAACACAAACATTTGTCCCTTCTGCCTCCATATACCTTGAATTGTACTGATATGAAGCATGGGCCTTACACACGGCCCGAAAACATTGTCAGATGAGAAATAGAACGACTGGTCAATGTAATGCTTTCACTCTGTACTCTGTGTATTTGGGAGTAGTGCTTGTGCCCCAAGAAGAGAATTAAGATTTGAAAGAAAGTGATGACCATGTGTGAAATGGTTCCCATATGAAAGTTTAGGACCTCTTGTGTACACTTGTAGTGTGGTAACATACGTTTAGGAAGAAGCCCAGGACTGCAATTCCCTCTGGATCAGCAATGGCCTCTTCTACAGTCGCATCTTTCTTCAGGCTGACAATGTGCATCTGTGGAGATAAAATCATGTCACACAAGTAAACACCGTTAAACAAAGCAAAACACACACAGTCACATTATGATTGTAATAATCATGTTGTGTAACATCATCCAGTATATCAGTGGTTCTCAAAATGAGATCTCTGGAGACCCAGGGATGCTTGGCAGGTTCTGGGGAGTTCCCAGATAAATTAGTTAAAATAGCCACAAAATCTTTTCAGATAGGGTTCCAAGGACAAGCACACGTCAATGAGAGGGTCCTTGACATGAAAATGATTGTGGAATCACTACAATATTACCTCCATAGGGTATCTATGGCCATCCACGGTGTGCTCTGAGCCGGGGTGAGTATCACCGTCTTCCATTCCCCAGTGGAAGTGAAACTGGATAGTAGAGTAGGTTCCATTGAGACCACCTCCACTCACTTCTACCTGGTCCGCCTCCAAATCACATTTCACTAAACCAAAAGAAATATGACAACATATATACCATGCTTCTTAAAGTGGGGTGGGGGGGCCATTAGCTGTCCTCGACGTGGTAGCTAGTAAACAATTCTTTCAAAGGGTTTTCCGAAGGCCATATACAGATCAGTCTGGGGGGGTTGAGGGGTTCGGGGAGTGAGGACTATTAAATCTATTAAATATGTTCCATATTTACTGTTGTTGTTACGACGCATTTACTGTACACAGGACACACGTCAGAGCCAGGGGGACAAACATGAATGGAAATACAGTATGTGCTCACACTGATGATGTGTACATATATCTGATTTACTGTAAGTATTATTACCTGTATGACCAGTGTTTTTGAGAGACTTTAGGGCATGCTGGCTGTTGAAGTTGTGAAATGTGAAGTCAGTGAGCTTGGAGTTCGATACGACATGGTTGGTGACGATATTGATGGGAGACTGCCTGTTTCCTCCGCAGGTATCAAAGGCATTTTCCCAATTGCCGGGAGTGTTTTCTGACAGAAATAAAGACTTTATATGAATACACCACACACCATTGAGTAATCTACTTGCATTATAATCCGGATATACAGTATACTGTAAAAACGGTCCTTACCACAGCCAGAATAGCA
This sequence comes from Benthosema pterotum, assembly GCA_039105355.1. NCBI lineage: Eukaryota > Metazoa > Chordata > Actinopteri > Myctophiformes > Myctophidae > Benthosema > Benthosema pterotum. Next base: position 33,663,546 of record CM076981.1, read on the forward strand.
CCAGTCCTCACTGCCTCCTGAAAGAGAAGACATTGAATATTGGATCCAAATAAAACAACTTCACAGGACCAATGGGTCAGCAGCATACGTTTATCACTTTGAACATTAAATATATTGTCTTTGTGGTGTATTCAACTGAATATAGGTTGAAAACGATTTGCAAATCAATGCATTCTGGTTTTATTGACATTTTTCACAACGTCCCAACTTCAACGGAATTGAGGTTGTACGTTGTATACATGTATACGTTGATACATGATATCTTGCAGACATACTGTATATCCATACATTCTCTCACACACACACACACACACACACACACACACACACACACACACACACACACACACACACACACACACACACACACACACACACACACACACACACACACACACACACAGTTACGTGTACAGTATACGGCACAGAGAGAATTATATTGCAGTGGCACTTACCAGATGCTTCAGCAAATACTCCAAAATTCAGATACAGTAGAAGGCAGGCTACAAGCATCTTTAGAAGAAGAAAATAAACAAAACAATTAACAGTCACATTTGGGTTGTATTAATTTAATATCATTTCTTTGCAATGTCTCTTGTGTGGCCACGACTGGAGGAGGGATAGGGATAGATTGTGTAATATAACAATTAATCGTTGCTAATAAATTAGCCTGTTAAACTTAAAGGTATAGTTCAGATCTGTGGAACTTAAGCTGTATGAAATGCTACCCATTAATATAGTGGTGTCAACTGTATTAATTGATGTAATCAATTAATACAGTTCTGGGCATAGTGATATGGACATAAAAAGCATAGTTCCCTGTTATAGAGGGGACAAAAATGAACAAAGGTTCATACTTTAGAAATCAGCAATACAGATGACGTTTGTTTTTTGGATTCCTTTACTTCTACTGCATGACCCCAGTGACCTCCACAGAATTAATACAGTTGACACCACTATATTAATGGTAAGTATTTCATACGACGTAACTTCAAAAAATCTGAACTATCCCTTTAAGATTTTCAAATATTTTTAGGGCCACTTATCAACTAACTGATTAATCAATTGATAAGCTTTTCAAAATGTATCAATCTTATCAATTAACTATTATTGCATTAATCGATAATACCTGTCCATAATTGTAAGTACTGTACATGTGACCTTTCCAGTGACAATGTTATTACATATATAAGATAAATATGAGTACAAGTACTGACATAATCAAAGTTCTAATTCCAATTGGGAAAGTTTTTTCACTTTTTTTTTTTTGCAAATCGTTAGCCTCATAAAAGTCATTTTTATTTATTTATTTATTTGCGAAATTGAGATTCCTAGAATTTCTTGAATGGATTTGCTAGAAAATGCGTTTTTTCTTATCATCTCAAATTCGCCCAAAAATGACTTTTATAAATGGCATTTATCCTATGAGGCTAACGACATATCATTATCTAAACCTTTGCCACAGATTGTCAAGGACCTACTGCAACAGTGATACACCCATTATCTCTCGTGACAACAAGATCTTACCTTGTATCCAGGTTTCTCCTTCATAGTGTGAAGAGAAGGTGATGCATCAGAATGATCCAACAGGTCCAAGTAAATTCAGCCAGGGATGAGGGAGGTGAGAAACAAGCATCTCAAGGTGTTCGAAGTCAGGGATATAGGGAGGACCAATGCGTGGGAGGGGAGCCGAGTGTGTATACAACATTAAGTTTCATGGATACTGGTATTAGCTTGCATGACTAGTTTGTTCCCGTTGCAATAGATTAACCGTGCCAAACAAAATACAGGTGTCTCTAGACACAACCAGTGAACCAAAATTACCCTTTGCTTTTCTGCAGGTTTTCATCCTTTGTTTTGTTCCTGTTTTTGTCATATTTTCACCCATCTAATTAAGCTCTATAACCACACCGAAGGGTCAGCATGGAACTCCTTGGTTGCAAGTTAACACTAAAGCCATCTCGACCCTTTGGTGTGGTTAGAGGAATTAAGCGCAGGGCATTTAATAACTGCTTAGGGGTCAACCAATTATCATAGCATATGTTAAACGGACATTTCTGGTACTTCCTGGAATACAATTCCCACAATTTGTTTGTTTCACCACTCCTCCATGTGGATAGGGGGAGGGGCTGTCTTACTGAGACAACATGTAGTCCAGGAAGTGTAGATGACTGATCACTGATAAAAATCTAAAATATCTAAAAACCACTTACATGGATAAAGACCCCCCAGGAAAGTGTTCTAAATCTACTAAATGTCATTAACATATATATTTTTGCAAAAATGGTGAAATGCCCCTTTAAGTCCTAACCACAACAAAGGGTCAAGGTGTGATGTCCTGTTGCATGTTGACACGTGTCCTCTCTAGTGATTCAAAGTGTGCAATTGAATGAACCAAAAACACACCAAAGGGTCGAGTCGATTTTAACTCCTTGTGTACTTTTGGACCCAAGGAGTTGCATGGTGTGACCCTTTGGGGTGACTAGGGCGTTACAGTGACATCACGTTCACATTGCATTGGCTCAACAGCCGAGGTGATATTGAGTTTAGATCTGGACAACTCTATTTGGTTTCCTAGCAGTGAGAATAGGCCACCAGTAGGCAGAACACTACATTAGTTCTAGGAACATCATGGTCATTGCTGCTGTCTCATTCCCCTATTGAAAGTTACGATACATCCCCTATTGTGGACTGCGTACGTGATAGTAGGCCTAGAACCATAAGAGTACCATAAGAGTTGCAGTCAGATGACACAACAGGAATAAGAGTACAGTAGAAAGATTACAAAAATGTATTATAACAAACTCTTCTCATAAATGCCAATAACACAATAATAAATCATTGTGCCAGCATCAGACAAAATGACACTCCTTTGTCCATCAATGGGAAACAGGCAAGAAGGGAGCGAGAGTTAATTGTGCAATTGCTTGGGATGTTTATAGTCGATCCTTTCTGCGTTTACACAACATAAAAGACTTCCCCACTGTCCTTCAATAGTCTGTCCTCCCCCTCCTATCACCTTACATTTACCGTAGACACACCTCAGTTCCCTAATCCAGCCATGCCACCGTTTCCTAAAGAACAGTGCAAAGGGGACATTATGTAAGCTTTAAAGGGACATTTCAACATTTTTGCAATATAATATGTGTTAATGATATTTAGAAGATTTAGAACACTTTTCTGGGGGTCTTTATGTGTAATATATGGTTTTACATATTTTAGATTTTAGCAGTGAGTCCAGTGTCTCGACACTACTTCCTGGACTACATCAAGGATTGTATAAAGAGAACTGGAAGCGAGGACCCCTACGGGGGAGTCCACATTGGTTAATGGAAGAAAACAGACATGCTCAGTGGAGACCAGGACTTGTGCCATACTTAACGAGTATACTGTATATTGAATAGAGAAGGCACTGAAAGTCCCCCTCTCATCCACTTGCATTAAGTTGCTCACCCAGCGCATGAGGCGATTTTACTCGTCTCTGAGGGTAAAAAAAAACAGAGTGCATTCTGGGAAAATGGGCCAAGAACATGAACGCGAGGCATCATGCACTCCCGGCATGCGTGCGTGTGTAGAGAGCTGAAGGTTTCTGGAGGGGGCGGAGCCTATCGCATGTTCATGTTCATGGCCCACTGAGCTCAAAACTGCATTCTCAACTGGCCACTATGTCCATTTCGCCTCCGGATGCCGTCTCTATTCAATATATACTCTAAGGTGCCATAGCATCATTTGGTCTTGTCAAACTTCCTGGTCTCTATCCTGAGGATGTCAGGATAGAGAGCAGATATCAGTGCACTGGTCTCCCTGCTAAAATCTAATCTATTACACGGTATTAAGCCCTGATTACACCTAAAGACCTCCAGGAAAGTCTTCTAAATGTCATTAACATGTATTTTTTGTGAAAGAGGTGAAATGTTCCTTTAGGAATGAAATAAAACCGTTCTACATTTCTATCCATTAATGGTTCAATATCAATTTCAATGTCAGATTGTTGCCAAAATAAGGGCAACGTTTGTCATTTGAATTTCATTTCATGGAAGGTGATGGTCTAGGCAGGCCATTATAACCAGATATGGTAGACTCACAGCTAAACACAAATAACCCTGATGCCATCTGTTTATCCAAAATAATCCATGTGATACTGTAGTTGCTTTACACAAAACAACAGAACTCAGATGAACATTTTCCAGCATGAATCAGCTTCATTGTGAAGGTGATCATTGTCCTTGTGAGTCGTGTCATGTTTCTCCCACCTCCGATCATAGCAAAAATCAAGCCACTCCTCTCCACCTCCAATCTCGAAACGGTCATTCATGCCCTTGTTCATCCTCCTTCATCGGCAGTGTTGGGCAGTAACTAATTTTAGATTACATATTACTGTAATATTATTACTTTTGCTCCAAAAAGTAAAGTAACGAGATTACTCTGCAAAAATGGGTAATAAGTAACGCATTACTTTGTAAGTAACGCCAAGTTACTTTTTTAAAATGAGCTTGTTGTTGCATGCAAAAATAGAACAGATTTACAAGCTATCGACAGGTACTGTAACAACAGAGATGTGCAGTAGATTGTAGATCCAGTCCACACGCTGCATCCTACACTACAAATCGCTTGCTGCTTTATTTTGTATTTTATTTTTAAATACAAGACCTCAACTGTCTTTGAAAACAATTGTGAAAAAGTCAAAGAGACAGATTCTGTTGGCATTGTTTTCAGGTGCAGTTTGTGGGATTGGAGACTATTATTATTCCAATAAATTGGATTCGGTTCTAAAAAGAGCTCACTGAACAGATTATGTTGTACATCACGGCGGTGTTGAGAACCTGGGAAAGTAATAACTTAATATGTAATATATTACTCTTCGATTCCAGTAATAAGTAAAGTAATGATATTACTTTGTCTAAGGGGTAACGAGTAAAGTAAAGAAGTTACCAACGTTACCAGGTTGGTGGAGGGTGTGTAGAGCCCAGGTTCACATTAGGAATTGGCACTGGGTGAAAAAATGGGTTACAAAATCGTGGGATTTTGTAACCGCATTTGGCCCCCCAACGCATTTGGCCCCCCAGGGGGCCAAATGCGGCCCTTTGGCTGATTCTGACCACCAGTGGTCCTTGAGAGAGAGCCAGTTAAATATGGAAAATTGGTTAACCAGATGTAACTCTTTGAGAGCGTAAACATGAAACCAAATGGCCCCTTGCGGGTCCATTTGGTTTCATGTTTACACTCTCAAGAGTTAAAATATTTATCTGAATTAGCCAGAGAATGTAAAAGAATGGTCATTTTTGATCTATGTTTGCCTGTTTTGTTTGTGAATTGAGGACCCCTGGTGTCAAAATGGTTGGTCTTACTCTTACTTTTACCTTGAAAATTAAATTAATACTACAGCTTTTAGTCTTGGCCCTCCGCAATATTTTACGTATCTCATTTGGCCCCTTGGGAAAAAATAATTGCCCACAACCGTGTTAAACTACCCCCCCACCACCAGCACCTCCGATCAGGCACCTCAGATCAACCTCAGATCAACCTCGTCTCAACGACCAATCTGAGACTCAGAGTGGACCGGGCCTTATCCGTCGCAGCCTGTAGGCTATGATACAAAATCCCAAACCAAATTAGATCCTCCCCCTGCGTTGAGCTATTTAAATATAGACCTAAAACATTCTTTATTCTGAAGCATTTGATTGCCTGCGACAATGTCTTTGGTGTTTTATTTCTTATTTTGTTTTTATGTGTGACTGTATAATAAATAAATGTGATTTGCTGGTCACTAATAGAAGTACTGTACAGTCTGGCAACACTACAATAGGATACATACATGTTTGATTACCCTTAGTAGCCTACAAACCTATGATACTTAAGGATGTTTTATCAAATATTCAAGCTTAATGTTAAAATGACACATTACATACCAATAGAGAATAATAATTAGAGAATAAATAGATAGAGAATAATACTAATACCATATATATATATGGCTCTAGTGGTTAAAAAAGAAAGCATGATTATATAAAGCACACATACAGGTATAATAAACAGTGTACTTACTCAAAGTGAGAGCAGTTCAAGAAAGTCCATCTATAGGAATTGTGCGGTTTTATAATATCAACATACCGCTGTCTCTGCTATTCTCTCCCTAAGGCATGCATCTGCGGTGCACCTCCTTGGTGAGATCACTGTAATACAAACAGTAACTCATTTATGTGACTGCATGTACTGCGTATGTAATGTCAGAAATGCTATGACATAACATTAGCAAACAGCACAAAAGAAACACTGTATATAACCAGTGTAATGTCTTCAAAAGGTGGGTGAGTAATGCAAACACTATTGTAAATACGACTACACCCACCAAGCTCAAACCCCAGATTTAGTTATCATAATGTTGCTTGCCTAGTAAAATGACCAGAAAAAGTCATTTAGATAATATTGTTGCGCATCTCCAACAATTGAGATGTTTTTACACTATTGCTTCAGTCACATGCAGTGTAGTGCAGCAACACTAATGACAAATAGTTTATTTTCAGATGGGAATCAGTAGTACAATAAGTCGCTTTGTCACAACATGGTGGTAAAAAGGATAATATACAATAAGAATTTATGCAGTATCATGATGCAAAGCTCATCTGACGTTTTGTGAATGTAAATAGAGCAAAGACATTAAAGGCCACAACTTTAATCTTCACAGTGAATTATTGCAACAGAGAAGCCTGTACTCAGGCCTCTGCTATGGAAGCAATCATTTCTATTTTGCTCCAAACTCTGTTTGATGTCATTAGTGGAAAGGCTTTCCAATTAAAAAAATGCATTATATATCTGTTTAATAAAGCTAGTGAGTAAACAGATTGAAATAGTACTAGAACATTCAAAAGAAATAGCAGATCTACAAGCTGGCACAAATATTCAGCAAAAATAACAGATCTACAGATGTAAGCTTGTGGTCCTGCTATTTTCAACAAAGACATTTGGTGAAGTGGGAAAACTGGTGCTTTCATCTAAACGGAAAACGCTATCAGAGATAGATATGTCAGAACTAGTGTTGATATCCTGTCTATACAAGCTTTACACCAAAAACAAAGACCATCTTCCATTTGGTAATGACTGTCAAAACATATTGACAGGCATTTCTGTAACCTTAAAGGTCAAGCGTCGGTGATGTGAGAAGTAAACATCTTAGCTCCAAAACGGAAGGCCTGCATGGTGCATCCACACGGTGGTGTCCAAGCCAAGGGAACAGCTTCCAGCCAGGGTGCTCACAGTAGAGAGGAGAAGGTCCTGGGAAATACACAGGGTACAACATACAGGTAGATCAGCTGACCATCACACTGCATAGACTTAACCAATATAACCATGCCAGTGATTCATTGTCATCATGTTATAATAAAATGGATAGCTGGTCCGAAATTCAGCTTTAAGCCTCACCCACAGCTGTGAGTGAGGCGTTTTGGCTCAAAGGCTTTCAAAACCAAAAATACACAGGGGGACAGATTTTTTTTTCTAGATTTTTTTTTCTAGGCGTTATGGCTTTGTGTTTTAAATGTTTTGTTTCCGTTTCTTAGATGTTTTAGTGGTGTGCTGATCTTTTTTTTATCAATGAGATTTTTGAAAATGTATTATTAATAAAAAATCCATTATTAATAAAATCCATTACATAACAAGGTCTGTTGTCCAGATTGAGTGTGTGTATGCACACGCGCATGTGCTCACGTCTTGCTAGGGGATACACCGTATCACTAGCCTTGACCTGACTCAACTGATGTATCTTACTTAGCATTTTTATGTAGATTTAATTAGTAGTTTATGTACAGCTTTTTATATAAACATATAGCACTATTTGGTATGCACAGTTTAATTAGCATATTTAGATTTTCCACTGTTACATGCTTAGCTTAAGTATGATTCACATTAAGTACTTTGTGTGATGTATTGACATGTGCTTTGCGTTTGTTCATGCTTAATGTAAGTCGCTCTCGATTAAGAGCGTATGCTAAATGCTTAAAATGTACGTTGTGTCCAGAACATAATGTATTGACATATCCTTCACTATACTGTAGACTTAGCTTACAATATCAGTTTGAAATTTAACTGGAGAATGTGTCATTTGCCACCATATACAGTATATACTGAATTTGTTTTCTGTAGGTTGCAAACTGTATTCCCCTGGGAGCAATATTAAACACAATGTGCTTGCACTGTCTACTGTACGAATCTTACAGGAAGAGGGAACCGGTTAGCTCATCCAGAAATCCACCTGGAAAGATAAGAATAATATATAAGAATGAAAAATACAATAGACACAAATGACAAGAACTTTGGTATCATCACTGGTGTAAAAAAAATGCATTTACCTGGCGAGCAAACTGTGTCACACAATAGAGGGCACAGGTAGCAGTGCTGGCATTCCTGGAACAACAGAGAGAAGTCATTGTTAGTTTGATTATTTTGTGTTGCCTGTAGAATAGATTTCCTAGATCGGGCCTCTACCTCCACAACCTGCGCGATAGGCTACTTACCTGACAGTATTGGCAATGGTTCGAGTCCTCTCCCTCTTCACATGGACATTTGTCACAGTAATGACAGTTCTAATGAACGACATGAAGAGGCACACATTAGGACACAATGTTTACATGTGCTGTGAAATGATCATGTGTAAGGTATTGTCAAGTGAACATTCGAACCAACAGCATTCCATTACTTTGTATGGTAGTGACTAAAAAGTTCCTTTTTATCTGTATCGCAAATCACAATGATGCAGAAGTTTCAAGGGTTTAAAGCAAAAAATACCATGACATTACATTACTTTGTATATACCATATGTTACATTAATGTTATATTAACATTACATACAGGCTTTGCCAGTTATTCGGGGGCCTGTGCAATATCCTCATGGCACACAGATCGCGGATTGCTGTGATTATCAGCTGTGATTATTGCACAGATTATTACTTTCACATCATCTTTGCAACTTCATTACCTTGCAGATGGCGCAGACGCTGCACAGAGAGCCGGAACGGAAGTGTGGAGCATCGATGTGGGCCTCCTCCTCTATCACGTCATGCTCGCTTTCGGGCTCGTCTAAGAGAAGGTAAGGGTTCAATATAGTGGTGTGCATTACTGCAGTGTGCACAAAATTAGCCCGCCCTTTCATGCAACACCCTGTGTAGACAGATACCATGAGATTATATTTCTGGCAGTGTCACTGCATTGGAGAAAACCCTATCTGAACATGAACCACATTTTGAAATTTAGTTTTACTTGTTGTCCAATTCATGCATTGATAGATCTCCATCAGGGCTCTATAAACAGCAAACTACAAACTCAGAAAACCATCAGATTGTTGTAAGCTCTGCTAATGACTGACGAAATGAGACACTAAGGTGTGTGGCTATAGTGGCCTATTTGTTGGATGGCGTGTGGATTCTTGTTTGCTGTTGCGAAGTGGAGATCAATCTGACCTGAACCTTTCTTAAATAAGCAAAACCTGATTGACCTTTGTGCATAAGCATAATCAAATATAACACCATTGTTAATGCCTGGAATCCAGGCAGGGTGTGTCTGTGTGTGTTTTATGACGTTTATGTGCAGCAATCTTGCCAGCAATATAATACGAATACTCCTGTGCTGCTTGACACACAGTATCGCTGGTCATGTCTCGCATCACCGTCACAATGATTCAACACGTTTGAATAGTTTAGATACTGCTTGGCAGCAGCTCCACAGATAGCAATCTATTTAAAGACTCCCCCAAGTGCGACAGCATTCCTGTTGGCCTTTGCGGTCAACCTCACAATAACATGTATCCATTACAGCGAGAGTTGAAGAATACACTTCAAAGACCTGCGTCTGTGGTCGGCCCGAGAGATATCCCATTAAACACAACTTTATTGCTCCAATAAGCTACCTGTCTCCTCCTCCTCCTCTGCGTCTTCCTCGGCGGCTTCCTCCTCGACAACTTCTTCCTCTACAGCCTCCTCTTCCTCGGCCACTTCCTCCTCGGCCGCCTCTTCCTCAGCCTCCTCTTCAACCTCTTCCTCTGCCTCCTCTTCAACCTCTTCCTCGGCCTCCTCTTCAGCCTCTTCCGCTGCCTCCTCCTCAGCCTCCTCTTCAACCTCTTCCTCTGCCTCCTCCTCCTCCTCAGCCTCTTCCTCTGCCTCCTCCTCAGCCTCCTCTAGAGCCTCTTCCTCTGCCTCCTCAACCTCCTCTTCTTCCTCAGCTTCCTCCACCTCGGCGGCCTCCTCCTCCACTTCCTCCTCGGCAGCCTCTTCCTCCTCCTCTGCAACCTCTTCCACCTCCTCCTCTATGGCCTCTTCCTCCTCCTCTGCAACCTCTTCCACCTCCTCTTCTATGGCCTCTTCCTCGACCGCCTCCTCTTCAACGGCCTCCTCTTCCTCCACGGCCTCCTCCTCCACTTCCTCCTCCTCCTCCTCTGCTACATGTTCATGTTCATGTTCCTCCTCCTCCTCGTCTGCCACCGCGTGGTCTCCGTGATGGTGCTCCTCGTCGTCCATCACCAGCTCCTCCACGTGGGCCAGCTCCTCTGCCTCGTCGCGGTGGACGTCATCCTCTCCCTCGACCTCGGCCACGTCCTGGGCACTCGCCATCCCAGAGAGAGACAGGGGAGACAGGAGCACGAGGAGGAGCCCCACCATCCATCCTTTGATAATCGCCATGTTGGAAAGAACTCAAAACAACTTAAACGTGGAGGAAAAAAGCTCTTCTGGACCGTAACTCCACTCAGGAATAAAGGAGTTTCCTCACAGAAATAAAAAGCAAAAGAAATCTAGAGATCTTTAGGTTGTGCACGGCTTCAATGAAACAATCCGTGGCAAAAAGACAACACAAAACAATCTTTGGTCACAGTGGTCCAACGTGGGAAGAGGCTCTTGGCCGCCCGAGCCAGAGAAAGGCTGAGTACAAGAACGCGGACACAGCAGTGAGCTGCTCCTTATGCTGGTTACACAGAGGGCAGTGACAACAAGGCGGCATGTGTGTGCAGCGTATGAGGTTTATGGGGCTGATTGACAGAGGCACATGTCTGGGAAGAATGCCCACAACCCAGCATATAGGAGGGGACACGTGCACGAGAAGAGAGAGAGAGACACACACACACACACACTCTCGCAGAGAACAAGAAAGAGACAGAGAGAGAGAGGAGGGGCAGTAGCCAAGAGTCAAGTAGTTGCAGGCTGCTGAGTTTTTTGATGGATCTCAGGGAGGGAGGGGTGGTGTCAGAATGATGTACAGAGCAACTGGAAATAGAAAGAAACTGAGATGATGGGGCATTGAAAATGCATGCTAGGCACATACATTGACAGCTGACATTCCCCTGAAACCAAAGATTTAAGTTGAGGTATACAGTGACTACGGGATTTGGAACATGCAACCCAGTAGTGGCTGGAGGCAAGGCTTCGCCTCGGCAAGGTTTCAGCGTTGGAATTTGTTTTTTTGCCATTTAAAAATCACATTGAATTGAGCATGGGTTAATGAGGACACATGTCCTCAGTGCAGTGCAGACAAATGTACCGGTATGCACAAAGCAAGCAAAGCACATAATTCACGCACACATGTTCTCGCTTGCACGTGCGTGGCGGTTAGAGAAGCACCACAGTCCAGCTCCATGTATTGAGTCACTGTTTAGATTGACAGGTGGCCCCGCTTGCTATTAAAAGTCTGTCTAACCCTCCATAGCCCTGTTCCACAGTGTGACCTTCAATGCAAGTTAGCTGGCACACTGAAACCTTGCACCACGCTACACCTTTTCCTTGGTCTAGTCACAACCCACTGTGCCTGCACACGTTCGGAACAGTGGGGACTTCACCCTACCTCTGACATTACCTAATTCACAGCACAACTCTTCTTAACCCTGCCAATCATGATTTATACCTTACTTACTATGAGATTGTGTTCCGTGCCAAAAATAGCTTGAATTGTGAGCTTGCTGGTTGACCATTTTCAGAATAGGATTAGGCATTGGTTTCTCATGCACTCTGCTTACTGCTAGTCTATTTATTTCTCATCCCCTAAACATCAGATAATATGTGCATATACTGTAAACAAAAGCTCAGCGGATCAAGGCCACTCACCAGCAGATCTACAATCATCTCGCTGTGCTGCCATCAGCACAAAAGCAATAGCAACACTACAGTATCTCAATGATGGTGGAATGACGAAGGGGCCATTTCCACCTCAACCACCAGGCCGATGAATTTGCACTGTGAACACTGATGCCATGTCAGTCCTCTCTCATGACTTATGTATGAATATTACACCCCAGTGCTGCAGCACTGATATCATTATTTTATATACACTTATGGCAGTGACCGCTAATTGATGTCCCCATTTAGGCCTGACCTAAGGTTTTTGAAAAACTTTTATATATACTTTTTATATATCAGCACAAAAACTAATTGAATATTTGAATACTGTACAGGATCCAAATATGGATTCCCGTCCTTAATGGGTTAAAGCCTGGGTTTTCAATCGCTGAGGGATTACAGGTGGTCCCTGAAACTAGCATTGTCCATCATCTTGTTTAAAAGTACTTCCTTTGTAAAACACAAGTGTTTCATTGCAGAACTAATCAAATATAGTCAAGTTATTAATTCAAATGCCAGATGTAGGCCTATTTGACAGTGCAGAAACAGAATTGCCTTGATGCGTAATGGCGGTCAAAGAGCACCATCAGCTTAATACAGACACATTCACACCTGCCCTATGAGAGTCTGGAGTCCCTACAAAAGCCTTTGAATATGATTCAAGGTTATTATGATGGTAGGCTCACATAATTCTTGTTTCTATGATGCCCAGGTTGCTCTTAATCAGAATGGTACTCCCTGTGTCAAAATCTGTTGAGAACCTCAGTCTTGAGTTCACCCAAAAATATTTTATGTTCCATGGATAACAGGCCTCCTGATTTGTATTGATTCGATGAACTAGGCAATGATTTGAACTATGATCTCTGGTATCTTGCACCACTTGCAAGATAGATCCAGGACTATGATCCATGATCTTAATGTATGACCTTAAGCGTATTTGCCAAGCGGCCTTTTGGCGTCTGACTTTTGTTTCACATTACACTTATTTATTAAACTACAAAACCTTAGGAGCGTGTACTTGTCTGTGACAAGGACTGTTGATTTTACTTAGATAAACATTTTAATTTAAATGTACAACTTTTACCAAGTTAAGGTAAGTGGCTAAGTGCATTTACCGGTAAACTCTGATCTAATTAATCTTATAAAAGAATGTGAATCTGTTTTAATTTCTCTGCATACTGTATATGCTCAACAGGCCGGATTACCCCCAGTCCAAGACAAATATTTACAACTGCATGTTAAAATGCACTTGAGCTTTATTTTAAAAGGATTCCAATCCATACATGTCTCATCACTGACACTAGTATTCATAACCATGTATTTTTTTTTGGTGGCAAACCATACATTTAGCATTAGCAAGTGCATTGTGCAGTAAAAACATGTACAGATACCAGTGAGCACATGGACATGCACAGAACAGAGTGGTCCCATGGAGAAATCTGATGCCAGTGAAACATGACCACATGTTACATGGTTAGGACATGCTGGCCTACAACGTTCTATATAGAGTTCAGCGACTAGATTCTCCAATATGAATCTAATGCCAACATTAGTATTATTGATCCTTACTAAATATGAAGTAATTTAAAATGAAAACCAATTCAATCTGAACGTGAAACAGCAGCAACCAATGTAAACATCAAATACACCTTGTAAAAATACATATTTAAAAAAAAGATACAGTACCAGTGCAATAGTGCAGAAACTGTGAATACATAGTACATTACAAAACACACAACCACAAAGTATATTATTTCCCTTTGCATGTGCTGACCAGTGAACATAAAAATATACATGTATATATACAGTATATATTCAATTATTTACTTGATCGTGAGTAAAACTGTGCCTATTCCCTGCTTTCAGTTGAACATTAGTCCAGTGTTTTTTAAACATTTTTCTTTTTCTACACAAATGAGTAAAATGTTATACATCTACTGTATACTGGACCCAGAAAAGTCCATTTGGTCCCATTTGTACACTCTCAAAAGTTACATATGAGGCTCTGAAAAAAACTGGAAAAATCACAAGGAACACCGAGGGTCCCTGGACCTCATTTTGAGTACCACTGCAGTAGTCGAATGCATACTTAACATTGTTTAGAATCAAGAACTGGCCATCAGTTGGCGTAGCAGCAGACAAAGAGAAAAGAGATTCCTCTTTCCCTTTCATTGAACCTGAAGAAGGGCTGCAAGTATTAACAAAGGAATTGTTGAATGCGGAGCAAGATGAGAATGTCTCTGTGGACAGAAGGACACCGAGTAAGAAACACTTAACCACTGCTATTTTACTTGTAAGTGTTTTGTGTTTGATTCTACATTCTGTACTTACAGGTCATCTAGATGTCCCTAGAGGTTTTATTTCATGGTCCCAGAACTTGAACTAGTGTCTGTAGAGATGCTTCTAAAGGTGGGGGGTGGTAGGCCAGGTCTGGCCAGTGTGCTTTGTGCCAAAGTATCTGTGATCCAGGTGAGAGCTTTCAGGCAATTCTCCACCTAGTGGACCAAAAGCAGAATGAATGAGTGCTGTGTGCTTCCTCATGCAGATGAGCTATTTTCAGTGCTTGCGAGTGCCACTAGTTATGTGTGTTTTGCCCTACTCGCAGTGCGTATTGTGCGTATGCGTAGCGACGGCACGGCCAAGGTGTCATCACAGACAAAAGCCCAATACGAGGCATAGGAACAGGCCCAAATGTATGCTTTGAATAGACGCCTTTAAGTTACCTCGGTCTCCAAAGCTCTCAGCCTGTGGTCGAAGTCTCTGGTTTCAGTCAGCTGTTTCAGCACGCCGTCCACTCTGCCAAAACACACGCAGTTCAGTACAATGCGATAACAGAGCTGTGTAACTGGCGTCTATGGCCTGAGGTCAATTCAGTGATTGACATTAAGTGAAATTGGATGAAGTTGTTAGGGTCTCACTTCGCAGACATCCGCTTGAGCCTCTCAGAGTCGCTGCTTCTCTGAATCTTGCTTTGCTCCGTCAGGAAGTTCTCCTTTTGAATCTTCTCCCATGTAATGAGACGGTTAGCCTCTTTCCCCTCTCCTAAATCCAACACTAATCATTCGGAGGGGGAAAAATGCTGATATTATTTGCATGCACAAACAGAATTTGAGCTGTGTCGTCGTAGACATGAGCTAAACAACTCAATCACAAGTCATTCATTTGATCCAAATCAAATACTGACCAAAGTGGTGGATCTTGATAGAGGGCACCTTGCGTATTTTCCTCTTGATGAAGAGATGAAGGTGGGACAGGATGATGAATGGAGGAGCCAGAGAAGGACGGGAGTGGTATGCCACAATGAGGTTGTAGCGCTGGAACTTCCAGTAGATGTCGCTGTTCTCCTGCACCTTGTTGAAGGTGTAGCTGCATGGTGGAGCCATGGTTTATCAATATGAAAATGGGTGTACAGGTGTACCCATGTTACACCCATTTCACATTGATAAATAAGGGCCTATGTACTGTAGAAATCATAGGGGCCGAAATCTCTAGGGACCTGACAATTCGATTACGATTCAGAGGGCTATGATTCGATTAATTGGTACAATATCAATTTGATTACCGATGCATTGCGATGCCATTACATTATTGATTCCATCCTCACTACCTAACAAACAAACAAAAGTGCTTTCATAATTGTAGTTCTATTGTCTTGTTTTGCAAATAAAATGAATTTGTTAATTAATTAATAGTCATGTTTCATTGATCGGTTTTATTTTCCACCCTAAATCAACATACTCAAAAACAAAGATAGATGTGAATTAATATGTTTCATGGGATGAGGGTGAAACGAAGGAGGCCAGAAGTTGAGAAGACTGAGTGAAACCAAGAAGAGAGATACGGCATTCTCTCTAGAGGACTGTTATGGAGCCACAGACAGAACAAAGAGTGAAGCGGTTCCTGGTTCCTTACCTGAACATGGCGATGAGGAGGTTGATGAGCAGAATGTTGGTGACCAGCAGGTAAACCACCAGCAGAATGACCACTAACCAGTTGCTGTACAAACTCCTGCACGGCTCAGCGCCGCCATCTATCAGTGTCACGTTGTCAGTGCAGGGCATGTCCCACTGCTTTCCCACTATGAAAAAAAAAATGAAAATCCATACTATAAATAAGGAAATGTTTGTCTGAAACCACCGTAACTCCTCAGTGGCTGTACCAATCGCTCTGCTTTTTCACATGGACATTGACTATAATAGTATGAAGAGATTAACCAATTGTTAATTAAACATTAAATTAGTAGTGCATTATATTTTCCCCATCAACTTTACATGGGAAACTCCGACCGCCCCTTAGCATTATCACAGGCCACCATTCTAACCATTACCCCCATTGTCATGTTTCCACTGCTACGCCAGCAACGCAGATAGTGGCCTATACAATTTTGCAAACTGAGCGTGCGTTCTAATGGAACATATTTGTTTCCACTGGTGCTTTTTAATCTTGCGCACCCAAAGAAGGCGCACACATAGTTATTAAGACCCCCTGTCCACTTCCTTGCCAGTGTTCATTATGTCCACAGAAACCATAGGACAGAAAGAGCTGCTTTACTGCAACAAAATAAATCATCACCACATTCCTGTGCACCCTTGCTTTGCCACAACTGTTTTCCCATTTCCCATGATCAAGTATACTCACAATTACATTAAAGCACTCCTTCATCAAAATACTTAGATCCTTGATATGATCTATTAAATCACATTACCCACACTGTACATCATTTGGTGTTCATATATTCACAATGGGTAAGGTCCTAGTAATAATAATCATGAGGAGGACTGGAGAACTGGAAGGTTCAATTTCAAGCACACAGATATGAAACCAAAACAAATACAATTAATAATTAGACAGACAAGACATACCATCTACTTCCTCAACCGGAATCTGTCCAAAGATGTGCAAGTACGGTCTGTAGAATACGCGACGGAAGATGCGATCTGCGCTGGGATCATAGGAATAGAGCAGCGCCTGGTTGGCTATTCCATATGCCATGATCCACACCCCCAAGAAGAAGAGGAAGAAGAAGACATCTTTCACCTGAATGTGAGCAGCAAAGACATACAAGTGACCAACACTACCTCCACAGCAGGATAAAAGTGCATCAATGTCCATCTCGTGTCTTACCATCTTGCCAACAATTATGATTTTTGGTCCCAGTTGTCTGTGGATGGCAAAGATGTGAATGAGGCGGAGTGTGAAGACCATGTAGTCGATACACAGGACACTTCGTCCAGAGTCATAGGACCACTCAAACATCCTGAAACACAAAGCAGAGTAAACATATATTTTAGCTGAAAAAATTATAGCAGAAATGCTAGGCGCGCTCCCATTACGCTCAATAGTAACACAATAATTTATAGAAAATCCTCTGTTGTGAATTTGTGCAAATTAATGATATCCAAAGACAGCTTAAGGTGTCTACTACCCATTAAGGACGGGAATCCATATTTGGATCCTGTACAGTATGTACAGTATTCAAATATTCAATTTGTTTTTATGCTGATATATAAATATTTAAAGTTTTTCAAAAACCTTAGGTCAGGCCTAAATGGGTTAAGGGAAAAAATAAAATGAGTTGATCATGTGTTTCAGGTTTTTTTTTAAATACATTTGACAAAACAGCCTGTATTTTCACATTTCACCGTTTCCGGAGCTCATTCAGAGATAAATGCATTTGAAGTTATGCCATTTATCATTTATAGTTGTAAAGTGTGGGAGGTGTTTTTTGGGTTTTGTAGGGTGATCACCACTTAAAGGACCCCATGAGGTGGTGTGCAGTGATTTGATTTGATTTTATTTAGAGATCCCCATTAGCTGCTGCCAAGGCAGCTAGCTAGTAGTTAATGAGCTTGTTAATAAAACAAAGCCTAAAACGACTTTTGGCATGATAAGCAGACAACAGAATAATCAATCACTCGTGGTAAATCTGTTAAGGAATTCATCATAAAAAATGCTTCTCTGAGGGGCCTGCATGGTTCTCTAAAACACAAATCATGGGCAAAAGAGCAGATTTACAGTATCGAAAAGCATATATTTTTGCTGAAAGATTGTCTATTTTTGCCAAATGTTGTGCCCAGTGTAATTGTCAAAAATGCCCATCTACCAACCTGCAAATAAGACCAATGACGAACAGACTGATGGCAGTGACGTCACACTGGTTCCAGAAATCCTGCGTGTATAGCCTCATCCTCTGGCGCATAGTCATGTTGCCCACGAACAACGTCTGAAAATTCATTTAATCAGAGCACTTTGTGACTTTGTGCATTGGTTATGTGATTATGTTCAATGAGCTTCAACAGTACATTTTAACAGTGAGCAACCACTTTATTGTATCTTTTGTGTCTTTGCTATACACTGTAAATGGCACACGATCCACACATTATTCCACTGTTGGCACAATCTGTAGGCATACATTGTATGAGCAGAGTGTACCAACACGGGAAATCCAATACCAGATAACCTAACCTCCTCCCACCCACCTCTCGGATCTCCTCGCAGACGATGGTGAACACCCAGAAGTACAGCACGTATTCAGTGATGGCCGGGCCTCGAGGGGGAGGCGGCTTAAAGTCCACCAGCAGCACGTAGGCGAATAGGAGCAGGAAGACGAAGTACATCAGAACGTTGCCCAGAAAGGAGGTGACGGGAGCGATCCAGAACTGACGCCATCTTGACACAATAAAGGGATGTTTGCGTGGCGGAGAGCGGGGTATGCCTGTACAGGTGAGAAAGTTTGACTACTATAGGCAGGAGAAAACGTGCACTTGCCAAAGAAAGTGTCAAGAAATGTAATGAAACAGGTTGGGAAGTATATACAGTAGAGTGAGTACAGCATTGGGGATGGGGTTCACACACTAAAGACAACAGCAACTGACTGTAACCGCAGGCTTTACCTTTGATTGGACCAGGTGTTCTGGGATTGGGACTGTGTGTATCCTGTGTTTCGGCATCACTAGTAAAATATAATTACACATTTTGTGTGAGGCAATGAAAATGCAATAACATGACAGAGAAAGACAGAGGCAATAAAAGGTTACACATCCTACTATGTGTTAATCAAGTGAAAACTTGCTCTCTTACACTGGGTAAAATGTTCTCAGTTCATTGATTTACAGAGAGGAGGGTGGTACTAAGGATGGCGTATTAAGTGATGATTACGTGTGCTTCATTTCAGAGAAGGAGAAGATGGTGTTTCCATAGCCTCCATAGCTGCTGTCATTGTCCCGTCCCGATTGGTCTTGGTTAGGTTCTCCAGACTCCTCCTCTCCCTCTGGTTTCCTGTGAGGTTAGAATTCAAACTAAGTTTGAAATGCATCTATAATTTTGAGTAATAAGTAGTATAATACACAAAAGGGCCAACAGGAAAATGCGCATGACTGGGCACCAACCTGAAGGAAATGAGGCTTGAGTAGCAGAGGAATGGGCAGAAAAACGTAAGGAGGAGTTTCCACACTTCTGTGCTCCTCTTCATGTCACCCCACCAAATCTGAGACAGCAGCGACTGGGACAGCAGAGAAGAATGATCCGTTTTTAGCCCCCAATTATGTTAGCTCACTAACATCTAGCCCAAAAAACACTGCTAACGGTTTTTGTTAGGAGCGAGAAATTGATAGTGCTTTGAGGACTTTTCAAACACAGCTGAGCCAGCCGGATGGATGTGAACAAACCTGCACTCCATCGTGGCTGAAGAAGAGGCGTGCGTCAGCAGCCATGCCCATCTGGAGGCATGTTGTGCCGCCCCATACTGGAGACTTTCTGATGAGCAGCTTGAAGGAGCGACTCTCATCGCTCTGGTAACATGAACCGAACACATCTGAGGGCACAAGACAGTGGCCCACAGAGAATAATATTGTAGAGCGCTGGAAAACTAGACATTTTCATGAGTAGACCATTTCCAAAATGTATAGTAACTTCAGTTTGGTTATTACGTATTCATGATATCACAAGGTGATACCAGGTCACCAGATCAGGTCACCAGATCATTTCTTCCATGTTTACAATAAGCTATGCATTCGTGTTTTTTTGTTTGTTTTTTTTTTTCCAAATCTCACCATGTGCCAAGTTCTCAAACTTCTGTGCCAGCTCCTTCATAGAAAGTTTCATCTCCGCCTCGATTTCTACCTTGGACATCTCCCTTAGCATCTTGCAGGCACTCAGAGCACTCAGTACCGGCTCCCCTGCCTGGAATGAACAGGGGGACAGAGGGAGAGAGTACATATGACATAACATAACTTATGTACAAATCTGTCAGCATTCTCTGAGCATTAGGTGTGTACCATCTCCCAGAAGAAGACGGCCATTTCACTGCGGTTCTGAAGGACAGCCCAGATGAAGAGAGAGGCCCAGGGGTAGCGACAGGGCTTGTCCCTGTACAAACAGTCTCCACGCATCAGCTTGCTGGCACGCTGAGAAGGGGAGAACAAAAACTATGAAGATGAAATGGGACAGGCGGAAAAAGCGCAATCCGTAAACATAGAATAAAAATGAGGTTGTACGTAGTAGCCAATATTCTGAACAGTACCCTGAGTGCCCTCCGATGGGAGGTGAAGTGTTCCAGTCCCAGAACAGGGAAGTAGAACGGCTCGCACACTTCGCCCATTAATATCTCCAGAACACGCGACACCTGGACAGACAGGGGAATGGAAAACAATATATAACAGAAATAACAGAAGTCACATTTCGAGAGATGGCAAAATCATTTTGCAACTTTCTTTACTATAGATTGCGACTGAAGGTAAATGAGTCTCGACCGGACAGA
Source organism: Benthosema pterotum (assembly GCA_039105355.1). Taxonomy (NCBI): domain Eukaryota; kingdom Metazoa; phylum Chordata; class Actinopteri; order Myctophiformes; family Myctophidae; genus Benthosema; species Benthosema pterotum. Next base: position 33,684,396 of record CM076981.1, read on the forward strand.
CAGGGAAATAGAAAACACTATATAACTGAGGAAAGACAAACCTATAACAGAGTTTACATTTCGAGACAGCAAAATCATTTTGCGACTGCAGCATATTCCGCGACTGATGTGACTTTGCTCCTCCTGCACATTTCCTCTGTCAAATTTCTTTAGTTGCTTAAAACACATTCCAATGTCAATGGAATTATTATGATTAATGTGTATTGTTGACCAATGAACTACACATTTGTTTTTCCAAATAGATTGCCCTTCCCAACCAGTGTTGGGCAGTAACTAATTTTAGATTTGAAATTCATGGTGTAGTACCAGCCTGGTGCACTAGGGGGCCCCAAAAGTAGCTACACTATGTGAACCTGCTGCTCTCTCCTGATTGGAGGAGAATTGTGGTGACCTGGGGAACTTTTATTAGCTCCTCTGCTAACGTGGGGAGGGGGAAACTCCATATGTGGTTTCCACACCTTATAATAGAGCATTTTAACAGAAAAAATATATTTTTTGGGTGATATCTGACAAAAGTGAAATCACTTCCCCTACCTTTAACAGCTACTGATCAATCAAGGATCATAGCTTGCCTTTCCCAAAGCCCTACTACCTCAAACAGGGTGATTGCGGTCGTTGGTCCACTCCGAGGGCTTCCCGAACTCGACTTTGCAGGCGCGTCTAGCAGGTTACCCACAGAGCCTGGGATTGCCTGTCGCTCCACCAGGCGGCGCTGTAGCAAATAGTAGGCCAGCGTGCCATCGGCCACTGTGCGGTAGAGGGTCTCCAGCCTGCCATAAGTCAGGTAGGCCATGATGTTGAAGCCATTCTCAGTGAAGAGACGCACAAACTGGGGCTTGTTGTTGACCAGGGCGTCCGTCATGGAGTCCTCTAGGTCTTCATCCTGGTGGGTGAAGAGGACAGGGACAGATCATTTAGCAGCAGGAAATGAGATTCAATGGATACCTCATTCAGGTCTATATGCATTTCCTGCGTAATGAACTCTTCTCAAAACCCCACCCTTTGGGGTGGGGTTTAGTCACTGACCAATGCCAATCCAAATAGTTTAGCAACTGTTGATATGCAGGTCAAGCTTTCCTCTGCTAATGCGCCTATTGGACAAGGACAGAGTGTGTGTGTGTGTGTGTGTGTGTGTGTGTGGAAGACCTGCAAGAAGCCATCACAAGAAGAATTTCACTGACTATTTTACTTCAGGGAATACAAGTCAAAGTAACCCCAGAAACTGCAGTGGTAACATGTCACTGCCACTAGGTGGTAGTGTTTACAAGTACTGTATGAACCAGTATAACCAGTAGATTATATACTATTTTTTTGTTATGCATTGGTTCTCACCCTCCAGTGGATGTCACCATTGAAGAGCTCACTCTTGGCGATGTCCACTCTGTTCCAGGTGACCGCAAGTTTTAGCTCTTCAGTGTAAGGGCTGTCATCACAAGATACTCGGCTCTTACTGGCTGAAGACAAACACACACGAAGATTACAGCAAAATCATAATATACAGTACTGTACAGTGTAGGGCAATTTATTTCAACCTCCCAGCACAAAGTGTTATTAATAAACTAAGAGCATATACTATAACATTGTTGTATACCTCGCACCAGGGCTTTGAGTAGGACTGTATCAAAGTCATCTGGCCCCTCCTGCTCTCCATAGTAGACTGTGATCAGGTCTCTGTTCTGATAGATGCTCAGAGCCTGAGGGTCAGAGAGGGTCCCAGGATGAGGAGGGCATTACCCATTTCTGCAATATGTATAAACTGTAAACAGAAACCTCTAAGACTTTGTTATATTAATTATTCTGATGGAAGTCATTGTAATAATACAAATATACTGTGATGGATTTTCTGCTCCGTTTGGTACACTATGGTAAGCAAGTTAAAGAGTTAAGAGTGAAGTTATGCAGCAAATGACAGGCAGATTCAAACCCATGACATACGATAGTGTACAATCCTGCTCACCAATTCGACAGCGTGCAACAGGCAGACAGATACCGTGCTTTTCCCTATGAAGTTAAAGGTAGGGTAAGTGATTTGAAATTCATTGTGTAGTACCAGCCTGGTGCACTAGGGGTGCACAATAGTAGCTACACTATGTGAACCTGCTGCTCGATCCTGATTGGAGGAGAATTCACCCTCCACCTGGGGAACTTTTATTAGCTCCTCTGCTAACGTGGGGGAGGGGGAAACTCCATATATGGTCTGCACACCTTATAATAGAGCATTGACAAAAGTGAAAGAGAGTGAGTTAGAAAGAGTTAATGCTGGACAGTTATGCAAACTGTATTCTAAGGTGGCTCTTTTGATACATACCGCTTGCACTTTACAGCCTATGGGCTCCATTTTCGTCACGCGCTAAACCCCTTATCCCTAATTTCTTTGACTTTTTTCGTATTTTGAAAAACCTTTTAGTTTTTCAACGTGTAATGGTCCAACGTGCCAATCTGTTGCGTTGTGAGCCTGTAGATTGGCAATTTTTATTATTGACAATTTTTTTTTTTAATCATTCGAAAGAGCCAAGAAGTTAAGGGACGAAAATCTAGGCCTATGTGTGTTGGACATATCTGCATCATACGAAAGCGACTTGGTCCATGACCAAGGTGGTCACGGATGTGCATGTATGACTGCGGTGATGGGAAACCGACAGATTACAAAGCTAAGTTGCAAAGAAAAAAAAAAAAAGCAATAATAGACCATGTTGATTTAGATTTTCAGTGCAAGGCTTACATTAATCAGAAGGAAAGTGATATTCATATTGCAGCATGCTGAATTGTGCAACGGATCTGCACAGCACAAAGCCGTCCACCAAACTGGTCTACACAGGATTATCAAAATATTATTTCCAGAATTTGTTGCAAAGTAAGATTAAGGAAAATCTAATTGTCTGCTGCTTGTGAATAAAATCCAAGATTTTGATTGCTTATTTCATATTTGTCAATTCTCTGAAGTGGGAAGGGCTTTTGGAGAAGTACCAACAAGATGGACACCATGGCAGCCACAGAGGTGAGTAAATTATCCAATCTTAATTCTTTGTACGCCGTTCTCGAGCTGCTCGTGGATTTCCCGTTAGATTACGCCCGCCGGTCACGCGGACGGCGCGTATCACGACGAAATGTAGATTTCATTCTTTAATCCAACTATTAGTCCGAGCGCATCGTCTGATAATGATCCCGTTGCTGACTTTCATTTGGGACAGAATTGGCGACAACTTTTTTTTTGTCCCATTCACATCCATTCAATCCAATGCATTCAAACGGCTCTCCTCCGGTTTGCCCCCTGAATGTCGTGAGCGCATGGGTAAATCAGCTAGGGCTACACTGCTCTTCCTGACTTGTGACCAAGGAAGTTCTTTTAAGAAGGAAGGGAAGCCAAGTCTGCCGCGGCTGCGCCATGACACCTCGGGTGGCAAAACGCTAGGACAAATACATGGCAGTGGATGGCAGGATGCCGCATTTCTTGCAAACAAACATGATTTATGAACGACTGCGACCAATGTCATAATCGGTTCAGGAATATAAAAGAAAACAGGTCACAGATTGTTGTCTGAGTGGGTGTTTTTCGAATTGCAAACTATTTCACTTTATTAAGCTATCTAAACAGCACAAAATGAGTCTGCCTGGGCTGCCTAGCCTCTCATCGCGAGAACTGCCCCTCTTTGCAATAGCACCCAGCTGCAGTCTCGCAGACAGTGACGTCACGTTCAGAACGATCGACGCCTACTTTCTGTTCTTTGGATAGCTATATAACATTACACAGTGTACACATCGAAAAGCAACACAGCAGACCACAATGTCTTATGTGTATTCTGTTATTTTCCAGAAGTGCTTAACTTACAATGGTATCAGTCGTTCAGAAATAATATTTGATTACAAAAAAAATCAGTGTGCTGCCATCCACTGCCATGTATTTGCCCTGGCTTCCGGTAGGAGTTTTGCCACCCGAGGTGTCATGGCGCAGCCGCGGCAGACTTAGCTTCCCTTCCTTCTTAAAAGAACTTCCTTGCTTGTGACCCGGATATTTTTGCTCAGATTGTCAGAAGAGAGGTCAGCCAAGACAACAGAAACAGCATGACAGAAACAGCACATCCTGTTTAGGAGATCTGAGCTTCAAAATAAGGGTTTTTTACCGATCTCACTGGTTTGAGCCGTGGCAATGGGGAGAAAACAAAGAAGATACGATTGCGGTAAATGAGTAGCGCTCTCTCCTTCATTCTTCACCTCATCCACATATTCAGGTTCAAATAAATAACCATCCACCTGGCCTGTTCAGAAACCATCCTCATCACTAAAGGACAATATTAGAACTAAGTATGTCGTCGGTGTTGTAGTAACTATTGTCTTTCACTGTCAGTGTCACTCAGCCATTTCACTCCTCCTTTGGCTTCTGAGTTGCATGCCGTGGAGAGATGTAATGACATCAGACATTCACTCAGATATGATGGTAGAGAAATCAAAAATAACGCTGGGAGTAAGTCCTGGATGTTATAAATAAAATATGGATAGATATTCTGAATCATAAAACATGGGTCTTCTTGAACATACGACAATGAAAATGCTCTAAAATTCAATTTCAATTCAAATTCAAAATTTGCTTGTCCCAAAACCTCCTCCCTGTTCTAAATAGAAGCTGGAGATATTGCAATTATTGTGATTCAACATTAGCAATGTTGAAGATGGATGTCTTCTCCTCCTTCTCCTAATTCTCTGCTGCTTTTTAGTAACATACAAGATTCTGAGTGTGGGCTCGCATGCAGATCTACAAAAGGTCATGTTGCAATGTGTTGTGAGCTTGTAGGTTAAATGTGAGCTTGTATAATTGGATAGAAAAAAGGGGTCTCCTTGGGGGACCCTAGTCAACAAACTACATACAGTTTACACTAAGTATCAGTGTTGACCACTACCTCAACACAGAAAGGAGGAAGAGCAGAGCGCACAGGCACATCCACATCCACAGACCTATTCATGTTCAGAAAAGCCCAATGACTTAAGGGTGTGTTGAAAGCCACATTGCATTGTGGTAATTTACACCACCTACTGCACTTACCTGTTCAACAAGTTTATCCGTGTCTGCCACAGAAGGGAAGTGCTTCCGGACCCTTTCCGCCACCCTCTCCCTCAGATCGCTATAACCTGCCTCACCGTCTCCCTCATTAGAGGACTGGACAGGAGGGGCAGACGATAGGTTCTCTAAAATGCCACACAGGAGGTCAGCCACACCTCCTGAACCTGCCAGCACCAGCCAGGGCGTTGATTTCTTCAGAGACAGATCCACCCGCTATTGAAGATATTAGGGAGAAGGGAAAAGGGAAGAAAGAGAAAGGGGAGAGACAGACATGCATTTTTTCTCTACTGTATAGTACCTTTAATGCCTGGGTCTTATTTCTTTACATATCCCTCCAATTTATAAACATTCTGATGCCTGGAATGGATACAAAAGCACTGGTCAGTTTTATATACAGTAGATGCCAAAAGTAGACACAAGCTAGTAAAAATGTAAGAATCAGTCAGAGTTCCACCCTGAGATGTCTTTTCTGTTGTGAGCAATGAGCAGTCATCCAAAATATGTCTACAGGCAATCAGCCTGGAGATGGTAGCATATTATAATTGTGTTTGGATTTCCATAAAACGTAGTAATGTCCCAGAGAACTGAGAATTCCATTTCTAGCCAAAAAATATCAAATGACAAGGTCAACATTACATAGTCCTGTCCGTTGGTGTGGTCAGGTTTTACACCACTCACGTGCATTTGTTTTTTATTGTACGTTTCCATAAGACTAGTGTGATAAGATTGTTAGCCTGAGACTCGAATAATAATGAAAATTCAGCTCCAACAAAATTCCATGAATGTGCCTGACTGATAAAAGCCCTGTTACGTCATCATAATTATACTGGATGAATGATTATTGCATTCAAAAGCAGTGACTGTACCTCAAGCGTGGTCGCCTCTCCTGATATGAGCATGCAGAGAACAGGAATGTCAATGCTCCCACTGCCTGCAAGAAGAAAAAAAATACAACATAAAACTGAAATTGGAATAGTTTATTTATACTGTAGATACTAGAACAGTGTCCGTTGCACTCTAGATTAATCGTAATGATTGGAAATTCTTGGCACACCCAGTTATGCATTTCATGCAGAATTATGTATGTGTATTCTTTTCTGGCCATACAGTATATGGAGTTCTGTGATGACATGAGTATATGCCAGAGGTTGGCAGCTTTTCTGATCAAATGTGAACAGGCCCGCTCTGTATGGAAATCTATGGGTGATCAGGTTAGTGTGATCAATTGGCTAATTTGGGGTGGCTTTTGTGCTGATTCTGGACAAACAGCTATCCCAGGGGTCGGCAACCCAAGATGTTGAAAGAGCCATTTTCCTCCCAAAATTAAATTCAAATCTGTCTGGAGCTGCCTTTCATTATTTTTTTTCCTGAGAGTGTGCAAATGGAACCAAATGGACCCGCCACCTTTCTTCAGAAATGGAGTTTCTAAAAAAAAATAAAGGAGTTTTACAGAACTCCATTTCTAGTCCACACAACATCTCTAAGGTATATTAATGACATAGTAAACTGTTGAGAATGGGTGGTTCAGATTGAAAGCTCCACCTCTGATAACTGCTGGGTTTTTTGACATGGCCAACAAGTGTTACTTTAACTGGCAACTGTCAGACAGCGCAACGCGTTTTGGGTGACTGAAATGTTTATATTATTTTGGTGCGGATCACCCCAGTGTGTGTGTATGTAATAATGCTACAGCCACTGAGCCACTAGGGCTGTATTCTGGAGCCGCATGTGGCTCCTGAGCCGCAGGTTGCTGACCCCTGAGCTATCCGAACCAACAGACTGGGCAATGCACTCTGTGGTGGTGTGGAACTTGTGTGTCAAATTTTAGATGGCGGGGCAAACAGTGTTTGACTGACACGGTATACAGTATGGAAGCATAAAAGACAGAGACTTGGTGCAGATAGATAGCATACTGAGGTACTGTAGCAAACACCTCTTATGTGAATTATTATACGTCTACATATTGTTTCATGTTTTCATTTGTACATTGTAACCCTTTAATCTGTTGTATAGAGAGCACACTAAGGGCTCCATTTTCGTTACATGCTAAACCCCTTATCCCAAACCACTTATCCCTTTTTTACTATTTTTAAAAACTTTTGGGAATAGTTCAATGTGCCAATCTATTGACACGTTGTGAGCATAGACGTTGTGAGCATATACTGTAGACTGCTCATTTGAACCATTGAAAAATGTTTTTTTTTAATTGTTTAAAAAGGTTAAGGCATAAGGGGTTTAGCGGTGATGAAAATCTAGGCCTAAATGTTCAATATGTGAAGAAATGACATTTGACTGGAGCTGTGAAGACCGCTCTCTACTTGATTCTACATGTTAAATAGCTCAGCCTGAAATTCAAGCAGCAGCATGCAATGGCCGGTGTCCAATCAGATGCCTGATCTTAATCCCTTCAATACCAACCTACCAAAGTGCAATACCCCCTAGGTGGGCGAAAGGAATGTTGTTTGGGTCTTTATGACTCATTTAAATTCGAATAAAGCAATTTCTGTCATTCAGCTTACAGCCGCTACAGTTGCCCCACAACCACTACTTGAAAACTGCACTCATTTCGGAAGAAAGGAAGGGAAGTTCACACACTGTAGCTCCCAGTAGAGAATTTACAGTATATTGAGAGTTTCAAATAACATTGGACCACTGTGGGCCTTTATGTAGCCATGCTAATATCAATGGCACTGTGTGATCTGCCTAGGGAATTATGCATTGTAAAGGCAGTCTAGTAGTGATGCGCGGGCCGGCCCGAACCCGGTGGGTCCCACGGACCCCCGCGGGGGGCGGGCGGACGGGTTCATGATTTTTAAGTAATTATCACCCCGCGGGCGGGGCGGGCTGACCCCGCTGCACATGCAAAAAATAAAACAAAGAAATCACATGCTCTCGTTTTGTTTTTATTACCCTCTCAGTGGTGGTCCTCAGACCACCTGTTAAAAACCCCTGAAATAGACGAAAATATGAGCCTAAATTGACAGGTAATTTGATGACGGGCAGTTGTTTTTACTACCAGAACTTGCATTGAGAAGACGGAGAATGTTCATGGAGTGGGACACACCAGACCTAGTACAGCATTAGGCCTACCTACAGCCTCACTTCACCGTGGAACAGTGCCATCCTCACCGCTTTACATTCCCGCTCCTCTCCCTGCTTGCTAGATGCATGTTGTGCATTCCAGCATCTAGTGAGCGTGCATTCAGCTCAGCTGGTTTGAACTTGAAGCACGTAGAAATAGATTAAATCCTGGAGCCCTTGATTCCATTCTTTTTCTGCGCAGCCGGCCGTCGCAAAGGAGACTGGCTTGGACGCACAGCTAATAGAGTATTAAGCCGTATGGTTTCGTATGCGAGTTCTCGGCTGTTACGCACGACACGAGGGACCCTTCACATGCTGTGGCAATGCGTGTCGATCTGGTTGTTTTGATTAAAGAGATGGCAAGACGTCTATCATTGCTGTATGCTCTACTTTAAATGTAGCCTATGGTTCATTGTTAATAAATCAATGCGAAATAATCGCTTCATAAATGTTTAAATGACCCATTACTGTATAAGCGACAGGTCTTAATTGTTGATACAGAGTTTAATTTGTTTTGTGTTATATAGGCTATTCTGTTTTATCATTTTCGATCACCGACAGCCGCCTTTTATTTATTTTCCATGCGTCTTAGAAAGACATAACTATTTAGAGCCAAGACTGTCGATTTTGCTGTCATTACAGAACCATTCTGAACAACATGCTTGTTTATTCAGCCCATGACAATATCATTTATAAAGCTGCTATAGTATTTTAAAGCTTGGGGTACTCACAAGAACATGCGCTAATCATTATATCATTTTTTTTAAATTGCGGGCTGCGGGCTGGGGCGGGCCGTTGATTAAAATTTTGTGGGGCGGGCTGCTGCGGACGGGTTGGCAGAATTGGCGCCGCGGACTGGGGCGGGTTGTGAAAAAAAGCCGGCCCGCGCATCACTACAGTCTAGGTTTTCATCAGTTCTGCTGTGACCTGTTGGCACACTGTGACCCACAGTGTGCCAGTTGCCCTTCCTGTCCTTTCTTCTGATGTAGGTATTGTTGTTCGGCACCTGAAAAGCATTTGTTGGGATGTGTGTTCTTCTTTGTGTGGCTTTATGTGTACAGTCTACCGCCCAAGACCCCTTCTTTTAAGGTACTCTTATCCAGTTTTTGACCTGCTCACGGCAAACAATACCCATGATTATTTTAATCCACTCATAGACAAACTCCTTTACATCCACCACCATCTCTTACCCCAGATTCCTGTGCGTTGGTGTGAGATGTAGTCCTCTAGCTTAGCCCTGAAGCTTGTCTCTCCTCCTCTGCGACCTACACTCCCATCGTCAACCAGCAGGAAAGCCTGGTAGTTGTTGTCAAGGCTACAGTTGTTCCCGGTCTTGTTCTGGATGTAGTACTTAGCAGGGAAGCTGCCCTGAAGAATAAAATAAAATAATAATGATTAGGGTTGTCCCGATCGGACCAGGTGATCAGGCAGTGGCCTTGAATTGGGTCAAAAGTGAGAACCAATCTCACGTGCGTGAGTGAGCATATGACTTTGTGAGTACATGCTTTCAGTTTAATGTCAATATAGGAAAACAACTTGTAAAGTATGCACGGCTGCGCATATTATACCTGAGGGTTGACCAAATGTTGTCGGTTGTGCACGAGCCCCCAGGGAGCAATACCCAACGCAACAACGTTGTTGGGGACAGAAGAGGCTGCGGTGGCGTGGTCCCTCACCGCCTCTCCTACGCATCGCCCGACACCTTCGCGCAAGCCTGACGTCAATATCCAGGCTCCTGGGTGGAAATATGGGAGTAAGATGAGTCGCTTTTAGTGGTATGTTGGTGATAGAAAGGGAGAGTGACAAATTTGGCCATTAGACAGGTCTAGATATTTACAGTTCAAAGCTGTAATTTTATATAAAGTTTTAAGAATGGGCTTGGGAGCTGTCAAATGCCACTACTGTGTTTTCAGTATCAATCATTCATCAAAGTGCTGATCAAAGTGCTAATCAAGAGCCAATATATCTCTGTCTTATCTATCTCAATATATCTCTGTCTTATCTATCTCTAACATTTTAACAGCTACTCGGCTTTAGTGTGCAGCCCAGACAGTGTGTGCTGTGTTCAAATGTGTCTTAATAATAAAAAGGGAAAATTAATTTGAAGGGGTCCTACATAGGACAGGACGGGGGGCGTCTATCTAAATATTGAATCAAGCAACTTAAAAAAAAAAACCTGCACACAAAAGTCAGAGTAGACGCTGAAATGACCCCAAAGTGTTTTAAAGTGAAATAGCCCTGGCTTAAATCATATTTGTATAGGTCAACACACATACACGCACACACGCGTCTATATACAGTACAAGGTATCTAATCTCAAGAGGAGGGAAGTGAAAGAGTATACAGTTCTCACAGCACTGTACATCCTGTATACCCTGCACAACATCCACAAAAACTCTCTCGTATTGCAGTTGTGATGATGGCATAGGGAGGGGTCTGTGTGAGTGCGTCTATGTGCGTGTGTGACAGCAGGACAAGAGAAAGGACAATTACTGAGATGGTGTGATTGTTGAGAAGAATGGAGGTTATTATCAGTGTGCGCTACCTGGCCTTGGAGGAAATGTGTCATTGTGGTCACTGGGAACATGCCCCAAGGAGTCGTGCACCAAAGCCACTACCTTTTCTTGCAGCTGAAATGCTTTCCATTTCATCATGACTGATGATGATTTAATAATTTCTGTCAAGGCTTTTATTATTCAGTATCCTTGGAAGGGTTGGGCAGTTTAGTTTCAGTCTGATTTGACAGTTTTTGGCAAGGATTTTGATTATTCCAATAAATTCAAGTTGGGCATTTCAGTTTCATTTTTTGATTTGACAGTTTTTGGCAAGGATATTCTTTATTCCAAGAAACTAAGAAGTTGGGCATTTTAGTTTCAGTTTGATTTAGAAGTTCATGAGAAGGATTTCATTTCCCAAGAAAAAGATAATTAATATCCTTGGAAGGATTGGGCATTTTTTGCATTTAGCAGTGTGTAGGTATCATCATTAGTGATGCAGGTTAAAGAAAGTACTGTCTGGCCCCAACAATGCACCCCTCTCTGCTTGTGTGTGTGTGTGTGTGTGTGTGTGTGTGTGTGTGTGTAAATTGAATAATGGCTAATAAAATGTAATCGCTGCATAAAAATATCACCCATACCTGTGCTTTGTGAGGCTTTGACCAGCCCCTGCCGGAGTACCTCCCGAACCCAGGTCTTGACCTTTGTATTACCTTCTCCACCCACAACGGACACCACCAGGTTGGGTGGGGGCAAACCCCAATGGACTGTCATCAGGGTGTAGGCCATAGAGGGATCAGTGTTCCATGACATGCGCAGGTACTAGGCAAGCACATTAAATAGGATTATGACAGTGATGGAAAAATGGACACATCCTAAATACTGACAGGCTAAGGTCTAGGCAGGTTTATAGGCTGTTTGCTGCATTAGAAAATTGTTTAAAAAAAATAATGCAAGCAGGGCCAACTGCTAGTCAGCGTAAATTATCATAAAATGCTGTGACCTTTCTAAAAGGCTACCATAAAAGACCATTTTGAGGAATAAAATATAGGAATAATTGTGTACTGAACGGCTTGCAGGTGTGTGTGTTGGTTCTCATTCTACTAACTGGCTCTAAAAGACATTGGCCTTAAGGTATAACCAACAATCTTCGCAATAAGTTGAAATTGATGTGAACGACAGTAAACATTTATCAGTCACATTTGACAGTCAGTCACCCACATAGCTGTGCCTCTTGCTGGTGCCCGCAAAATGCAACTCTCCGAAGGCATCGGTGGGATATTCAGAGGAGTGCTGAGCACTGTCCCAGTGGTTGACGATGGCTGTGCTGAAGTAGTCTCCCAGAGCCACTGATTCATGGGCATCCCTCCGACCACCACACTGGCATAGAGCACCTCTACTGTTTTAGACAAAAGGGAAAACAATGTCAAAACAGGATGTCAGGATGTGATTTATCCGCTCTAGAAACAAGTTTTTTGGCCCTTTTTGCCATTTTCAGGTAGTCTATTGTTTACCTGGAAGTATCTTCCACAAAGGTGGTGCACACCCTTTTCTTGATGAGTTTGGGTATCCAACTCTGAGAACAGTTTTCACAGGTTATAAGGGTTAATTACAGCATACAGCAGGTTATATGCATACGGAAAGTTATGACATTTTATATGTATAATAATATAAACACGAAACATGTAGTGGAGAAAGGTAAAATGAGCCAGTGGGTAAGTTGCCTTTAAATCTATCCATCATGTACACTTGGCTGTGACATTGAAAAGCACATGGAAATAGAAAACATTCTTTTACTTTTGTCCTATGTCCAGCTTTTGGTGTTTGTAACTCAAATTTTATTCTAACACAAAACCTCACTATTCTAACACCAAATGCCATTGACAATGAATGGACTACTTACGAAGATCGTCATTGAAGACGCTAATCTGTCATTGAGGACGCAAAATCTGATTTGCCGCATTAGATGATGTATGATGATGCACAATGGTGAGAGTTCCAGTCCCTTCATACAAGAGTGTTTCTTTTTACAGTATTTCTTCTTTTTCGGCAGTTCATAGTAGGAATTTTCTACACTTTGCAGATCAATGTAAGATTTAGCAGTCATTCTACTTGGCCAGGTAGTCCAAGTAGAATGACTGCTAATCTGCTAGATCAAAGCAAATTTAGCAAGGCCTAGAAATGTATACCCCTTTTGGGACCCAGGAATACCTTTTCTGCATTTTGGGAGAGGTAACAAGGGCCCTTTGAATATCACTCCCCCTGGTACACACCCATACTACAATTGCAGTGCAAGCATTTTTGAAAAATCTCACCAATACATCTGTGACAGAACGTATGGTCAAGCATGCTCTTGAAAGTAAGTACGCCTTGAGTCATGAGGCTCATAGAAATAGTCCAAGTATTATTCTAAACAAAAACGTTAGCTGTAAGGGAAAATTAAGTCAATCATGCGATGATATTGTATTTTTTGGCTTAGCTGTTAGAAATTAATTTTCTATTTTATTTTTCTTTGTGCATTTGCAGTTGTATTAGCAATAAAAAGGCTCTGAATGTATTGGGTTTTATGTTAAAAGGATAAATAAAACGTTTGAAGAATGTGTGTCAACTTACCCCTATAAATAATCAGGAATTTCAGCAATGTGACCACTTTTTTATTATTACCGGCATTTTGATGGCCCTACTTTGTCATAAATACTCATCATTTCAGTTGATAGAGAAAACATGAAATAAAAGGCATACGTTTAGATTTGACTGCCATGTTGCCTTGCTTCAGCTTCCTGGACAATTAGTGAAAATTGGTACAACCCACCCAGGCTTGTTGTACAGGTCTAAAGTGGAATTCCACCAACTTTAAACATTTTACTAGGCTATTACTATGTATAGGCTAAGGGATGTAATAAAAACGTTCTATTGTGTGTTTCTATAGAAATGGAGATATGTCAAATATCATAAATATATTTTCTTAAATTAATAACTTGTAGCTTACACTTGTTTACAATGGCAGCAACCTTGTTCATTTCATCAAACATGTAAAAACATTCACTTCTGCAGTACGAACCAGCAAATCAGAGTGGACGTAAAGGGGAAAAGAAAAATACACAAGGAGGGGAAAAGGGGGTGTGATTGATTTTTTTCTCCTCCTTTTCAGATCACCGTTTCTAGGAAACAGAATGGGAGGACTGTTTTATTATTTCCACACAATATTGGTAAAATGTTGAAAACGGGTGGAATTCCCCTTTAAAAGATGCATGTTAAAGGAAAAACTCATTTTCCATACATTTGGAGCATGACTCCATTCATGATGTATGCAGCCACAGGCCTGGTTTTACAACATTTGTTTTGTTTACCTAACTTATGTTTACTTTGGCGCAATGGTCGCTGAGAGCTGCGTGAGGAAGTTATTATTGGGCAACTCACACTAGTTGTATAAAGTGGGTAAAGAGTCATTACTTGCGTGAAATTCACTTTTATACCTACATAATCACTAGCCCGCACATTCCTGCCTGCCATACGAAGTACATTTATAACTTTTCACAGACAATATACCCTCGAACTTCGTTGGAAAAACAGTATTGTTAACCGTATCTGCCCACCTGGTCCTTGTCAGTTTTAGATATTTTGGCACCGGTGGCAGCGGCGTCTCCTTCTGCTTCTTTGTCGCTCATGTTCTTTCTGTGGCGCCGCGATGCTGTGTGTTGGTTGTTTCAAACCAAACGAACTTTTAATATCACCTTATCTATTGCATTTCCTGCTAGATGTCAACGATGGAGTGTGTGTGGCTCCACAAACTAGTAAAATGACATTCCCTCCTGCCGTTTTTTAACGCCACCTGAGACACGGAAACGAAGGTAAGGGGAGCAAGAAGCCAGCAGCGATCCAGCTCCGCATTGGGCTGCATGGGTGTGGTAGCGGTTCAGCTGAGAACGTGGTGAAGAGGTGAAGAAAAGAAACTTCAAACAATCCAGAGGCAGAGACACGAACTTGGGGAAATGGGAGGGACCATCCACAGCCTGCCCTGCTCTGAACTGTAGTCTGCTCTCTGCTGTGCGATGCTAATTTATTGGCATCGATGTCATGACTCATGACTGTGACCGCACACACAGGCCCAAAATAACAGATGGAGCTAATTGAATTGACCAGGCAAGTTAGTTGTTATGGTAGGGCAGGGATTTAAAAAACAAATACACAGCGGGCCAAAATAGAGTACAAGTCGAGGGTAACTGAGGGTTTAACACACAGGCAGCAATTTACAAGGACATCAAAGGAAAGCAGCAAAACACATTTGTTTTTTTAACCTGAAAATGCATTATTAAAGCTATGTTTCCTGTTCTATGACTGATCTGATCTCATAGTGAAATTGGAAAGTAAATCAATTAGTAGCATTATGAACAATAAACGGATATGGATGTGCTGCTGGGGATAAGGTTGGTGGCTCTTACAGGTGTGCTCTTTGGTGAATCAGGTGAGATCATCAGACAAAATGTTTCTTTGGGTTATGTAGCCTACTGCTGAATTCCCAAAGGTATTGTATGAATTGCAAAAGAAAAAAAGGGCACTCTGACTGAAAAACTACTGTATAGCATTTTATTCATGTGCAAGGCAACTGAATTTTCATTTGCTGAATTTTCAGTTACTAGCTTGAACTCCCTCACTTTAGGCAGCACTGAGTCTGACTTAAAGAACAACAAAAGCAACAACAAAGTTACAAACACATCATTAATAAACGTATTAATAAAGTTAAATATTTAATTTCACAATGCATTTTATAGCGTTTATAATTTATATGTGCGCAAAAAAATATATACTGTACATATGAATAGGAATTTCAGTCGGAAATATCAGTCAAATAATTCCTCTTGCGTGGAGCAGTACCAGTCTGTCCACAGCAAAAGGACTGAGGGTCCATGTGCCGAAGTGTTCCTTTGAAGATGTCTAGTAGTCCTTTTCTTTTGATCACTATCGACCAAAGCCCTGTGGACTTTTAGCGTCTTTTGAGTGCTCTTTATCACTGGTTTTGCCGATCTGGAATAATGTGTTGGCCAAGTTGTGAACCCCACAGGTACCAAGTTGGCATCCACGCGTGGGCGAGCGCCTCAGACGTGGCACTGGTACCACAGCGATGCTGTTTGAGACAAACACACAAGAAACAAGAAAGTTCATTCATACATTTCCAACAGCTAGGCCATAGGACTTGCATAAATAGTTGTCTATGTGATGATAAAACCACAACAATATTAAGATTGACATCACACTCAGGCCTACCTGCTTCTCAGAGCATCCATGTCTTGATGTTTTTCTTCTGAATGAAATGGGATGATCCTGAGTTGTGGAATACGACTGTCTTCTGTTGCTCTTGACCTTGAGACCTCTAATGCCTCGGCACCGCTTTGTGAAGGAAGGATCTCTGACTGTGTCCTGTAGGTTCAAAAAGAATGAGACGTTGGTGATATACTTGTAGGTGTGTGTGTGTGTGTGTGTGTGTGTGTGTGTGTGTGTGTGTGTGTGTGTGTGGATCTGTGCACTCAAACAAGGGAAAAACAAGGCAAACAAGGCAAGTGCCAACATGTTTGTTTTAATTCAACTGGTCTTCAACAGGGCGATGAATACCGAGCGGGAGTTGACGTTGAAAATGTTGGCATTAGAATGTTGGCCGAGAACTCTGTTTTGCGGAGTATCTATTTGACCCAGACTTGTGGGTACTAGGAAGTACGTGACAGGGTGAATGGTATGATGATTGTGTTGTAGTAGATCAGTTAGATTAACTTACCCGTGTGAATCTCTGAGTGGAGAGGCGCTGGTCAGAGGCACAATCACTAGTAGCAGTATGGCTATCTCCATACTGTGTTGGCCTATAGTATAGAAAGAAATATTATATTTATATATGTATATATATGAGTGTGTGTGTATACACACACACACACACACACACACACACACACACACACACACACACACACACACACACACACACACACACACACACAAAATAATGAGTATATATATATATATATATATATATATATATATATATATATATATATATATATATATATATATATATATATATATATATATATATATATATATATATATACTGTATATATACTCATTCACAATATTCCATATATATAGTCAAGAGGATACATAATATAGACAACCATTTGCAACAAATAACAATAACATAAATTAATGAATTAATTAAAATGACAAACATGTGCAGAAGCTTACCAATAAGAAAATACAAAATCCCACAGTGCGTCTCTGAATGAAGTTAAGGTCCTGCTGATGGTTTGATCTCTGAGTCTCAGAATCCCTTGCTGCTCCTTTATAAAGGATCAGAGAGAAGGTTGTGGGTGTGACTAGGAATTAGTCACTACAACTCTTATCCACTCCCGTTCTTGTCATTGATCACTAGCCATGGCACTTTTATTGCCTATTTACAGGAGCACTAGTGCTGGAACATAAACAACTATGTATAGTCTCAAACAACACATTGTAATTCAGCTTGAAATGAACCCTGACCTCCCGTGTTTACGTTGATTAATCCTATGTTTGGTTCACCTTTTGCACTTATACCCCCACACCCCCCCCCCCCCGTCTCCCCCCCCCCGCATCTCCTCCAGAACTCTATACTTGCTGCTGAGCAATTGTTCCAGAAACAAATCTCTCATTTCCATCACCTGCAGGAAGCCCCTGCGGCCCAAAATAAGCGCCAATAAGCTCAGAGCTTTTTTTTCTTCAGCTTCCCATTTTTTCCTGTCCCTTTATCCCATGAGTCACTGTGTTTATTCCTGAAATGACCTTCAACAACATAGACGCACATTCTCTCTTGTGTGCACTCATGCACACATGCAGACAGGCACACGCGCGCGCGCACACACAGACACACAGACACACAGACACAGACACAGACACACACACACACACACACACACACACACACACACACACACACACACACACACACACACACACACACACACACACACACACACACAGACATTGAGAGACTCTTTGATCACTCTCCTTCCAATTTTCCAGCAGAATACATCATGTGTCTCGGATACAACAATGTTTTAGAAGATAACAGTCAGGTGCCATGCTCTAAAGCCTGATGTGTGGTCATATAGTAGCCTCTTTCCAGGAAATTGATCCATTAGGCTTTGCCTGTTAATAATAACAGGTCCACAGGGAACTAATGTCACGTTTTAACGTTCTCAGGTTGCCTGGTTCCACCTCCCTAACAGCCCCCCTGTCTTTCTTTCTCCCTCACAGTTTCCTGAGTTGCCTCTATTGTGTGCACCTTTCCTGTAACTAACATCTGGCCATGTTTTGCAGTCAAAATAGCACATGGAGTAATCATTGGCACGCATCCACACAAGCAGTTCAAACTGACCAAGACCAGACAGGATTCCTTGTGTTTTTATTTTGATGATTAAGCAGGGAGTCCCAGTTGACCCTGAGCCCATATACTGTCTGTGTGAAATGTAGTGGTTCCCAGTCTTTTTTTTCCTTGGAAAAGGAAAACTCCTGAGGTGGTTGAAGGGGAATTACACCCATTTTTTACCTTAGAGTTGTTGTGTGGAAATAATATACAAAGTCCCCCCATCAGTACTTCACACAGAACTAAGGCTTATCCAGATTCTCCTCTAGCCTTAGAAAACACTGGCTTAAAAGTCTTTATTTATAACTGTATCAAATTTTAACCTGTAGATTTGGACTGTCTTTTTATTGGATGTGTTTGTGTTTTATATTCTGTCTTTTGTGTATTTCTCTATGGACCCTGAGTCTGAAATAAAGCCACTCATTCATTACTTCTGTGATTTCTTTGGAACTTTCTAGGCACTGCAGGCGTGGATGAGTTCACGTTAAAGCGCACCCTCTTGTGTAATATTGCTGAATTAATGACAGGGTGGAATTCCCCTTTTTACGTGCTCACTGTCCATGTTTGCATGCGCAGTCATGCACACTCATTCACCTAATTGAATGACTCCATTCAGGGAAGCAGACTAAGCCATCATCACCTCCTGTACACATGCTGCTTTGCACGTTGTGGAAATGTCCAGAAAGAAGACATATGGGGCTCCATTTTCGTCACATGCTAAACCCCTTATCCCAAACCTCCTATTTTTTTACTATTTTGAAAAACATTTTGGAATAATTGAGCGTGCCAATCCATTAACACGTTGTGAGCTTCTAGACTGGCCATTTGAACTATTGAAAAATGTTTTTTTAAGTACACTCAACAAAAATATAAATGCAACACTTTTGTTTTTGCTCCTATTTTTCAGGGGATGGACCTAAAATTCATTCCAGATATACAATATAACCATTTCGATAACCAACACTGTTCACAAATCTGCCTAAATGTGTGATATTGAGCACTTCTGATTTGTTTAGATAATCCATCCCACCTCACAGGTGTGCCATATCAAGATGCAGATTGACATCATGGTTAGTGCACAGGTGTACCTTAGACTGTCCACAATAAAAGGACACCCTAAAATGTGCAAAAAAATGCCTTATTGGGGCTAAGGGACTCCGAACCAGTAGTACCTGGTGTGACCACCATTTGCCTCATGCCGTGCAACACATCTTCTTCATACAGAGTTCATCAGATTGTCAATTGTGGCCTGTGGAATGTTGGTACACTCCTCTTCAATGGCTGTGTGAAGTTGCTGGATATTAGTGGGAACTGGTATGTGCTGTCGAAATGGTAATAATGTGGTAATACTGTGTTATTACGATTTTGACAGTGCGTACCAGTTCCCACTAATATCCAGCAACTTGACAAGGTTTTACTGAGGTCATTTTTAGGGCTAAGGGTTAGGGTTAGGTTTAGTAGTGACTGGTGAAGAAGGGGTGCAACCAGGTTTGCTGACTGTAACCATCAGGTGCGACCATCTGCCTTAGTTGCAAATTGATTTCCCTGTCTCTATATTTCATTTATTTATTTGCCACAAACTGATTGAGTTACTACTGATGTCATGATCTTGTGATTCTAGCGTTACAATTGATTAGTTAAATGCAGTGCACCATCTTTTACCTCCCCAGAACCATTTATTCTGCCATCCACCCTTTCTTCGCTGCATTCTCCAGCACCAACTCATCCAATCCCTAGCTAACACAGCCTGTCTCCATCCCGATTTGCTCCGTTCTGTGCATCTGAAATGTCACTTCTGAAATGTCACTTCACAAATCAGTCTGGACAGAGGCTGCTTGACTCAAATTTTCCTGACATCACCTGTTACCACATTCTTTCTGATTGGATGTTGTTTCAATTAAACTAAACTTGTGTTTTTCCCTCAAACAAACCACAGACAAATGAGAAGCTTTGGCTACATTTCAACCTTTATATGCCCCGCCTACCTGTGAGGATAGGCTCCTGGCCAGGCTGATTTGCGAAGTGTCATTTCAGATGCGTGGAAATGGAGCCAATCAGGCTGAATCCCATATATCGCTAACGGTCCAAGTGCTGCATACTAGTGAATGCATGCACCTGTGGATATTGCTGGGCTTTCCCCAGTGGAGTCATTCAAGTCCACAGAGGTCATGACTCTGCATGCTCTGGTTTGTTATAAATCATAAGTTCTGAAGTTCCTATGGATTCTACAAAATGACAGTTTCCTAGTATACTACCGTGAGAGGACCTTGTCAGGACCTGTCTGCCATTGCCCCCACTGTCGTCGCTGACGCAGGGCACATCCTGTTGTTCAAAAGCTGCCCCCTCTCCCCCACCCAGCTTCCTTTACCCACAGGGCATAACAGTAAGCATCCTGGCAGGAAGACCTGTCACTAACTTCCATGTAACCTTCTCACAAACTTCCATGTCACCTTTCTCATACTCCAGACTCCAGAGTATGGAGAAACCAAGCTAGGGGATGAAAGACACAGTTAATTGTGGAAGTAGGTTAAGTGTTCGAGGGAGATAGATGTACTGTACAGGGGAAACAGGTGTTTACCAGGA